>OW240913.1:144136327-144191284 GCA_933207985.1 Pelobates cultripes
GGGGGGTATAATGGAGGGGGGTTACTGGGAGGGGTTATAATGGAGGGGGGGTTACTGGGAGGGGGGTATAATGGAGGGGGGTTACTGGGAGGGGGGTATAATGGAGGGGGGCTACTGGGAGGGGGTATAATGGAGGGGGTAATGGTGGTGTGGGAGGGGGGACTAAATACCTGCTTTCCCTGGTGGTCCAGTGGCTTCTTTCCCTGGTGGTCCGGTGGCTTCTTTCCCTGGTGGTCCGGTGGTGATTTCTGGTCTGCAGCTCCGCGCAGTGTGCAGAGCTGCAGACCAAGTGTCTCGCGAGACCCGGTCAGAGCGTTGCCGTGGTAACCCGCGGCAACGCTCTGATTGGCCAGATCTCGCCAGACACTTGGTCTGCAGCTCTGCACACTGCGCGGAGCTGCAGACCAGGGGTTGCAGGCGGTCTCTCGCCAGGAGGGGCCTCGCACCCGGCGGCATACCGGGCAAGCCGCCGGGCCCCCTCCTGGTGTCAGGTCCTCGGTCACTGACCGAGGACCTGACACAGATTGCCCACAGGCGGTTTAGGCGGCCGCGAGGCCCCAGCCGGCGCGAGGCCTTAGGCGGCCGCCTAAACCGCCTAATTAGAGAGCCGCCTCTGCCTAGCACTTTATGTCCCCGTCCCTGCTAAAAATATATGTGTGTCCCACACCTCCCCATTTGTGGTGTAAATAAATTAAATAGACTATTAACTTATCTTTTACCTCATAAGTAAATTACCTATCCCCCTCCTGTAATATCACAGAGGAGGCTAAAGGACTACTGCATCTATCGATCGTTCGATGTATCGATAGTTCGCTCTATCTATCGATCGATTGTTTGATCCATCAATCGATTGTTTGATCCATCTATCGATCATTTGATCTATCAATCATTCTATCTATCGATCATTCAATCTATCTGATGATCGATTGGTTGATCTATCGATCGATCATTTGATCTATCGATCATTCTATCTAGCGATCATTCTTTCTATCTTTTGATCGTACGATCAATCTATCGATCGTTTGATCTATCGATCATTCTATCTTTCGTTCTAGCAATAGTTTGATCAAGATTGAACAAATAAATGAAAAAAATTATGTACATTTTAAATATTTCATAATTAGCAATTTTAATGTTTGTTTGAATATCAATCTATAAACAAAATTATTGTTTTATTATACATTTATTATGTGCTATCTATGCAAATGTTTCAAATGTTATGCTAACATAAACAAAAATGTATTCATAGTGAAGTGGTTAAAGGGGTGACATTGTTTTATGTCCATCCTAATTCATCTGTGTAATATTTTAAAGGAACACTGTATACTGAATCTGCAGTGGTCCTGTCATTTTAAGAAATACATAAAACAAGTAGCATTTTTGGTAAGAAATTAGGGGAAAGAATAAAAAAAGTAAAAATGAGCTGGCATGGAAACTAACCCACAATACAGAACACACAGTAAAAGGCATGCAAACAACAAAGCTCAGCTCCCTACCTTTCCACCGCTTGAGAAATGCACCAAAAAAGTTCCTAAAAGTCCCAAAACCACTGCAAGAAATTTCCAGAGTGGCTCCAAAACTTGATACAAAAGTCCTCCAACACCTCCACACTCGACGTGCTACCCACAGACTCCAGCATGCACGGGGGCGGCTCTATAAACCTCCCAGCCGCAATGCATCCTGGGGAAACTTGCTTTGTATTGCAAAAAAAAAATAGTAAACCAAGGCATTCTTTTCAATAGATTTTCATTTGTAAACTGAAAATTATGTTAACTGAGGTGTTTGTAAACCGATGTACCACTGTTTTGTTATTTTTGCAACCAGAGATTCCCTTTAAAGGACCACTATAGGCAACCAGACCACTTCAGCTTAATGAAGTGGTTTGGGTGCCTGGTCCATCTAGGGTTTTCCCAACACGGTTGACGCCCAGGTGGACCTTGTTGGGCACTAAATACAAAACACGCAAGCCGATAAAAACAGAGGTTTACATACAGACACTCCCATACAGTGTACACAATCCCTCCCTTCTGTCTGTGATATAATAAACGAAGATAATGGACTAGCTTAATTAACTCTAAGCAGAAAAAACATACATTTTTACAAAGTCTGGAAAACACCTCAAAACACCAAATATCCCCACAAATGTCACATCCCCAGATAGTCCTGATCTGGGTGAACAACATATCAAAACATAACCCAGATCAGAGCAGGGATTCAGTAATTATGTTGAAGTCCCATTTTGACCAACCGTGCCCATGGTCCTATGCCCAAACCAGTTCCAGGGAATTAGGGCCAACGGTCGGTCTCTCTTTTTGGAGTACCAAAATTGTATAAAAGGCCAGTGTGTCCCATTAAACTTGAGTTCCTGTTTTACCCTCTATCTCATGTGTGGAGGAAAAGGCTGCAGGGCATTGCTCTTTCACTATACTCCCCTGGGATTATAATCACTTAGCTCTTTTAAGAACTGTTCCTGCTTGAGTCTCTGGAGGAAGAGAGATTCACCTACTGGAGCCTGGAGCCTTGTTGTAGGTCTAGGGTGGGTAGGAGACGGCGAGTTCCCAACCAAGCTGTAACGCTGGACGTGGGGACTGCGGTGCTGATGGTGTCTGGTGGAGTGGTTAGAGTCCTTAGTGAGCACTAGGAGCATCCGTCAGCGGACTGTGGTCAGTGTACTATTTGATTTTGTTTTGAAGGATAGGTGGGAATTATGTAATTTGTGTTATTTAGATCCTGTTCAAAAGATCATTGTGACAGTTTTGTCTGTGTTTAGGACGAGTTTGTTTTTTGCAATCCACTTTTCTACCTCTGTAAACTAGTCTTGGAGCACAGCCTCAAGCTGCGGTAGATCGTATTTGCTTGCATAGATTACTGTGTCGTCTGCGTACATGTGTACATTTGAGTATTTGCAAACATTAGGCTGATCATTTATAAATAATGTAAACAGTAGGGGGCCGAGAATGGAACCTTGAGGAACACCACACGTTACTGAGAGAGGGAGGGTGTCGCTGTCAAAAATGGACACATATTGCGAGCGATCCGATACATATGATCGTAACCAGGTTAGCGGACAATCACCAATACCTGAGTTTTTTAGTTTGTGCAGTAGAATGTCGTGGTCTACTGTGTCAAAGGCCTTGAGACTTGAGTACATGAAAATTTCTCAAGATTATAGTCGTTTCTGAAAAGACAAAGGCGACACTGCCAATGAGCTATCCTACAGAAGAGTAGCAATGTATAAATCAGATTTTAGTAACTGTTAGTATTGTAGGAGTCCTCCAACATCATGGAAAGTGAATGGCTCACTCAAGTGAGATCCCTGCAGCAGTAGTGTCCCACCTTTCCAACCTATCCAACTTATCCAACCTATCCTTACAATCATGTTTAGATAGGACAGTCAGCTGGTATTTTACTATGGGACAATCAGCAGAATTAATGGCAGGAGTTTCTGATCAGGAGCACTACTCCCACCAGTTTTGGCATGTATGTCCTGGTGCTGCTGGCCTTAACCCTAACCTTAACAAGCTTGCATATAAGGGATTCCTATTGGAAAAGCATATCTTATGGTTTATTATGACAAGTCTAGAATGTGTCATGGCATTAATATTCCCTAAGCACACCATTATTTATTACAATTATTTATATAGCGCTAACAAATTCCACAGCGTTATACAATAGGTGAACAAAACAAACCCAAAATTCTAAGAAAGCATGATTGACATTCTATAAAGAGAATGTGTCCTCTATTTTATCCTCTATTTAATAAGATAGATAAATGTACTGTACATATATGTTCATTTTAAGTGGGCAATAATTAAGTCAGGGCATAGTTTAAAGAAACATCATACATTTGGATATTTGTACATTCTTTTATTTGGCATCTTTTACAGAGCTCTAACATGGATATATATTATATTCATTCATGCACATCATCTTATTATTCAATGTGCGTACAGATAGAAAAACATGTTTTGAATAGACATACTGTCCTTTCTCATCAACCAGTTTATTTTCAGTACCTAGTTGTTTAACCTACTGTTGTAAATCGAGAAACTTTAAGATCACGTGAATGTCAAAGGTCAACTACACTAATCTCATTTAATTTCACTGTTTGACCCTTGAATTCTTCTGCACAAGCCCTAAAGTAAATCAGACTATTTTAACCACTTGAAGTTGACAGAGACTACAGTAGACCCATATACTACAAAGTACATAGGTTCATATCTTGAATACAACAAAATGATAGTGTATCTCTTGTGAATTGTTTAGTTATCTGAGAAAAATAGTTCAAAAGCTCTGTAACTCTTCAGATGAAAAAAAAAAAACAATGTACTGTTTCTTAAAATACTACTCAATTGAAAACAGAGATTACATATATCAGATGCACTGTGTGACATATAAGTGAAAGATTAATGTAACTGGTCTGTTGCAGGATACTACAGGGCTATAAATCACATAAATTAAGTATTGCAGTAAAAAAAGTAACCTGAAGTGAAACAATATTTTCTTACCATATTATGTCTATGATAAAACACAGAATTTGAAAAAAAAGGTTTAGATTTATGATCACAGAGCATTTAGAATATTCATTTGGCATTTATGTGCATTTACTTAATTTCATCTTGTTTGCTTGGGTTAAGTGAAATATGAAGGAGGCAACAGATTTGAAACTTAGGAAGCAAAGAATGTTGTTTTAGTATAATTACAGCCCATGTAATTAGTTGGTATTACAGCAAAATGCATCATGTTTAGTGTTATTTTGCTTGAGATGTTGAGCTGGCAGGTTGTGATTAACAATGCACTCAAAAGCTATGGTGAGTGTTGATTTGTGAGCTTCTACTAAGAAAGATAACATGCACAAATGCAAAATCTGTCCGTTCAAAACGATAAGCAATCTCCAATTTATTTTTACATTCTAAGTATATTATTTATCTTTAAGGGGGTATTAAGTACATCTTGCTCTGGGCCCTTATGACGATGCTGCAGGTAGAGTTAAACCTCTGGCAGCCGAGGGGTTAAACACTGCACATACAGACTCTGGCACCATGACCACTTCAAATAACTTAAATGGTCATGGTGCTTGGATTAATCGTTTAAAGATTTAACAAATTACATCACAATCCAGTTCAGTCCAGGCAGTCCTGGTGCCTGTCAGATACAATAAGCACAGCTTATAACATCCAGAGGTTTGAGTTCTATTTTATTATTATTTTTCACAACTCACAAACAAATTTGTTAAGTATATGCCATAAGTATGCCATAAGTATTCCAAGTGATTGGAATGTAAATTTGTACTTGCTATTAAATAAATCACATACACTGAATTAAAATGAAAGTAACTGCATAAAATATTGTGTGCAATTAGTCATAGTAGAAAGATTTTCCTTTGTAAGTATATTCACACCATGTACAGATTATTGATTCACATCTGTACATTCCTTTGAAGAAAAACCACACTACAGAAAAATGCACACCTGCATTCAAATGGCAACCCTACATGCAAACACACCCCTACATTCACTCACACATACTGCATACAAAAATATGCTTACATTCTAACACACAAACACTGCTCAGTGCTAAATAAATTTTTAAAACTTGCAGGGGTTTTAACATTTTAAAGTTGGGGGGAGAGGGGAGGGGTGACAAATATAGGATCTGCCCCGAGTGCCAAATGCTCCAGGTACGCCCCTGATTGGAGTAACTCTTTAAATGGTAAACAAACAGTTTAACCCCAAAGTCCTAAATCCTGCACTAATTACCTCTGTCTCTTTACTTCTGTTTTCGTCCGAGGCTTCATTCAGAAAGTCTTGGACGGGGACACCGCAGATTAGCTATAAGGTGATTAGCTATAAATTGATCCCCATTAACAAAATTAGACTAAAAAGGGTAAGTATCTTTTTCTCTTCATTTTGCGAATGGGGAGCTACTGATAGGCTGAGAACTTCCTGAACTTCCTGGTTGATGACTCAAACATAAACAAACGTATGAGTTTTCAGGGCGCTGTAGAAAAGGTTTTGAGGTTCATTAACGGTTCATTAACGGTTTAAACCCTAAAGGTATGCTGGCACCCAGGACCTCCTTGCTCCATAACAGATGGTCCCTTTAAATTTGGTAAGTCGGTGTGAATGAAATCAAAAAGGGGTGATCTGAACTCTTTCGTGGGTATCTTAAAGCTTTTTTCAATTAACTCTATGGCTGTGTTTTTTTAAAATATAAATTTTTCAATCCTTGCCATGTTTATCAAATCAATAAATATTTGAACATTTTCTCCAAAGATTACAAAATGCCAGTACAAATTTCTATAAACGTATGAGGGTGATAACAGAAGACCAAAAGAATGGTAGAATGGTATTCAGGGCCGCCATCAGAAATGTTAGGGCCCCAGCACAGCTCACGGGAATACACACACAGACACAAACACACTGATACAAAAGGACACAGATACACACACACACAAAGATAAACACACACTGAAACACAGACACAGACACACAGACATACGTAGTGACACACATACTAACATACATAAAGACACACACACACGCAAAAGGACATACAAACACACATACATACAAACATACACACGCACACACATACATACAGACACAGAAATAGATACACATACATACAGACATACATACAGACAGACTGACAACCAGACTGACAGACACACTGTCTGGCATACAGATAGGCATACAGACAGATAGGCAGGCAGACAGGTAGGCATACAGACAGACAGTCATAAACAGACAGGCATAGACAGACAGGTATACACAGACAGGCATAGACAGACTGACATGCATACAGACACGCATACAGACAGGCAGACAGACAGGCAGACAGGCAGGCAGGCATACAGACGGACAGGCATAGACAGACAGACATGCATACAGACAGACAGACATACAGGCATACAGGCATACAGGCAGACAGACAGACAGGCATACAAACTGGCAGGCAGACAGGCAGACAGACAGGCAGGCAGGCAGACAGACAGGCAGGCAGACTAACATGCAGACTGACAGACAGACTGAGGTACAGACAGACTGACATACATTCATACATACAGACAGACTGACATTCACACATCTAATTTGTTCAGCCACCCTCCAGTTTCTTACCTTTTCGTTGCAGGAGGTTGGCTGGGGCTGATAGGAGTCGGCTGCCTCTCCCACTGCCTGGCTCTCTCTCCTCCCACACGGAGTGAGCTGGGAGGAACTTATGGGCCATTTTTTAAAGGGGCCCGGCCACGCTATTAAATGGCCACAGCACTGACCGTGCCCCTGAATATATAGGGCCCATCGGGTGGCCCTAAATGCTTTGGCCACCAGATCGGCCCTATCAGTGTGCAGGCCCCGTAGCAGTTGCACCAGCGGCAGCTCCGCCACTACACATGGGGCATGGGCGGTCACCCCCCTGATGGCAGCCCTGATGGTATTACCAGAAGATTGCTCTCTAAAGTTTTTATAGACAATGCTACTAATGAACGTATCACCTTTCCTTTTAAATGTTGATAGGATAATCCTTATTTGTTATAGTATATGGTGAATTATTATTATTATTTATATAGCACCAGCAGATTCCATAGCGCTGTACAATGGGTAGAATTATAGATTACTGATATTAACATAACATAGATAACAGATAGTCAGTTAAAGATTCCCCTGAGTTATCCAAAATAGCATAAAAATATTTTATTATTTGATAACTTTTTAAAATTATTTAGCATTTTGAAAAATAGAATAATATTTTATTTTGATATTTTCTGATATCCTAATTTTTTTAGATATAATATATATTTTTAAATAATTTAATATTCTGAAAACATATTTAAAAGTTTATGCAAAATTATGAAATTATTTGAAAAGCTTAAAATATAAAAATTGAGGTCATAATAAAAAAGTTTCAATATGTCTCTTGGTATCTTACTATTTGTTTGTTTTTTACTAACTAAGAAGATATCTGGATAACACTGGATATCTATTCACTATATTATCATTGTCAAAGAATTAGAAATTAAACAACATTATTTATTTAATTTTTCATATTTTTTATTTCATAAATTTTGACAGGTGGTTTCTAATTTCCCATTACGCACAGTTTAGTGAATAAACTAGGTAAAGAGAGGCAAATACATGAAGGAGAAAGATAAGATTCTGACAGGTTTGTAGTGGTATGTGTCACCCAGAAAACGGCAAAAGTGTGTTATTATATGTTGATTCCCAAAGTGATTTGAATAACTAGGCCTACATAATATTTTACAGCTCTGCACTCTGCACTCATAAATGACATTGGCTTTTCAAGATAAATGCAAGTAATGAAACAAACAAAACAGTTTATGGGAACATATTGCTGGATTAATCAGTTCTCCACAATAAAAAAGCAGCTGAGAAGCATATGTGGTCAGCCTTTATATCTTAAAATAGGTGTACATAATCAGGCTAAAGAGACAGGAGATGGTGTATCTAATATATGATGCGAAACATGTGCATCAATAGGATATCTAAGTGGCCAAAGGACAATCTATGTTCAACAAGGTATACTAAAAGATATATATAAACGAAAATAATAAAGTTTTATTAACAGAAAAAGTAACAAAAAAACCCAAATACGTGCTAAGGTGTAAACACCAAAACCGTGGTTCTAAAAATAGATAAGTAAAAACAAAGTGTCAGAATCAAACTATCTAACACTTTTGATACTGACACTTTGTTTTTACTTATCTATTTTTAGAACCACGGTTTTGGTGTTTACACCTTAGCACGTATTTGGTTTTTTTTGTTACTTTTTCTGTTAATAAAACTTTATTATTTTCGTTTATATATATCTTTTAGTATACCTTGTTGAACATAGATTGTCCGTTGGCCACTTAGATATCCTATTGATGCACATGTTTCGCATCATATATTAGATACACCATCTCCTGTCTCTTTATCTCCTATTTGGGGTTACCCCCCACCTTTTCAGTGTATCTAATCTGGCTCTACTTGTTCGCTTCTTTTTCTTACATTATCAGGCTAGTCTTCAAATTCTGAAAAATGCTTTTTATTCCCAGTCCATACTTGGGCATAATTTAAATTGACTAATAATAATAATAATGATGATAATATGTCTGCATGATATTATGTATTTCTTTTATTTAGAAGTCCTTGGACTATGTCCTTTCTTGTTGAAGAACTAATTTAATTTTTTTTTCTGTGATGTATTTTAGGGCTGGTATATGAATAATTTCCAGGGTTGCCTTTTACTCCCAGTCCAGCCCCACTCCTTAGCCACCACCCACCAGCAGCCACTCCCTCTGCACCAAAAGTCAGCTTCTTTTATTGAAACATCAACCTCACAGTGCATGACTCTCCTGCCTGCTCCCCAAAGACATTTCCTCCACAAACAGTTCCTGAAGGATAAGAGGGTTGGAGGGGAGGGATATTATTTTTTGTTAGTAAACTTGTGTGTGAGTGTGTAATTAAATTGAGAATATGTGTAGGGGGCGTGAGAGCTTACACAATATGTGTATATGACAGCAATAGTGTTTGTATGTCAGTGAAAGTGTGCATCTGTGTAAGAGTTATCACACTGGGTGACACCAATCTAAGTGGTCTTAGCGGCCACTGCCCAGAACAGCTGTGATAAATTGTTGGGTTCAACCATTGTATTGTGGCTGAAATTTATCATGAACTTTTAAATGGACTTCAGTAAATTGGAAAAATTGTGTGATAAGTGAATAAACCTCTCAATAATTACTATTAAATGTGACGTGTATACCTAGTAGAGGCAGTATGGCTGATTCAAGTAAGAGAAGGGTTAATTTGGATGTGTAGGAATGTGCTAGGTGTCAGAAGATTTACAACATGAAATCCTCTTTTGAAGCTGGGACTCCAACCTTGTTCCTCTGCCAGGTGTGAAATTGTACACACAAATTGCCTGTAGGTCTAGCTTTTCTAGACTAGCTGGCTAACATACCGTTTACCTGTATTTCCCCATAGATAGTGGACCTTTTTGATATGCTAAGTTACCATTAGCAGTCAGGAGACAAATATAATCAAAAAGCAATATTAATAATCCCGAGGTGAATAAGCATGCCTCCTAGTATACATATTTATTACTGTGGCAGTGTACCCTAAAAACAGAAAGCAAACATGACTAGTGTAACTAAGTGTTACCTTTCCTTTGAAATGTCAGTGTTTACAATGCTCAGTCTGCAGGGATAGGCCATATGCCCCAGACATTAAATGGTGGTGGTGGCCTCAGTGCTGACAGAAAAGCCGCTTGAATACAAACCATAATTCACATATGTTAATGTACATCAAACTATGCGATTATGCAAGTACGATATTCAGATCTGTTAATAATTGTAGTATTGTTATCATCTTGGATACCTTCATTGCATTCATAAAGTTGTTTTTTACTTACAATACACTAAGGTAATGAAGACATATGTTATTCATAACACAAGATGCTGCATTTTGTGCACAGCTACACTTCAGGAATAATAACAGGTTATAAATGGCCACTAAAACAAGAGAGTAGGCAATAACAGTATAGCAAATAAGAAGGTGAACATATTTCAATTCTAAATATGATGGCTGAGAACACAATAATTCTGTAATAAGCATCTACTTTCCATTGTGATTTAAATATTCATTTAAATTCTCAGGGTAGCCATCTATTCTTTTACTGGTGACTGTTGTGGAAAATACACATTAGAAGAACTACATTAAAAGCATTATTTTTAAATTACTTACTAGAACAAAAAAATAGAATGATTGCTCTGGTGGGGTTAGCGATCAGACATTCCTAATCAAACTAGGGTCTAATATCCTTATGAGCACAAATTCAATTTTAAATCTTTCAGTCTTTCTCTGATTAAAACCATGGAAGAACAAATACAATGTCAGATGAAATTAGCTTACACTGCTTTACCGGCTACAGCTCACATCAATAGGTCTATGTCAAACAGAACTTTCTAAGTATTTTACAGGAACTTCTGTTGTAGCCGGAGGCAGGCAGTGTGTTATAGAAGCTATAGAACAACAGCTGAAGAATAACAGATAGACACCTGTTTTACCTAACTCAAAACCTGTAATAGTCTCATCTGAATACAAACATTGGGTAGTACTTTTACACAAGAACATAAAACAATAGAGAATAAAATAGACAAACATTTAGTAATACTCTTAAAGGTAAAAGATTGGAGTTATGTTCTACTCTGGTTTGCTTTCTTGAAATTTACATATGAATGCATGTATGGAAAATCGGTACTCATAATATTGGCACAAGTTCTTGTAATATATTATCTAAAAGGATATAGAAACCCACATTTATCCCCAGCCATGTCATTGATTCCTCATGCTACTTCAAAATAGATTCCGCTAAATTCTCACTCTCATTTACATTGCTTAAATACAGTAAAGTTGACCTTCATGCTATTAGACTCTAATTGGTGGTTTTGTTCCAATCATGGCCACCAACACCAATTTCAGGTATTCCCACCACATTGTTACCTTAATCCTGCGAGAATTCACTATCGACATCTGTACAGTGATGAGCATTTGAGATCCCAATGCATGTTAGTTGTTAATGAGTGATGAGTCTTAAAAAGCTTGTCAACCATAAAACTTTGTTAACTAACATGTATTTCCATTGAATTCTATGAACAGGTGCTTGAAATTGATATTGGTTGCTGGCTGCCTGTTCTGAAAATTATGAAAAAAAGCACACCATATGATGATGGGGCTTATTAACCAAGTGTGACCAACACTCTGTATTCCATTTGTAGGACATTTGGATGTAATAATATGAAATTACATATTACATGTGAAAGGTAATTTAATATACATACATCTATCAGCACATCCCATAAATTTTGACATGAGAGGTAATGAAAATTTAATGGGTTAGAAGATACACTCTAAATTGGATGGGCTTAAGTCCTCTGGCCCACTAAAGCTCTAAGTAGTAAGAGCAGATAATGCATACACCTAGATTGTATTCTCATTCGAGAAGGTCTTCATCAACCTATTTTTTCCATATACATTTGTAACAATATTTGCTGTTAAATAAAGTGCTGCTTAAAATGTTGGCATTATATAAATGGCAAAAATAATAATATCATGTATATTCTTGCTGCTTAAGCCCTAGGATGACCACCCCGTGGCTTATATAAATAAACAAGGTGGTGCAGAGTGAGACCAAACCCAATATATTGTACCAGAAAAAAAAAAAAAAAACTAAATATTGGTGCAACCAACAGTAAAAACCTTAGTAATAAGGCTCAATATTAATGTATAAAAGTAATAGTAAGTGGGCAAATATTAAACCATAATATAAGTGTATGCCACACAAGTGACTGATAAAACACAATTAAGTGAATATAGGCTCAATTCAAATAGTGTGGAAAGAGCATGCAGGGATGAAGATGAAATACATAAAATTTGGTATCCAACAGTAACAAATCTCACTTACATACTTGCACAGTATGAAATCCACACTTGGAAAATCTAAAAGAAATAAAAAGCAAAAAAACTCGTGTAATATTGCCATAATAATAAATAAATAAAAACTCTAAAGGTAAACAACTCACAAGATGAGAGTGGTTAAAGAACCACTCATAACATAAAGCTCAGGGAGGATCAGCCTCTTGCATTCGTGGAACACTCCATCATCCGTGCAATTTCACTTAAGCCTCAACAATTGTCTCTTGGGTATATTACTCAACCAAGGGAGAGTAGTGTCCGCTATTGTGCATGACATATCCATTTACATCTACTTTTTGAAAAAAGGTTCTTAGATGACACTATAGTGAAATTGAAAGTTTTATTCATTTGAAATGAGTGCTGGTATGCCTTATTATATTTAACTTGTATCTTTGATTCTTTGGCACTAAATGTTTTTTAGCTGTGATTTATTTCACTTTTAAGGTAATTTTATTGTTTGTATTTTACATTGGTCTGCGCTTTAAATAACTCACTTAGTTCTTAATAAACATTAAAAAACCGTGGGACAGTATATATAACGGACTGAAGTGGGAGGACACATTACTTGTTTGAGAAAGCCCTAGAGGAGGGACGAAATGCATCACAAGCCGAAACAAGGAAGCAGTAAGGAATCATTCACCAAACGAGCGGTCACGCCGAAATAGCCTGAGTGGGACTTTGTAAAGCATTGAAAATACCCCTTAGCAATTCAGATTGTGCTGCAGAGTGGTGAGCTTTCCGGAAGATCTGCCTTCCCTGTTATATATGTATATATATATATATATATATGTATATATATATATATATATATATAGACCACCCAGGTGCAGCAATACACAATCAAGAAATAAAGGTTAATTACTTCCCTTATACTTTAAGTCGTAACAAAGAACTCCTCAAAATCCTCAAATACAAATACAAAATACAAGATACACCTAAAGGCAGAGGCAAAAAAAAATTCATAGGGTAATACCATATAAATAAGAATGGCCCCTTACTAATGATATGCACTCACAAGATATGTGGATTTTGCAGGCCCATCAATATCTCTTTAAATATTCAGTGTAGAGATTCTCAATATCCACGGATACATGTCAGGAGAGAAAAACTGGACATAGTACAGCAATGTTTAAAATGTATAAAGACACACTTTAATTGAATTCACTTACAAGAAGTTAAAAATGGAAATGCTCATCAATAAATCTCTGTATCCCTCTATTCCAGATGGTAACAAGGTGAGGTAGAAAACAGAAATAAAAACTCAGCTCTTCGCGTTTCGTCTACTGAAATGTAGACTTCCTCAGGAGCAAAATCAGTTAAAAAAATCAAATGTAGCAGCAATAAATCAGAAACAAGTGTTCAACATCACATATCAAACATTTGCTTTTAAATGTCCCTCTCTTCGGTTTTCCGTCCATTCCGCCAGTCAGTTCTGTTGAAATCAGCTGTTTTCAGTTATTCATCGATGTATTTCCTTAACGTAAGTCCATTTGGAACAAAAATCCGTATGTGGCAAACCTGGTGCTCTGGCGTCGTTATATAGACGATATCCTTGTTATATGGAAGGGGTCTGAAGAACAACTATTAGACTTTTTCCGGTACCTTAATGACAACACTCTCTCCTTTATTTTCACTCCAGTTTTTAGTTCTATCTCTATTGACTTTCTAGATTTGACCATCTTTATTGAAAATTCTCAAATTTTAACTAAAACATACTTTAAACCTACTGATACTAATAGCTTCATTGATTTGAAAAGTGGTCACCACCCCAAATGGCTAGCAGGAGTTCCTAAAAGCCAATATACTCGATTAAGATGGAATTGTTCTAAAGTAAATACCTATGTAGAACAAGCCAAGAGCTTAACTACAAAATTTATAGAGAAGTGATATGAGAGAGAATTACTGGACACTGAGGTTAAAAGAATAGGAAATATAAAGAGAGGAGACCTTTTAGTGGACAAGCTAGGACCATCAATTCAGATAAATCATTTGAATTTTCTTTCAATACCCAATATAATTCTAAAGCTTTCGCTATAAACAAAATATTTAGAAGATACTGGAACATATTAAAATATGATGAGTATATAGGTCCTCAACTTCCAGAGCATCCCAAAATAATCTATAGAAAAGGAAGACATTTTTCTAGTTTTCTCACACCAAGTTTTTTTCAGAAAAATGTAGAAACTAAAATTAATAACTTAAAGGGATTTTACACTTGTGGGATGTGTAAAGCTTGTAGGGGACAGCCATCCCATACACATTCCTTTTCTAGTTTTATTACGAAAGAAGAATTTCAAATCAAGGGACGAATCACTTGTTCTACCACACATGTCGTGTACCTACTCACATGTGGGTGTGGTGCACAGTATGTTGGTAGGACAGTGAGAAAAGCTAAGGTTCGCTTCTTAGAACATAAGAATAATATCAATAAGGGGATGTTAAATCATTCTGTGCCAGTTCACTGCAATAAGTGTCTACTTTTTGATGTCAATAATTTCTCGTGGGTGGTGATTGAGCAAATATCACTGGGTGCGAGGGGAGGGGATATCGTGATGAAACTTAGACAAAGGGAAGGATTCTGGATACATAAATTAAAAACCCTTCTACCTTCTGGGTTGAATGTGGATTTTGATTTAATTTGTTTTCTTTAATTTATCAGTCCTTTTATTTTTATTTTCATTTTTATATTTATTTATTTTTTATTTTATTTATTTATTTATTTATTTATTTTTCATATTTATATTTATATTTATTTTTATTATTTTTTTTTTAATTTCCTTTAATTTTTATTTTTATTATTATTATTTATATTTATTTTTATTTTATTTGTTCTTGTATTTTTATAACTCATTTTTCATTTTTTATTTTTTATTTTTTTATTATATTTTTTTGATTGTTTTTTTGATTATTTTTTTGATCATTTTTTGATCATTATTGTATTAAAATCCTTGTCTCCAGAATCACTCCCCTTCTTCTTCTTCTTTTTTTGTTTAGAGTGTTTTAAGATGATATAAGGTCTATGTATCTGTATGATTAAATGTATAACTTATCAATAGGCTGTTTTTCACAACATAAGAGTCATCAAATTAGGTCAATAATGACTATGTGATTTTAATTCCGATATTTATAATATTTTATTGACGGTTTCTATATATTTATTTGTGTCCACTGATGAAATCGGCGAAATGGAACGCATATGCGTTCCATACGCATACTGATGACGTCTTCTAGAGCCGACGATAGGTGGAACGCATATGCGTTCCACGAAGACGGAACGGAAGTCCATATAAGGACATACATCGATGAATAACTGAAAACAGCTGATTTCAACAGAACTGATTGGTGGAATGGACGGAAAACCGAAGAGAGGGACATTTAAAAGCAAATGTTTGATATGTGATGTAGAACACTTGTTTCTGATTTATTGCTGCTACATTTGATTTTTTAACTGATTTTTCTCCTGAGGAAGTCTACATTTCAGTAGACGAAACACGTAGAGCTGAGTTTTTATTTCTGTTTTCTACCTCACCTTGTTACCATCTGGAATAGAGGGATACAGAGATTTATTGATGAGCATTTCCATTTTTAACTTCTTGTAAGTATATTCAATTAAAGTGTGTCTTTATACATTTTAAACATTGCTGTACTATGTCCAGTTTTTCTCTCCTGACATGTATCCGTGGATATTGAGAATCTCTACACTGAATATTTAAAGAGATATTGATGGGCCTGCAAAATCCACATATCTTGTGAGTGCATATCATTAGTAAGGGACCATTCTTATTTATATGGTATTACCCTATGAATTTTTTTTTGCCTCTGCTTTTTTAGGTGTATCTTGTATTTTGTATTCCCTCTTATATAGTTTGTTTTTATTGCTGATTTGTAATAAAGTGTTTGAAACTGTGAAGTTCTGG
Organism: Pelobates cultripes; assembly: GCA_933207985.1. Classification (NCBI taxonomy): domain Eukaryota; kingdom Metazoa; phylum Chordata; class Amphibia; order Anura; family Pelobatidae; genus Pelobates; species Pelobates cultripes. Next base: position 144,152,718 of record OW240913.1, read on the forward strand.
CTGCAAGTGTGTCCATAGGATCCCACAAACGCAAGGGGCTGATCCTCCCTGAGCTTTATGTTATGAGCGGTTCTTTAACCACTCTCATCTTGTGAGTTGTTTACCTTTAGAGGTTTTATTCATTTTTTAAGTGTCATGGCAATATTGCACTAGTTTTTTTGCTTTTTATTTCTTTTAGATTTTTCAAGTGTGGATTTCATACTGCAGTTACAGGAATTTATCACTTTATGAACTCACGCTTTATGTACTCCTGCCTTTATGAACTTTTTCCTGGATGTTTTACCGTCATTTTGTGTCATCGGTCCATGGATCCGGACCAAGGAGCATTCTTTGGAGCACAAACAAGAAGAGAAGAAGAAGAATTTGTCGTCAGAAGTAGACAAGAGGAGAGAAGAGGATCTAAAAAAGTCTAAAAAATGGGTTTAGACTGTACTGTAACCTTTCTGAGCCTAAAAAAAGGGTGAAGGAAGACAGCATGAGAGCTGTAAAAATAAAAGGAGTAAAAGAAAAGTGCTAAAAAAAGAGAGCCAAGCTTGAAAGTAAGAGAGGAGAAGGAGGAGTGTTTAAGAGAGGTGTAAAAAATAAAAGGAAAAGAAAAGTGATAAAGGAGAGGGGGAAGTTGATAAAGAAGAAAGTGAAGAAGGTGGAGGGCTTAAGATAGGTGACCCCATTCAACAAATGCAGCATGTCTCTTCATTGAGGAGGATGATTGATGAGGAATTGATGAAGATTTCAATATGGTATGAATTCCTTTAATGTTCCTACAACATATAGATATTTGCTATGCTTTCATTTTGTATTTGTACTTAATAATTTAGGTTTTCAATGGTAAAATTTGTTGGTCAGGAATGGAACCCATGTTTATTACATTGTGTCTATGGGAAATTAGTTCTCACTTTCTGAACTCTCACTTTATGAACTAGGCTTCGGAACCAATTAGTTCATAAAGTCGGGAACTACCTGTATATAAGTGAGCTCATAGGCGTGTGCACGGGATGTGCCAGTGTGCCTGGGCACACCTTAATCCCTGCTACCCGCGCTGTGTGCCTCCATGGGCCGGTGAGGGAGATCATAGATCTCCCTCAACGGCCCACAGGCAGGGAGGGAGGCAAGAGAGGACCCAGGGAGCTCTTGCCAGCAGCTCTGCGGGGTTCCTCTCGTGAGGTTGTAGCATTGGCCCGGCAATGCTCAGATCTTGCGAGAGTGAACTCTAGCCCTGCAGGTTAGATTTCACTCACACTAGGACCACCAGGGATCAGGGATGGCAGCAAGGATCCCCCCTCCCAGGCAAAAGGGTAAAAAGGGACTATTTCCTAATCTGTCCCCCTACCCCAACACACAATTCCTCCAAACACATTCACACAGCACACACACACACAGCACCCTTACACACAGCACCCTTACATACACACACAGCACACTAACAGCACCCTCACACACAGCACACTACCAGCACCCACACACAGCACCCTGACACACACAGCACACTACCAGACCAGTGTATGCATGTATTTATGTATGTATGTGTGTGTGTGTGTGTGTGTGTGTGTGTATATATATATATATACACATACACACATACATATACATGTGGCGTGTGTGTTTGTGCTTTTTGGTGCACACTCTTATGCAATAGGCTGTGCACGCCTATGAATGAGCTTTGTCATAATACCATAATTATTGTATTAATAATTATTGTATTTTATCTTGATTCCTGCATGCTCTTTCCACACTATTTGAAATGAGCACATATTCACTTAATTGTGTTTTATCAGTCACTTGTGTGGCATACACTTATATTATGGTTTAACATTTGCGCACCAACTATCACTTTTATACCTCTTGGCTTCTACCTGCTACAAAATTGATACTAGACTAATCTATCTCTCTATCTCTCCTTTTATATATTGTAATCCTTTATTGCAATTAGCACAGTCCTCTAGGGTATAAAATATGCACAGTCTTTTGTTTTTAATATTACTCCAGGCTCTTTATTGGGAACTCAACATAGAAGGCAGCATCAAAACAAAAGAAACAATATATCAAAAGTCCATGTAAACTAAGGGTAGTCAACCTTTTTCTACCTACCGCCCACTAATGTATCTTTCTTGATGGAAAAATGTCCTTACCGCCCACCAGTTTCCGCCCAAGTGCGGAATATTTTTTAGAAAGGAGGGTGTTTTTAAAAATAAAATAAATGTACGTACATTTATCTTTTTATTTCTACTTTATCCATGTTTATAATGTTTTTAACTTTATAAAGTTTAATGAGAAAACAATAAAGTAAATTGAAATTACCTTTACTAGTGATTAATGAGGTCCTTGAGGTTGATGCTGCGAGATTAAATATTATCTGGTTCGATTTTCGTAAGGTGGATGGGGGCTATGAGGTGGGTAGGTGTTCTGTAAGCTGGGTAGGGGGGCTGTATGGTGGGTAGGGGTTCTGTATGGTGGGTAGGGGGACTGTGAGTTGGTATGGGGGCTGTGAGGTGGGTAGAGGGGCCGTATAGTGGGTAGAGGGGCTGTAAGGTGGGTACGGGGACTGTGAGGTGGGTAGGGGGGCTGTATAGTAGGTAGGGGGACTGTGACGTGGATAGGGGGACTGTGAGGTGGATAGGGGGCTGTATAATGGGTAGAGGGACTGTATAGTGGGTAGGGCGACTGGGGGCAGTATAGTGGGTAGGGGAGCTGTGAGGTGGGTAGGGGGCTGTATAGTGGGTAGGGGGGCCTCTATAGTAGGTAGGGGGAGGAGGATAGGGGACTGTGAGGTGGGTAGGGGGCTGTATAGTGGGGGGACTGTGAGGTGGGTAGGGGGCAGTATAGTGGGTAGTGGGTAAGAGAGCTGTATAGTGGGTACGGGGACTGTGAGGTGTATAGGGGGGCTATATAGTGGGTAGGGGGACTTTGAGGTGGGCAGGGGGGCAGTATAGTGGGTAGGGGAGCTGTGACGTGGGTAAGGGGGCTGTATAGTGGTTAGGGGGCTGTATAGTGGGTAGGGGGGCTGTGAGGTGGGTAGGGGGCTCTATAGTGGGTAGGGGGACTGTGAGGTGAATAAGGGGGCTGTATAGTGGTTAGGGGGGCTCTATAGTGGGTAGGGGGCTGTGAGGTGGGTAGGGGGGCTGTATAGTGGATAGGGGGCGTTTGAATGGTGGGAAGGGGGCTGTAAAAAGGTAAATACCTTTTAGTTTCCTCCTGGTCCGGTGGCAGCTCTCCAGAAATGTGCGTGGGGGCGGAGCTTGTTTGCGGGAGGTGTAGCTTCTGTTAGGAGGCGGGGCATGCGGCCCAAATGTTTTTAGAGTGTGCAGGGAGACTGAGAGGTCTCCCTGCAGCCACTGACAGCCACACCAGCTTCCAGCTCCTCCCTCCCCTCGGACTGACAGGCTGGCACAGTCCGTGGGGGGGATTAATCGTAATGATCATTAGGGCTGTCAGCCCAGCCCCAGCTTGCTGTGTCCGGCCCAGCCACCCACTCTCTCAAACAGAGGATTTAGCCGCCGAAATCCCTACCGCCCACTTGGAATCCTGAAACGCCCACTAGTGGGCGGTGGGGACCAGGTTGACGACCCATGATGTAAACAAAATCCTAGCTCATCTGACCGCTTACTGACATTTCATTCCCTATTTATCAAGGGTAAAACTAAACAAAATACAGGTTTAACCAACCTTGTGTCTTATCAATTCTCTACACTCCAGTGCTCAGTCACCTTGACTGCCAACATCTGCACTCCAGTGCTCCAAACCAGCCTGCTGCTCCCAACCTCCAAAGGAGAAACCACAAATCTTCCTTACCTGCCTAGCAGGGAGGGGTTTATTCCCACTGCTGCAGCTGATTTATATGTGTGTGTGTATTAAATGGCCAGATAATGTCCTACACAATCCCTCTGTGCTTCTGACTACTTTCCTATTTGACCACTAAACCTGTGTTTTTGTTTATTTATCTGTATGCTTATTTGTTTTCAGTTTTTAGAGAGTCAACCGTAGCCAAGGCAATCTTTAACGCGGGGCAAAAGGGGCAGCTGCCCTGGGCCCAGTTATTCCTTGGGGGCCCAAAGAAGCTGCCTCTTGAGCCCACAACAATATTATTGGGCTGCAGCCCTTTAATATTGCACTGGCCCCTTCACTGTGTTCCCCTAGCGGACCAGGGGCTGGGTCCCTGTCACTTTGTCTCCCTAGCGGGCTGCAGCTGACTCCTGTCTTTGTGTTCCCCAGCTGCCCGCATTAGACATGGCCCCTGTCTCTTTGTTCCCCCTGCGGCCTGCTGGGAAAAAGTGAGATTAGTGAGGTCACTTCCTCCTGGCCAGCTAGCAGGGAGTCGCATGGGGAGGAGGCAGCAGCACACAGGGAGCCATGCTGCTGAGGAAGCATGGTGCCTCTGGCTCCAACTTCCATCAACTTAGGCCAGCCAGCTCCACTCTTCTGCAATAAAAGTAAGGAAACATGTAAATTGTTATGTGTATATGTACCTGTGTTTGTGTGTAGTTTGTGCATACCTGTGTGTCAGTGTGTATGTGTACCTTTGTCTTTTTATGTGTACTTGTGTGTCATTGTATGTGTACCTGTTTGTCTATGTGTGTATATATGAGTGTATGTGTACCTGTGTGTCTCTGTATGTATATCTAAGTATATGTGCACTTGTGTGTCAGTGTGTGTACCTATTTATGTGCAAACTGTGTGTGTACCAGTGTGTATGTGTACCTGTGTTTCTGTGTATGTATATCTGAGTGTATGTGTACCTCTGTGTCTGTATACGTGTACATGTGTGTCTGTGTATGTATATCTGAGTGTATGTGTATCTGTGTGTCTGTGTGTGTACCACTGTACTACTGTGTATGTGTACCTCTGTTTCTGTGTATGTATATCTGAGTGTATGTGTACCTGTGTGTCTGTATGTGTGTATTTGAGTGTATGTGTACCTGTGTGTCTGTGTGTGTGTATACCTGAGTGTGTGTACCTGTGTTTCAGAGTGTATGAATACCTGTGTGTCTTTGCTACTGTGTATCTGTGTGTCAGAGTGTATGTGTACCTATGTACCTGTGTTTTAGCATGTATGTGTACCTATGTGTCTTTGCTCCTGTGTGTCAGAGTCTGTGTGTATGTGTACTTGTGTTAGTGTGTATGTGTACCTGTGTGTCTTTGCTCCTGTATATCTATGTGTTCCTGAGTGTGTGTGCATATCTGTGCATGTGGCAGTGCATATATATCAGCATTCCTATAACACTGCACATAAATACATCCCTGTCCCTCTCTGCACAATGTCACTTCTCACCCACTGTCATTCCCTACAAAACTCACATTAACTCCCCCAATTCTGTCACACCTACCTCCCATGGCTCTTTCACACTCACCCTATCACATTAACCTCCACTAATATTGTCACTTACCCTTTCTCGCACTCTCACACTCACCCCCAACCCTGCCACATTCATCTTCCATCACCCTGCCACGCTCACCCTATCACATAAATCTTTCTTAATCATGGCACACTCCTTGCCCTGTCACACTCCCTCCCCCAAGCATGCCACATTGAACAGTCACCCCAACCATGCCACAGCACCCTGTCACATTAATCCCCCCAATCCTGTCACACTTACCTCCCCTCGCCCTGTCACACTCTCTCCTTCAACAATGTCACACTCACCCCCGAAACTCTGTCACACTCACCGCCTAACCCTGTCTCATTCACCTCTCTGGCTCTGTCACACTCATCTTGCCACAGTTACCCTTTAATCAACCTGTCACATTCACTTCCTGAAGACAATCATAATACACACACAGTTATAAAACATACAAACTTTGCCATTAACACAATGCATAAAGGACACCCCCATAAACATAACGCACTGCAAGCAGTTGTCCCACACACAGCCCCAGACACTGAGAAGTATATTCAAGCACAAAGATACTCATTGTCAAACACTTACAGTAATATTTATTATGAGACAGCCACTAGAGGCTGGATTAACCCTCAGTGAAACATAGCAAAACTAGAGGGACCTGGCACCCAGACCACTTAATTGAGCTAAAGTGGTCTGGGTGCCTATAGTGGTCCTTTAAGTGAGCAGCTATTCAAGGTCCTGGTTCTTGGATATAGTTATTCAGGATAGATCACACAAAATTAACCTAATCTAAACTAAATTGTCATTTTAGGTCTAATTTAAATCACAAAGAAAAAAACACAAAAGTGGATGTGGATAAAAAGGCACTTAGTATATTATTTAGTGTGAATTATAGAATACAGCTGCTATGTGCACTTTTAGTGAATACTCCACGAGACACTATAATTATAAAACATACAAATAACGGAATACCAAGTAGTGATCAGAGTGCAAAAGACTTCAAAACACAGCTTGATGTAAGTGCAACGCTAAACAGTGATATAAAATTAATACACTTACCCCTTACTAATTTAAATCACAATGTGCACTTTACATGTGCTTTATATCAGGGCTCGACAAATCCCAGACGCCAGGTTGCCTTGAAATTTTGCCCTGGCACCTGGGATTTGAAGCTCTTTAGCTAAAGGCAGGATAAGGGAACAATGGGGTCGGCCGGTCAGCTCAGTGAGCGTGCAGGCAGCCACCCTGGGCTGCATTGAGGCGGCCACCCTGGGGATTGTGTAGGCAGCCGAACTGGGGATCGTGCAGGCGGCCGCCCTGGGGATCATGCAGGCGGCAGGCTGGGGCAGCGCGAGAGGGAGCAGTAATCTTCCTGTAGCTCCTGTCTGCTCCTACGCGCTGTATAGTGATTCCGGGAGCCAGAATATGATGTCATTCCAGCCTCGGCATCACTACAGGGAGCAGGTAGATTGTTCCCTCACACACAGGATGAGCGAGCAGCCCCACTGGACCCCAGGGAAAGTCCAGGGAAAATGTCAATTTGTATTTTAGTATGTATGTCAGTGTGTGTGTGTGTGTGTTTGTGTATATATGTCAGTGTGTGTGTATGCATGTGTGTCTCTCTGTGTCAGTGTGTGTGTGTCTCTCTCTGTCAGTGTGTGTGTGTGTCTCTCTCTCTCTGTCAGTATGTATGTCTCTGTCAGTATGTGTGTGTCTCTCTCTCTCTCTCTGCCAGTGTGTGTGTGTTTGTGTCTCTCAGAAACAGTATACCCTGCATTCGAGTACCGCATGAATGCTCCAGCCTTCCACCAAGGAGGCTCTACGTGTAAGGGATGGACACCGCTGAATCCACCAATGCAGTATCAAAGAAGAGAAACACAGGCAGCACTCCAGGATAATGAAGGTAAATTTCTTTGTGGGTTCACCACCTCACCAGAAAATAAGTGTTTCGGCTCTGCAGAGCCTTAGTCATCACTTGTGTTTGTGTCTCTATCAGTGTGTGTGTCTCTATGTCATTGTGTCTGTGTGTGTGTCTCTCTGCCAGTGTATGTTTGTCTCTGTCAGTGTGTGTGTTTAGGTACCTGCACCCCTACGATCATGAGAGAGGTGTTTTTACTCACCTTCTTTCCCACACCGTGCCAGTTTTCTATGGCTTGTCCTGCCTTCATGGCTGATATAATCAATCTTTAAGATCTCAGTTAAATCAATGCTTTCCAATAGGAAAGCATTGTGAAGGTATTGCGCATGTTCTCTATGCGTAACAAGCAGCACCTCCATGCAGATCGTGGAGACACTGAACAAATGTGCTGCACACTGTGTACTCTGCAGCACTGACACAGGACTCTCTAGTGGCCACCTGAGTGACTGTCATTAGAGATGCTACTAGGCAGCAATGTAAACACTGCCTTTTCAGACAGGCTTTTGGCACCAGAACAACTACATTAAGCTGCAGTGGTTCTGATGAGTAAAGATTCCCCTTAAGAATTGTATATTTCTCGTAAATTAAACTTTGCTAGCTTTAAAAAAAAAACTGGCTCCTAACTTTTTTAGCTGGCTCCTAGATTATACACAAATTTGTCAAGCCCTGCTTTACATAGTCTACTGTAATTGCTTTCTAAAGCAAACATAAGCCCATTATATTCAAATAATTTAAAATACTGCTGATGTAATGTTTCCTATGTAAATAGTCCAATAACCTAGTAGTGACAAGTAAGTCAAGAGTATCTGTTGATGATAGTTGACATTAAGGATAATAGTAACTTTATATTGTTCTTGTTTTGTTTTTGTTAACATCTAATATTTTTTCTGGGGCAGACAATTTACTTTATTATCTGGTTTATTTGGAACTGGGTATGTATGTTTCATATTGATCAATGTTTAATATTTGCTGCTGCCAAATATAGCTATAAACATATAAAGTATTGACATATAAAAAGGAATAAAGGCACACAGATGGTGTAAAGAAATATAGAGTATATCAATGTATGCCTGAAATTTGTAACATGCCTCTAGAATAAAACCATGTGTTCTTGCATTCTTACAAGACCGTTCTTCTGAAATGTTTTGACATCTCAGGTTTAATCTGAGGTTTATGGCTGAATAGAATGCTTCACATAAACCTCAAACAGCTGTGTCACTCTATATAATATCACCTGATCTGGTATAATTTTTTTTACATATTTCACTTACCACGAACAACAGAGTAAAAAGTACATTATACATAAGCAAATTACCTGACTTTACAAAAATATTTATTCATAACATTCAAATCGCTTTAATTCAATATTTATTGTGTTTTGTAAAGAAACAAAAATCACACGTACAAAGCATTTTATTATATTTAGTGTTGACACATTACTTTGTGAACCCTATTTTGGAAACAATGTCAACACTGCATACAACGCAGACCTAATCAAAGCTTTATTTGTAGCAGTTTATCTTAAAGAGCATTATCTACAGGCAAGCATGGTGCCTGCTTGTATGTGTTAAACAGTTCCTTCCTTTGCTTTAGATCTATCCCCTAGATGCAACTTTATTTATGCAGAATATCAACACAATCAATTACATACCCCATTCTCGAAATTCCATCTGTCTGTGATATACGGGCCTGTGAAGTGATGCTTATGTTATATGAGTCAAATCACTGTCAATTCCATCAGTTCCAAGCTATAGGAATCTCTATTCCCACTTATAGTTCAAAAGTTGTACAAATTATCTTCCCCTTTTCATCGTGATCATACTTCATTGTAAAGCATGAAGTGTGATGTAAATAGAACCACATGGTATAGCTGGTATAGCATTTGATTTTTTTGGTCATTTCTAGCATACTGTTGCAGATGCACCAGCAGGCCTTTCATAAAAGAGTGTTTACAAAGAAGCAATTTTTTCAGCAAAAGGGACCCACATCAAGCTTAGTTACTGGTTTTGTGAGTTCACATTGAGACTTTGTAGAGATAATGATAAAGTGATTTCAGGATAAACATTAAGGATATATAGAAAAAGTGTTCATTTTGTTTCCATAGCTTCTTCTTTTTCACTGAGCTTAGAACCAATAATAACCCACTTAGAACACAGAAGGAGCTGAGTCTGTGCTACCAAAAACTGGTGAACGTCCATCAAACAATAAACACATAATGTAATTATTTATCTATTAATTTATTTAACTGTTGTCATATACCTCTCTTTATCCAGTGCACTTTACAAAATGTAGCAATTTGTCACAGTTGATAAACAGACAGAGGGGTATTTATACTTCAAAAATTTGTAGCATATTTATTAGAGTGCTATGCAAGAAGGTGCACACATTCTCATTTGCCATAAAACACAACAGACTCTGTTTAAAGTGCAAAGATTAGGTACATCCAATTCAAGTACACTCAACTGAGATACCTCACTTAGAATCTAAACTGGGTATGACCTATGTACCCACAAAGAGATATAAATGCTTCTATAGAATGGTCGGAAATTAAAGATGTCAATATATAGGTTTAACATGAGTTTATGTGCCTGGACTACTCATTGTGCAAATCATATTTTGTATAGGCTCTGCCTCTCTGTAAGCATGAATTGTCCTTTATAATAAGGCTATAAGGCTAAGTAAAGTGTTTCTTATTTCTTTAGCAGAACATTCTACATGGTTCATTGACTTTTCATCCCATAACAAAACAAGGCTCAAAAGCCAGGTCTCAGATGGAAATGTAATAATATACCATAGTATACCATTACCTTTCTTAAAGAGACACAACACTGTCCAAATACAATTTTTTTAAAAATATTTTAAACCCTGTTTAGAAGGTATACCCCCAATGAAATTATGCATGCAGTGTATTATGCACTTTTTAATGGGGTACTTGTAAAATAAAATTTGAAAAAGCTGTTAATCTTTTGCCTGAAACCTTTACAAACCCTCCCCTTCTAACCCAGCCAAGATTTTCTTTGACTGTTCAATCACTGACTCCCCAATGCAGCTTAAAGAGAAGTCTCAGCAAGGAAACTGGCCTCTTCTGCTCTCCACTGAGTTAAACAAACCAAGTTGAAGTGCTTTAGGGGTCTGGGAATATACCTTTAACTAAAGAATGGAGGATGAATAGTGTCTTCTTAAAAATTCTTAGAAAAGTATATGCCACTGCAGATTGTAATAAAAATAGTTACCTGCAGTGACACTGACTCAGTGTTAATATCCATCAATTGAAATAAATTAATACAGTTCAATATTGGCCCCAATGAAAGAAGAGAAATGCAAATTTTAATATAAATCGCTGAAAGATAATGTTATATATTCATAAAGCATTACCACTGTATAATTAAAGTATGAATTTTATCTTTTTAAAGATGACTTACCTTTATTAATTTTCTAAATATTTAGGACCACCAAATAATAAATATGTGCTTTCCAAAATGACTGCATAAAAGGTTAATCATTTTATGAAAGTGTATAGTCTTATTTAAGCTGTGGGTGTCTGTTACTTCACACATAAATGGCAATAATAAGAATGATAATCAGAGTTCTACCAGATTGTTTTTATGAGACAGTAAACCAGTCTTTTCTGTTTTCTGTCCTTTGAATGGTCTGAGTGTTACTGTCATTTGTAATCTAGATTAACTCATAAAATGTATGTTTTATTCAGGACTGACAGTGTTTCTTCATTTTTAATTTCAGTGGGCGGCCATTTTCTCCTAAGTATTGTTTATTGCATGTCTGGCATGTGATCAATTATGTCACGTCTGTTACTTCAGTTTATATAATCTCTCATGTCCTATCAATAACCAAAGAGGTAAAGTTAAATGTAAGTACATTGAAATAACAGATATAATATGAACATAAATAACAGATTTTCCTTCCATGCGAGCCAGTTTCCGCTACTAGTCTCTATTGTCTCAGTTTACTGGGAGAAGGCATAAAGGAGCTATTCTACATATTGACTGCAACTTTTCTCAATCATGAATGTTAGTTCAAAACATTAGAACAAATAATCAGGGGGATTATTTACTAGGCTTAAATTTTTCCTTAAAATTCAGAAATTATAGTTGAAATTGGTTCATAATTAAAAAAAATGTTAATTAACTAAACGGGAATTAAAATGCATGTGAGGCTATAAGCCTGAATTTGCACAATGTATTTTAAGTTGTTTCATGTTTGTAAAAAAAAAAAAAAAAATTTAAAAATCAAAAATAGGAATCTTAATCAAATCCTAAAATTGCATTTGATTTGTACCCATGTTTCTGATACAGGGGCACATTTCAGGTTGGTTTTAATTGTGAATGCAAAACAAGTAAATAATGTCATGAATGGCATATAAAAAGGACAATGTGATTGGCTAGAAATGCTGAACCAATGATATAAGTGCTGTTTAAAAAGTCAAACTCTTATTTTTCACATACAGTTACAGCATGTATTATTCTTCTGCATCAGTTTATTTATTAATTTATTTTTCCTTTTTTCCTCATTATATTCCCTGTTTATTTAAGGGACAATTATTGCACATACCCATAAGAATTAGATGAGGGTAAATGGATATCAGCTGCCTACACTTGACATGCATTTTCTGTTATTTTATTAAATAGCACTAAATGTTTTTGAAGACACTGCGGGTACCCACATATATTAGGACATTGAGGTACTGCTATAGTTATTTATTAGGCACATAGCAACCACCTGTTAATTCTTCTTGAAAGTTAGGAATCTCGGAGGAAGAAAGGATATGTAGGAACATTGTCCTTTCTGTCTTTCACACTGCCCCATATTTAGTATTTAGTATTTTTCTTTTTTAACACCTGTCCCTTTATTTATTTGTTTGTTACAATTCTGGAATCACCTTTATTGCATGAATTGGGCTCCCCACAGTAATCAGCATTGGTACTTCAAATGTACTGTGTCTAAGTAGTAGTTTGACATATTATTGCTTGTCTCAGTGTAAGACACTTTTTTACTTAGGCACTTTATTGTATATATGCACTTAATCATATTACATATATGTATTTTATCATATTATGTACATGCATTTTATTATGAAAATACTTTGATTAAATGTATGTTGTGACATTAAATTTCGATTTTTGCTTCATTTTGGTCAGTAACCATTATTATGTCTCAATACCAGGGGATTCTGACATCTAGGTGAAATGTATTTTGCATATAATCATATATGTGCTTTTTTATATGAACTTGTAACATATGAACTTGTTAAATAGGGGTTAATATTAAAGACATCTGTGGTTTTACTAATTGTGTGCCACACTGAACATCACTTAATTGATATTGGAGATGGTCTATATATGAGCTGTCACACTTCTTTCACTAGGCTTGACAAAGGTTCACATACGAGCCAAAACATTGTCTATGTTTCTGTGTTTCAAATAGAGGCTGCCTTTTAAAAAGAAACCATCAGGTGTGCCGGATATTTGTATTTACTACCATTGGATTTCTGTGGGAATTTGGCTCTTTTTTGTTATTATTCATTTCATATCAATGCAAAATTAAATGTATCCTATAAATGTATCCTATTTTACTTTGTTCTTTATTCCATTACTGATTTGCCCCCTGTAGAGAATCATTATTTTATTCTTGGGCTCTGTTCTGTGCCTGTGCATCCCTGGTACCCCTTTTCCTTCCACAATTGACCTCAATATTCATTTGTCAAACATCATGCAAGGATTTTAGCAGATGCTGAAGAGAAGGAAGAAGGGACGGCTCTGACCCCCAGAGCACTTTAGAGATCATTTGCACTATGCTATAGCAACCTGCAATACTTTGCATAGTACGTATGTTTAGAGAAACCTAATTTGCTTTATATAATTATGATGTTATTTAAACATTCTGATGGCATTTTTAGGAATCTGCATTCCCAAAATTGCCAACAGGTTTTGATATTTGACAATTTCTATTTATCTCTTTTGTCACACCAACTGAATGACAATGTTCATATATTTACATCTTAGTAAACTTTATCCAGTATACTGTGTAGGATGTGGTGAGGCTGCAATCATTTCTATTTTGTATCAGAACTTATACTATTTAGACATGGCTTTTTAGACTTTAAAGCAGACAAAGATAAACTTAAACTCTAATTCAGACAAAGATAATTCATTATAAAGCAGACATTTCAGATTTTATTTACATTATGTTAAAATGAAATTTTAATTGATTAGATATAACCAAAGATAAAAACTCTGCTGCTGCTAAAAACTCTTCAAATATTAAATTTTTACAATTAGGATATTTGGGGTAAAATGTTGAAGTTTGGTTTTAATTTATTATTTTAGTTAAAAAAAAATCATTAATTTCATACTGGTATATCGAAAATAAATATATGAACTCTGGTTCAAATTAGACAAATCTGAAAATAATGCATATATATTTATTCAAAATAAGGTGGAAAATGCTTTCTCCTTATTTATTTTGTTTATTTAAGACAATATATTAGTAGAAAATGAACCTTTTAAGAATGTATTCCCACAACTGTTCTTGGCATCACTGACAATAAATTTATTCAAATGGAATCATTGAAAGGAAGCAATTAAGCACAATTAACAAGGAAGGTCAGACAGTCATCTGATAAGAAACTTGTTTGGAAAGTCAGGGTCATTAAGGTTGTAAGAAGCTGGAGACAAAACAAACAACAGTCCACAATGGGAAGAGAAGTAAAAAACATAAATTAGAAACATAAATCTGTTGAGAATGTAGTTATAAATATGTAGGCTTCAGAACTTTGTCTCTTGTTGGCATTTTAAATCATAGATAGTCTGGCCTATCCCATTCTGTAGTCTAAAACAAAAACTGAAATTATGAAGCATTTACTCTCCTGAACCTTCTCAAGGCCAGGATTTGATGATCATTGTCTTGTAAAAACAATAATTGACAAGCTCTAATGAACATGCTTATAGATAGGGTATCAGATTGCCATGTTTTGGAGGACACATAGTAATGCTTTATGAGCTTATTCTGTTCTTAAAAATGTCTCCTGTAAGTAAATTGTATTCCAATCCAGAAGAAGTAAAATGATTCTTAAAGTTGAAGTACTTGTTAGAGCTGCAATGTTATTATCTCTGAGTAAAGTCTTGCACTTTACTCAGAACGGTTCCATAAATGGCACTAAAAAGCAATGTTTTGTCTAGCCATTGTATGTATTTACATGCATAGACACATTAGAGGTTATGTATAAAGACAAATTCTCCAGCAGTTATAAAAACACAACAATCAGCAGGGGCATTATATTGGTTTCCACAGTGCAGGGGTAGTCAACCTTCGGCATTCCAAATGTTGTGGACTACATATTCCCTGATATTTTGTAAGTGATATGGCTGTAAGAGCATTACGGGAGATGTAATCAACAACATTTGGCCCAAAGGTAGCCTAACCCTCTTATAGTAACTACTCCACTTTTAGAACTTTGCCCTGGAACCGCTGTCTATAGATAACCCCAAAAAACTCAAACCCACATATACATTGTAGTAAGAGAAGGATAAATCTGATAATGAAGGCAAATGTTAAATGTGTGTTGTGATAAAGCTTGGAGATAACATAAAAAAGTCCACACATGAGCATCCGGAAGACACATCAATTTATTAGCTATTACCATGAACTTAAACAAAAAATAAAATAAAGAATCTAAATTATGGTGTGTAAAAGTCAGAATACCTATATCTTCAAATATAATGTCTTGCTTTTAAACAAACTAGAACATTTTAATGTATACATATAATGCAGTTCAATAAACACAAGCACAAACACCCCAAAGTAATGTCACTAACAAAAAAAGAGTGATTTAAAGTGCCACTCAACAACACTGTAGTGCCTCTGGAGGATCATATACGTAGTATGCATTGGATCCCAACTCACACAACTCCCATACATTTAAAATGATAGTCACTAATCCGAAATCCAGGTAAGTATATTAATATGGTATGGAGATAAAATATGTTTTTAAAAGCAGGGTAACAAATTACTATAATAGCAAAAACCACGGGGACCCTTCTTTTAGGTAAAGTCCCTGAGTTCTAGCAATATTTTTAAAATGCAGATGTTCTTTCCCTCTCTCCGCCTCACTGCTGCTGGACCAATGTACTGATATCACAAGTTGTACGCACCTAAATAATATTAGGGGCTTGAACCCTACTGGCCTCTGTCTTCTGATCTCCTAATGTTGGGATATAACAGAATATAGCATTTGTAAAAAAAAAAAATGAATTGGATGCGGCGTTGTGTATCATAGATTGTGTTTAAAATAAATGTGAATATTATGGAAAATTTATTTATATAAATCACTCTATTTCTCATTATTGTTGAAATTATTTTTTAAAATGTTCCTGCTTATAAACAAGAATCAAAATAGCTTATATTTTTTTACTATCAACTCCTTCACTACCAAGCGGTTTGCAGAAAAAACAATCCCAGAATCTGAATATATTGGGTGTCCTGGAAATTAACTCCTTAAGGACACATGACGGAAATATTCCGTCATGATTCCCTTTTATTCCAGAAGTTGTGTCCTTAAGGGGTTAATATTTAAATATTTTTTTTTGTTTCAGTATGCCTAGGTGGCACACAATTTAAAGGGATACTATAGTGCCAGGAGTACAAAAATGTATTCCTGACCCTATCACTCCCCCTCCCCTCCCTCGCCATGGGTGCCTATAGTGTCCATGCAATGGAAACATACACAAATATTTTGCCGGGAAAGAAATGTAAAAAATGATTTACCAATTAGGTTACAGATAGGAAAACAGAGTTTAAAAACAAATTTACAAAAAATCCTCATATAGTTTCTAATAATCTCACCTATGCATTGTCTAATATGCACTCAGTTCTCATTTGTGTGTGTGTGTAAATAAATATATAGATAGAGAGAGAGAAAGAGAAAGAGAGAGAGAGAGACAGAGAGAGAGACAGAGAGAGAGAGAGAGAGATCCTTATGAATATTGTACATGTTGCCACATTACCATGACATTACCCACACCATATTACCCTCACATTATAGCCATGTTGCCAATTTGGACATACACAAAAATATATGAGCACACATAGACACACGGACACATGAACACATCTAAACACTTTGATTTGTGCACATATAAACACTTGATACACACACACACATACTCATACAAACACACTGTTGTACAGAGACACACAATGACACACAGACACACACATGCATTGACAGATACAGTCACACAATCACATTGTGTCTGGCAGTGGGTATTGGCATTGTGTAGCATTGTGTCTGGGATTGTGTAGCATGTATGTATCAGACAATGTATATGTATATATGTGTGTATGTATATCCATGACTGTGCCTGCCCTGCTATCTGTGTTTGTGTGTGTTTGTGTAAATCTGTGTTTTTAAGTGTTTGTGTGTAGGGAGCTGCTTGCAGTGTGTTGTGTGTATGGGGGAGCTGCTTGTGGTCTTGTTGTGTGTGTTGTATTTTGTATTTGCAGTGGGGCTCTGTTGTCTGGGTGAGGGGTGATTGTGTGATTATTAGGGTTACTGTCTGTGGAGAGGTGCCTATGCCTAAGGGTGCCTGTGTGTTTATGAGGGTGACTGTGGCAGGAAGGTTGTGACAAATTGAGCGTGACATAGTGACTGTGTGTGTGAGATGATGTGTGGACAGTGGCGTACTTACCGGGGTCGCAGGGGTCATGGCTGCAACCCGGTATGTATGCCACTGTGGCCAGCCTCTTCTCCTGGGGAGCCCAGGAGCCGGCCACATCCCCGGGTGGGTGGGCGGGTGGGCTGGCGGGTGCGAGGGAGCACGCTTCCTGGCTGAGTGCTTCCTCTTCAGCTCCCTCACGCGCCGTGTACTGATGCCGCAGCCAGAAGATTACAGTGTGTGTTAGTGTGTGTGTGAGTGTTTGTGTGTGTGTGTGTTAAAGTGTGTGAGTGTTAGTGTGTGTGTGCTAGTGTGTGTTAGAGTGTGTGTGTGTGTGTGTGTGTGTTAGTGTGTGTGTGTTAGAGTGTGCATGTGTGTGTCTTAGAGTGTGTGTGTGTGTGTGTGTGTTAGTGTGAGTGTGTTAGTGTGAGTGTGTGTGTGAGTGTGTGTTAGTGTGTGTTAAAGTGTGTGTGTGCGTGTGTTAGAGTGTGTGTGTTAGAGTGTGTGTGTTTTAGAATGTGTGTGTGTGTGTGTGTGTTAGAATGTGACAGTGAGTGTGTTACTGTGTGTGTCTGTTACTCAGTGTGTTAGTTTGTGTGAGTCTGTTAGTGAGTGTGTGTTTTGTAAGTGAGTGTGTATGTGTCTGTCTGTCAGTGAGCGTGTATGTATGTCTGTCACTGAGTGTGTGTCTGTCAGTAAATGTGTGTGTCTGTTAGCTAGTGTTTATGCGTCTGTTCTTGAGAGTGTGTGTGTCTGTTAGCAAGTGTGTATGAGTCTGTTCATGAGAGTGTGTGTGTGTCTTAAGCACTTACCCTTCTTCAGCGCCGGACTTCCTTGGCGCTGGGGATCTCTCCGCCCCGATCCGCCTCTCAGCTCCGAATGCGCATGTGTGGCAAGAGCTGCGCGCGCATTCAAACCACCTATAGGAAAGCATTACTAAATGCTTTCCTATGGACGTTCAGCGTCTTCTCACTGTGATTTTCACAGTGAGAATCGCGGAAGCTCCTCTAGCGGCTGTCAATGAGACAGCCACTAGAGGCTGGATTAACCCTCAGTGAAACATAGCAGTTTCTCTGAAACTGCTATGTTTTCAGCTGCAGGGTTAAAACTAAGGAAACCTGGCACCCAGACCACTTCATTGAGCTGATGTGATCTGGGTGTCTGTAGTGGTCCTTTAAGTGTATGTGTATCTGCATGCACTTGCGTACATACCGCGGTCGCAGGGGTTGCATGCCCTGCAACCCCTGTGACCAGGTGCCCACTGCCATTTGTTGCGGCCCCGGCCCGTGCAAAGTAAGCGCGTGGGGGGGGGGGGGCACTGTTCAGTTTACGCTAGTGTGTGTGGAGTGACTATGACATGGTGACTGATTGTGTGTGTGGAGGTGAGTAGACCTTTTCGAATGCACACTTTCGGTCTCTGACCGGTAGGGAACTTTTGCCAGAGCTGTTCTCAGTCTGAGGGCAGTCTTCAGAGTGAGCAGCCCGGCACCATGCAGGGAGATCATGTATGATTGCCAGGGTCTACACCTATACCTGTGTATGTTGCAGTGTATGGGTGCTGATCCTGGCAATTTTGTATACACAAATGGCATGTGAAGGGGTTAAACTATTTCCTATCTATGAATGCTGAAACAAAAAATTAATTTACACATTGCATATTTTGGCAAATAGAGTGGAAGTAAATGGGTTAGTAGGAAAAAACATTAAAACATCTGCTGTGTTTCATGTTTGCCAAATAAAACAGTTTGAAAAAAATAACTTTACTATCATGTATTTATTTGTTAGTAATTTTAATCATATTGTTTCATTTATATTCACAATAACAACTACTTATCAAAAGAAATAACAATCTTTGCCAGGAAACATGCAATTCTAAAGTATAAAAACCCTTTCCACATTAAACATATTAGTAAGGTGTAACCGATACATAAAACCTACAATGCTGGAGGTCAAAGCACAGTGTGGAGCAGATGTGCGTGTTGTAAAATGTTTGGAAAAAAGAAGAAAAGTATTATTTGTAAAAGTATTGTATTTCTTATTTTTTTTTATAAAATGTGTGCTTGTTTAATTAATTAGTTATACATTGTTAGTGAACTCGTAAACACATACAAATATTTCTTCTCATTATGGAGTTTTTAAAGTGAACTGTCCCTTGAAAATGTATTTCCATAAATCTGTGTAAAATGATCATGAAAACAGGTTAATGTTATTTTCATTTAAGTAAGCTATAGTTATTTTAGCTGGAATTATTTGCCAGTGTGTTAAAGTGTGAAGGCGGCCATATTGTAGTTGCATCACAATTTTCAAGCTCTCACAGGGTTGTTTACTAAAGGGAGGATTCAAAATAAATGTTAATTCCAAATTTAAAGCCAGAGTAGATGAACTGAAAGCATAGCTGAATATTTTCAGTTTGTATATTTTGACCTTAAATTTGAAATTCACTTTAAATTCACTTTGAATTCTCACGTTAGTGAATAACCATGCTAGTGGCTAATAAAAAAAAAAAAGGACATACCTGATATTGGCATCTAAGAAGGACATTTGTTTGCAGAGAGGCTACCAGTTTTGCTATGTGAAGGAAACAGGAATTGTTTACTGAGCTCTTTGGTGATGCTCTGTACCCTCTGTGTCCAAGATTAATTGAAAATGTTTCCTTTGATTTTTTTTTACTTTTTAAAAAAAATAAATAACATCTGAAAAAGTTTAAATATAAACAACACAATGTAAAAATATTTTTCAACTATCTATATGACAGTACACCTGTACTCCCAGTTTTCACATTCATACTTCTTTAAAATTATATAAGTATATTATATTTCAAAGCATGGTCTATTTTGCATTATAGGTAAGCCTAAAGTTGAGAAAACCTGACTAAAAGCAGAACTTCTGCTGACATGTTTTGTTAATTCCCACAGCCATTGCTAACAATATCTGTGGGGATCAGATTCCTTCTGTAGGATTGAGATCCTTCATTATATCATCCATACACATCAGGGTTGTACTCTCGTTTATGCGCAAGAGTGAAGCACTGAGGCAGTCCTGGTCAATAAAGTGTCAGGAGCTGAAGAAAAAAATATGTCAGTACCCATAGAGATCAGCTACGGGTAGTATATATATATTGCTTACACTGTACCTCCGGGCCACCAAACAGCAAGCTTGGATGTCAGAGTCACTTTAAATGAAAACAGCATTACATGAAAAAATTAACACAAGTTATAGGTGAGTTTCAATGTTTTGTTCAATAATGCAAAATCTAGGGAAGCACATTCATTATGAGATGTAGTTTGTTAATACTACTTCATATTCCATTGGTTCTGAAACTCCAGTAGGATGACAAACTACAATGTGGTCTTTCATACATTCTGTCCTGTCAATAATAAATGGGAAAACAATTCATAACTAAATTCATGGTCAATATACAACAGTATTAATATTTGATGAAATAGTAGGTAACAAAAAAAAACATTACTATAAAATGTAAGCAGTATACCTGATGATTAACCAAGCACCCCATTTTAAGGGGTTGTAATAATACATTAATATTTCACCAGTGGAGGCTCAACCATAGGGGCAGTTGGAGCAGTGGCCCACCAGCTTTTAAAAAATATCTGCAGTAGTTTAGAGACACTAAGATTATTTTTCCTGACTGGAAAGTGGTAAACCATAACAATATAGGGAAAAAACAGTGTCTCTTTAATCCTGTAAAATGTTTCAGTACTGCAGGGGCCCTCCTCTTATTGGTAGCTGTTTGGAGAAGGTTAATTGAGAGCATCTATGCATGCCCAAATGATAGGGTTAATCTGCCCTGTTTCAGTAAGTTTTGCACATTCAAATTCAAGACGTAATTTCAGGAATTTACACTAAATTGCCATTGATGCAGTAGAGCCAGCTTCCCATGAGTGGAGGCATGCTATTGGCCACTCTGTTCACCACTTGCTTATAGCACCAGGGAGTGGGGTTCTAGTGCCATAGGGGAGAAAGAAGCAAAAAGCCATTTTAAAAGTAAAACAGAGAGCATGGCAGCATCAGCCCATGGCTACTGACAATTGTAAGTGTATAACATTATGTTTTTCTTTCCCCCAATAGCCCCCCATGACTCCCTGAGGGCTGATTAAGTAAGGATATTTACTCAAATATATTATATATATATATATATATATATATATATATATATATATATATATATAATGGCAAGGAATCCAAGGGGCTTTCTGACACAGAGCACTCTGCTACCTGTCATTAACAGTATTAATAACCCCTACAGCACATATCTACCATCTTCTTTAACCCCTTAAGGACACGTGACATGTCATGATTCCCTTTTATTCCAGAAGTTTGGTCCTTAAGTGGTTAAAGAGCTCAGTCACTCTACAGGTGATACTTGAGACATTCATGCTGTGTCTAGTTAAAAAGTTGTGAAGCTTCAAACTGCAGGACTGGGGCTTTGACTCTGAGGACTGCAGATTAATATTATGTCAGTTACTTCTTGCCTCTATATAACCATTGCAGATTAATTATATTGCCAGCTGCAAAGGTAATAAGTAGACTATCAGTATCCGGCTGCTTTTTTTCCCTCAACTTTGTTTGTGGTATAGTTATCTCTGTATTGTACTCAGCTCTTTGTATTTTATAGATATATTTATGTTGTGCCCCGCTTGCTGTATTGTAGTGTAGCGTGAGTATCTCTGCACTATACAGGGTGGAATAAAATTCTGGCGTGCCTGGCACCCAACCATCTTTACATCAGTTGTGCAAACAATATAAACTGTATTTTGCTAATAAGAAACTCCATTTCGTGAAGATGGGCCTGTCACATATGCTATGTTGAATAAAAATGCATGGCAAGAGTCAAATAATAATTGTTAAAATAATTCTATATTCTGGCATTGTTCTAGCATTGCACTAGCTGTTTTTGCTAATTTTTATATCTACTTTGTTATATAAATGGGGTGATTGTTTGAATAGGTACATAAGTCTTTGCACAATTCTCAGAGAGCAGTCTACCATACTTATTTTCGTTTTTACTTTGGATGAGTTATATTGCCATACTAATAAACAGATGACCCCATAAAGGGTTAACCTTTGTTTGCAAAACTTGGTCTAGCTTCATTTTGTTCTCCACCTGGAATGAACTTAACATGATTGGATTCACCCCACAATGTCAAACTTATCACAATTTCCCTAAAAGTAGTTTAGATTTTGCTTTACTTTTTTATGGCTCGTATATATCAATTTCATACCTGGGGTATCTTTCACTATGTCATTGTCATGGCAGCTAGTGTGGTCCAACTCGCAGAAACTATGTAAATATATATATATACAAAAGAAAAGGAAAATAAAAGGACAGAGCGCAAACCGGACCTTAGAATAGACGGACTAATACGCAAGAGATAGAGAATGGTCAAAGGGAAAGCCGAGGTCAAGGAAGCCAGAAATACTCAAATACCATTTACACAAGCCAAGTCAGGGGGACCAGAATTCAGAATAACCAGGGAAAAGCCAAGATCAGGATACCAGGAAGTCAAATTCGAAAAGATAAACGCACTCTCAGGAACCAGGAATAGGAAACTACGACAGGGCAAGGAAGTAAAGTGAATTAGGGATTTAAATATCCCTCTCTGGCTTCTGATTGGTCAGAGGGTGACTTCACGCGCATGTCTGTATTCATTAGAGGGGCGGAGCTTAAGATGGACGCGACCACGTGGTCCGCCCCATCTTTGATTTGGACGCGATTCCCAGAGAAGGCAGCGGAGCGGCTCCCGGCTCGCCAACGAGCAGGTAAGCTCGTGGTGTCGGCGAGACCGTGCCGGTCGGGTATGGCTGCGGCACCCGGCGGGTCAGGAGCCGCAACAGTACCCCCCACTCGAAGACCACTCACCAGGCGGGAAGGAGCCGGCTTATGAGGGAAGCGGTTGTGAAATGACCGGACCAGACGGGGCGCATGAACCTGGTCAGCAGGAACCCAACAATGTTCCTCTGGACCATATCCTTTCCAGTCAACAAGATAAGACAAAATACCCCTGGAGATTTTGGAGTCTAAAACAGAACGAACCTCGTACTCCTCCTGGTCACCCACTACCAAGGGCGGAGGAGGAGCGGAAACTCTAGTGTATCGATTGCAAGTAAGAGGCTTGAGCAATGATACATGAAATTAATTGGCAGTTTAGTTTATAAATATCACTATTGATTAATTGAAGATGTACATTTAGATATTTCTAACTAAACAGACTAATTAGGTTTCATGAATTGACAGATTGAAGCCTAATTTAAATGCTGACACAACAAAAAAAGAAAAATGTCTTAAAGATTTCATTCACCTATCACAACCCCTAAGTCAATTTGTGGCATATTTTGGGGAGGATTAAGGCACACAGGAGTGACATGCACACTGCTCGAAACACAACATTTCTTTCTTAGAAAGAGGATGGATAGAAGGTTTACTGTATTAAATATATTCAAAATTCAAAATGGCAGTTCTGAATGACTGAACAAGAATCCACTGAAAGTCACTCAAATGCAATTCCATGGACAATATTAATTCCTTTAGAATACAGTTCTGTTCACTAAATAGTTGTTGATTGTACATAGTATATAATTGTATAACATACCGTTTATTATGTCTACTTTTATGTCTTTCAGCCTCTAATATAAATGATTCATTAACTACCTCAGACTAATAAAATATTTCAAGACAGAAAATAAATTATTATATTTGTAGCAAAAGAAAAAAAAATAGAAGAAAACCAATATTGGATCACAAACTGTCAAGCAAGCAAACTAAACTGTTTCAGGGTAATAAAAATGTTAACAAAGTAATCGTCCTTGTCAAAACACAAACATTGGCTATGAAATACTGGTGTACATTTTCTAGGTCAGTGTCCAAGGTTCAATGAACAGCCATTACTATCCTAAATAAATCAGGTGACACAGTCTTGAAAAAAGTTCAGATTTCATACTCAATCCATGAATAAAAATGTACATACATTAAATGGATTATAAACACATCAAAAAAATATAAATAAGTTTTAAAAAAACAACAACACTATATTCTCTAAAATACTCTAAAATCTCATTTACTTCATTTCTATCAACATTTTATGTATTTATATTTCAGTATAAACTTTAAAAGGATATATTAGTGGTATTTATCAGGTTGCTCTGCCATCAACTAGACAACCACTTTCTCCCACCTCACTCAGCACACAGTGATCTCTTAAGTGACTTAAAAATCCCTCCAGGGCAATGGTCTTTACTCATTTGAGAGATCTCAGCATTATCTTTTTTATCTGTCACAAATGCTCTAAAAACAGAGTACTTCAACTTAGCACATTGAGGGTAAAGGTGAGCTTACCCAAAAGAATGCTGCAGCTTAGCTTTCTCTAGGAAGTATTAATACGTTCTTGTTTTATATAAGAAATCAGAAGCTAATATTGTCACTTTATTTAATAAAGCTATTTGCAATGATCCACAATAACCATTTTGATAGAGCCTCTTGGGCTTGGCCTTACAAAATTGTTACATTTTTAATCTGTTTTGTTTTGTTTGTTATACTTTGTAACATGAGTTTTATATTTACTGTTCATTTAAAGAAAGCTGACAAGTCTTTCAAAAATGTATGATTTGTAATTGAAACTATTAAAGGAACACAATAGGGTCAGGAACACAAACATGTATTCCTGATTCAATAGTGCTAAACCCACAATTTAGGTGGCTTCCACCCTCAACCTCCTTAAAAGGAATTAAAACTCACCTTATTTCCAGTGCCACACGGGTCTACTGGCGCTGGCCTCACCCCCTTTGTGGCATCATCAGAATTGCTGAATTTTAGCCAATCCAATGCTTTCCCTGGGAAAGCATTGGATTGGCTAAAATCAGTAAGGGGGTGGGGCCAAATGCCATTTTGGCCAATCAGCACCTCCTCATAGAGATGCCAAGGGAGTGGAGTTAGCAACACAGAACAAATGCATTCCTGTATTTTTAACCTACAGAAATATCTGGAATATTCATTGTAAGAATGCCTACATTTTCTGAGCTGGTAAATATTTTGTTTGGAGCAATACTCAAGATTAAAAGATTTATGGATCAGTCTTAGTGATAAGCTAAGAGGCATTTACAGCAAAAAGGAGTATTTAAAAACAAAACAAGTTTTTTTGTTTTACTTTTTAAAACAATAAAATATTATAATCTAGAACAGGGATAGGCAACCTTTGGCACTCCAGATGTTATAGACTACATCCCCCATAATGCTCTTACATCCATAATGCTGGCAAAGCATTATGGGAGGTGTAGTGCAAAACATCTGGAGTGCCAAAGGTTGCCTATGCCTGATCTAGAATATGCAGTATTTATTTGCTGTGTATTTCTTTTTTTTTGAGGATATGTTTTTATTTTATATAGCTTTTATAAATCATTGAGACCAGAGGCATTATTATTGGTGATGGAAAAAAAATGGGCTTGGTGCAGAGTGCAGCACACAATAGGCGCTAAACAGGAATTTGCGTCCAACACCACTGTGAAATCAATCACCTAATTCCACCATACAATCATAGTACATAAAAAAAATATAAAACATATAGTGGGTGGCACACTGTGAGACAATACCAACTATACACAGTGAAATGGTGAGAATAACACATATAAGATGGTATAGATAACCTTATGTACATCCTTTATCAGATACAGCTGTAAAAGATGGTAGCTGTCATAGGGTAATATAGTTTGATCAATATATATAATGCAAATGCAGGATATGTGCAAACATCTCACTCACATGTTACTGAGCCTGTGGAACACTGGCTCAGGTAAATCAGCATGGATAAGATGAATTCCGATGAATATTTCCTCCACCATATATGAGAGAATATTAGAAAATTCCAAGTTAAAAAGACATCAATTTATTAAAAAAAATACATAAAAGTTCTTACATCAAATAAGGTGCCTTCAGCAAGGAATATTTCCAATAGAGTCCATACACAGTCCATAACACGTATAAGATGGTATCTATAACATTTTATACATGTTATACTTACTATAATCTAGTACTGCCCTGTCAGCTTCCTCAGCAATGCACACTGATCATTCACCACCAAAACGCAAACTCCTGGCATGCATATTATCAACGATCAAACTATCTGACCCCTGATCAATCAGGCTTTCGTCCAACTAACTCAACTTTAACTGCTCTCTTAAAAGTTTGCAATGACATCCAAATTGGCATGGAACAAGAAGACCTAACTGGAGCTATTTTCCTAGATTTTGCCAAGGCCTTTGACACATTAGACTATGGCATCATTTTGCAAAAACTTAAAAACTCAGGTATTGGTGACCGTCCGCTAACCTGGTTACGATCACGTGTCAGTGCAATATGTGGCCATTTCTGATAGTGCCTCCCTCCCTCTTCCAGTCACGTGTGGTGTTCCCCAAGGCTCCATACTCGGCCCCCTGCTATTCACATTATTTATAAATGATCTGCCTAATGTCTGCAAATCCTCAACTGTACACATGTATGCAGACGACACTGTAATCTACTCTAGTAAACCCAATCTACCACAGCTTGAGGCTGTGCTCCAAAACCAATTCACAGAAGTAGAAAAGTGGATAATGGTTAACAAACTCTTCCTAAACTGACAAAACAGTTACAATGATCTTTGGAACTGTACCTAAATTACGTAAACTACAAAATCAACAACTATGTATCAGAACAAATTCAAATAGCACACTGACAGCAGATTGTTGTTTCAAATATCTAGGTATGTTGCTTTGCCCCAATCTATTCTTTGGCCTTTGCATTTCTCTTCAAAACTTTACCCCAAACTAGGTGCTATGTACAAAAAACAAATTCTGGCTAAGTCCAGTAAGGAAACAGATAGCGCAACAAATGCTAATGCCGGTCATTGATTATGGGGATGTCGTGTATGCACCTGCATCGCAAATCCACCTTAATAAACTTAATATGTTGTATAATTCATTCTGCCACTTTGTACTAGAATGTAATTACTTGACCCACCATTGTGACATGTTAAAAGAGCTAAACGTGCTGGAATCCCAACGCACTCTTCATCTTTCCAGCCTTGTGCATAAGAGCTTTTCTGGGAAGCTCACACCCTACCTGAGTAGAATGCTCTCCCCAGCTGTTACCACCTCCTATAACCTCTGTTCCAGTACCAGCAAAATATGTAGAATACCGCAATGCAAAAATAAAGTGGATTGATCCTCATTTTCCTACAGAGCACCACAATTATAGAATAACCTCAGGGACACAGTCAAATTTTCATTCAATCTAAAATCTTTTAAGATCTATGGCAATATACCACAACACAGAATGTACATGTCATTGGTTGAACGAGAGAAATCTCAATGTGTCCTTCCTGGTAAAATAATTTATAAATAAATAAATAAACTGCCATGTAGCAAAAAGAAAACAGAATGCAGCATACAATAGGCGCTAAACAGGAAGGTGCGTCCAACCCCACTGTGAAATCAATCACCTAATTCCACCATACAATCATTGTACATAAAAAAACATATAAAACATATAGTGGGTGGCGCATACTGTGAGAAAATACCAACTACCATGCATGATTAAGGCTGTGTTGAGCAGAAATGTTGCACTTTACACTTTTTGAGGTGGTATTTCCTGAAATAAACTTACCTTCTTGATCCTGGAGTGTTGCCTGTGTCCTTCTGCTTCTGTGTGCTGTATTGCAGTCAGAGTAAGGCAGTTTTAAAACACCCAATTCCATAGAGGGGCATAGCCATATCCCTCCCTTTATGAGGATCCCCCATAGCCTGTCGATAGGAAGGAGCACATCATCTTTTGTGCAGAGCCCACAGGAGCTGCCTCCAGCTCAGTGTACAGGACAGAGGGGGGGATTCAAAAAGCCTTAATTTGTTAATAGATGCTGCTCATCTAACCCATTTTTTATTTTAATATCTTTTTTATACCTTTTCTCTCCATGTGCAGAATGGAATCTATGTCCCACTCAACACAGACACAACAGCCCTCATCACCTCTGTACACATACACTACAGCTACAGTGTATGTGCAGGGGCACGCAGTGGGTAGGTATGTGTAGAAGCAGAAGCTAACAACTCCTCGCACAACCACAGATTCGGTTGGATCACCAGCTGAGGTTCAGAGTGTCAAACAGATACAGTTGCAGACAGCCAAGAATCCTACAGAGAGAGTGTATTGAGGAATAACATTTTAAGAACTTCTCCTCCCTCAGTAAGGCTCCCTCACACATCACACCTTATGTAAACCGCTCTCTTCCAGAGGGGAACTATGGTTATATGTATTATGTAGCTCCCAGTTGCCAGTTACACTGGACCACCAGGTTAAGTGGCCTACCAATTTATTGTGCTGGATGCTGGGAGAAAGAGACAAATGGGGTTGGAAGAAGAGAGGTCAATGAAACTGGGGCAGGAGGAGTAGGAAATGAAACTGGAGATGGAGGAGAGGTGGAAATGGACTTTTGAGGAGAGAGAGGGAGCTGAAGAGGGACATGAAGATTGACAAAGACAGGCAGGGAAGTGAGTTTTTGGGGGTCACGAATGTTTGTGTCTTTGAGTGTGTGAAGTCCATGTGTGTTTGTATATGAGTCTGTATGTGAGTATACATGTCCATGCATGTGTCCATGTATATGTACATTTGTGACTATAAACTAGAAAGAGTGTATGCATATATACATGTAAATATGTATGAAAATTAATGTCTATGTATATTATTATTATTATTATTATTATTTTTGTATTATTTTTATTGGTATTTATATCACCAAATTCTGCAGTGTTTTACAATAAATGTGACAATTACAAAATGTTACAAGAACAATAGGTTGATGAGGATCCTGCTCACACAAGCTTTAAATAAATGAGTATGTGTATTCTGAGTATGTGCCTCTAATCTTCCTAACAAATGTGGAGTGGGGGATGCATAGTGAGACACAAAAAAAAATCATTTTTGTCCCTGGTGTCAAAATTCATTTTTGCCCCTGGTGCCAGTAAACCTAGGTAAGCCTCTGCAAGAATTCATGACCAAAAACCCACTTGAACAACCAGATGGGTCATTTGCAATTCCAAACTTCAACATTATCCAAACTCCTATTTTTGTGACAGTAATTTAATTAATTGTGCATGTGTTTGTTTTTTTCTTCCAACTTCTTTCACACAACAATGTACATACCAGTTTAAATGTGTTTTTATGAATAAACCCCTTAATGTACTACACATCTGATTCAGTATAGATATTTGTCTGTCTACTCTAGTAAAACCAACCACCTCAACAGTTTCGCACATATGGTTTTAGTGCACTGAAGGTAGAAAGAGTTAATATATTACGGCTAGACCCACAGATGAAGGCTTTCTGCATTAGCTAATAAGAGAGTTCTAGTGCATAGTCATTAAAAATACGTTACAAGCATCATTTACAGTGTGTACCATAATCATGATTTTACGGTTGTTGTTCTACCTTCTCATGCATCTGTAAGCAATTTTGGGTGTGTGTGAAGGTAAAGTAGAGGGATGATTCATCTGAGCTTAATTGATATACGTATAACTCTTGTAAATTGTATGTATATGTCATTTCCCCTAGAAGGACTTCCTGCTGCTAAAATTCTCTAAATAATCTATAAATAAAGTGAGAGATGTATTAAGTATTTACAATGTATCAGAGATGACATATTTACATTTAACTGTATCCTCTTTCTATTGCAGGTTTGCTAAATACAAATATTAGTCTTATTTCACTTATTAACAATTTAGTTTTTATGACATCATGTGACATTAAGGAATAAATGGCTTTAGAAATTAAAAGGTGTTTGTTGGTTAAACAAAAAATGTAGAACATTAAGAAGAAAATTTTAAATTTTAATAAGCAGAAAAAGTGGATTTTTTCTAGTTTGGGTATTATGCGGTTTCTTTGATAAATATTGAATTATTAAGAACTGAAAATCAATAACTAAAAATAATAGCTGATTTGGAAATGTTTTCTTTATTAATTCATTATTCTAACTGGACTACTTTGAACATAGTTTTACAATTCTTTTCTGTTCACAACAATTCCCTGTTTATCGAATATCCCCATTAGCCTAAATTTACATTTTCTTTCTTGATATACACAATTTAATTTTGTAAATAAATTGATTATTAATGGGACCATACAAGCAGCAGAAAGTTATGTGTGCAATTTATAGCTTTTGGCAACATTTGCTGTATTTTTAGCATGTCCATTTTTGTTTGTGCATATTAACTCTGCCTCATCTGTTTTACCTCCTCCATTCTATAATACATCATTTTTGCTGATTACTCTATGTGTGTACTGCTCCCTTTTCCTCCCTTCAGACCTGCAAAATCCAGTAACATAGTTGTGCATGGATTCAGAAAGCACAGCAAACCTTTCTAGGAGTTGTAGGTCAGCTAACAGCTTACATAAGTAGGGCTATGATCAAAGGCATAACTAGAAACCACAGGGCCCCAGTGTGAAAATTGCCCGCTTTCCCTCCCCCATAACTTATACCCCTCCTTCATATGTACCATGTCCCCACGCCCCCCTCCACATGAAGACAAACAGATACACATGCAGACACACACATAGAAACACACACAGACACATGGAGGAACACATATATATAGACACACACATACATACAGACACACACATACATACATACACACATACAGACAGAGACCAATACATACAGACACACATACACACACACAGACATGTAGACACACCACACACACACATAAATACATACACACATACATACAAACACACAGACACATACACTTACATACAGAAATACCAACACACACATACACACAGATACACATACATTCAGACACACACATACAAACAGAGACATATACATACAGACACACACATATACACACAGAGACACAGACACACACACATACATACAGACACACATACATACAGACAGAGAAACATACATGCAGGCAAACAAACACACACCCACACACACATACACTAACACACACACACATGCAAAATGTCACCCTCCTGTTTCCTACCTTTTAGGTGCAGGAGCGTGACTTCCCCTGGGGTCCAGTGGCGCAGGCTGATGAGAGTCAGAGTTCCCACTCTGACTCCCTCCTCTCCTTCCTACTCCCGCGTGGCTCCCGGTGGTTGCTGGGAGGAAGTGACCGGGACAGTCACTTCCTCCCAGTGTATGACATTAACATCACCCTGTTATAGCGCCGCACTGACTGGAAATTCATCATGGGCCACCCGATGGGCCCCTTCAATGTGGCCACAGTGGTTACACCGCGCGGCCTGGGGCCGCAACACACAGCAGCGGCACCCGGTCGCAGCGGTCCGCATGGCGGCCAGGCCCCCTGGAGTGATGGGCTTGGTCGCAGTTGTCATGTTAACTACTGCTCTGAGCAGCTCTGAGGCTGTGCAAAGAGTTCTAATCAGTTCACCAATCCTACACTGTAACTCTTGCAGTGTGGATTTAACAATAGAAAGTCAGTAGTTCACACTCATACTCCAAAGACCAGAACGAAAACTTCCTATATCCTATGTAGTCAACATCTCTAGACTAATAATGTAATGTTACATGAAAAGGTACAGACTTTATACCAGCAGGTGGAGCGCTATAGTAAGTGTACACTTACCCCTCCAGTACAGTGACAATCTTGAGAGTATATACTCAAATGTACATATAAAACAAAAGAACAAAAAGAGAATATAGTGCAGATGGTTTACAAATAAGGATGAGTGATAGAAACAAATGGCTAGAACTGCTCACATGGGCTGGAGCCTATTGTCACGTATTCATCGACTTATAGAAATGTGGTTAATGACATTTACTGTCCACACAGGAAAAGTTGTGCCGAGCAGCAACCTAATCCACAGAAGGGTTAATGCTGAGCAGTAATTGTGCAAATGAAACCTGGTGTCATGTATTCATCCGCTTATAGAAAAGTGGTTAATGACATTTACTGTCCACACAGGAAAAGTTGTGCCGAGCAGCAACCTAATCCACAGAAGGGTTAATGCTGAGCAGCAATTATGCAAATGAAACCTGGTAACTGACTTTGGGGTCAAAGGCCGGTTACAGCCTATCAGAACTAAAGGAGGGGTATTTAGGCCCAGTTCTCAGCCTGCTCAGTGCCCTGTCGTGGTTTCCCTTGTGGTTGTCCGAGAGCGCGTTCCTGTTTATAGTTTTCTACCTGTTTTTTTACTTTGGCTTTGTTTATTGACTTCTCTATATTCTGGTATCCTGACTCCTGGCTTTCCTCATCGCTGTGTCCCTTTCTGTGTTCCCTGACCTCGGCTAGTATTTTTGACTATTCTTTGTACGTTAAATCCGGCCATTCTAAGGACCGGTAATATGTTACTTATTTGTCATCCGTGCTGTACAGTTCTACGTGCTGGATCAAACAGTAATCCTGACACCTATATGACATAGGCTCCGTAAGTAAATCCTTTTTGCTTTTGAGGCAGCAACACACCCCTTTGTCCCAAACGGTATTCCTCCGGGGATATAGAAAAAAAAAAAAGGACACAAACCAGATTTGTAGTACTGAATAGAAGATGGATATAGTATAGGTGGTAATGGTTGTGCTCACCTTAAACAGAGCCTTTGATTCCCGGCTCTGAGGTTGATTGGCAGTATGCTAATTTAGTTTCTGATAGCATTCCCCAAATGAGGTTCCTGAAGGCAAAAAATGACTTTTTGGAGTACTATACGTAAATATCAAAAGGTAATTTATTAATGTAAAATTAAAACCATAATGATACTAAGTATATAAAAAATAATAAAAAGTTCAAGTAAAAAAGTCCACAATCCACCTAAACGTGTTTCACTCTTCTGTGAGCTTCCTCAGTAGCTGTAGAGTAGCCTCAGGGATCCTCTGCTTTATAACTGTTCAAAAGTTCATATAGGTCCTCCCTTTTGGGGTCACATGATATATGACTGTCCAATCATAAAGTACAATATCTTCTTTATATTGTATGTGGTAGAGCCACCTGTGATAGAGGGGCCCCATTGGTTAAATATATTGTCAATCTGAAGAGAATTTAATTGGAAAGAATTCCATTGGTGGTTCAATGGTGCCATATTATAAGGTATCCAGTTAGGATGGTGGTTGGCAGAAGTGACGACACGAAGGGTGCCGTCTGCCACGTCCGCCCTCCACCGCCATTAGGAAGTGCCCATATATACAAGGGAAATGGTGGATAGTCAGGGATGTCACTCCCTAAAACGGAAGTGAACCACATGTCACAACCTTTTTACATATCTAATTTGGATTATCCATATATGAGAGTCCGGGGGCCGATCGGGGGAGTGGAGATCCCCCCGGGCTATTCGGCCGGAACCCTTGTTCCTGCAAAGGGTTTCTGAGCCTTTAAATGGTCTCTCAGGCTGGTTCAGTAGGAATCACAATCATGGGGAAGACTGCTGACCTGACACTTGTGCAGAAAGCCATCATTGACACCCTCCATAAGGAGGGAAAGCCTCAAAAGGTAATTGCGAAGGAAGTTGGATGTTCCCAAAGTGCTGTATCAAAGCACATTAATAAAAAGTTATGTGGAAGGGAAAAGTGTGGAATAAAAAGGTGCACAAGCTGCAGGGATGAACGCAGCCTGGAGAAGATTGTCAGGAAAAGGCCATTCAAAAGTGTTGGGGACTTTCACAAGGAGAGGACTGAGGCTGAAGTCAGTGCATCAAGAGCCACCACACACAGACAAATCCTGTACATGGGGATGTCTTAATCCTCTTGTCAAGCCGCTCCTGAACAACAAACAACGTCAGAAGCGTCTTACCTGGGCTAAAGAAAATCAGACCAGGTCTGTTGCTCAGTGGTCCAAAGTCCTCTTTTCTGATGAGAGCAACTTTTGCATCTCATTTGGAAACCAAGGACCCAGAGTCTGGAGGAAGAATGGAGAGGCACACACTGCAAGATGCTTGAAGTCCAGTGTGAAGTTTCCACAGTCTGTGTTGATTTGGGGAGCCATGTCGTCTGCTGGTGTTGGTCCACTGTGCTTCATTAAGTCCAGGGTCAATGCAGCCATCTACCAGGAGATTTTGGAGCACTTCATGCTTCCTTCCGCAGACGAGCTTTACGGGGATGCTGACTTCATTTTCCAGTAGGACTTGGCACCTACCCACACTGCCAAAAGCACCAAAGCCTGGTTCAATGACCATGGGATTACTGTGCTTGATTGGCCAGCAAACTTGCCTGACCTGAACCCCATAGAGAATCTATGGGGCATTGCCAAGAGAAAGATGAGAGACATGAGACCGAACAATGCAGCAGAGCATTGCCAAAAGAAAGATGAGAGACATGAGACCGAACAATGCAGAAGAGCTGAAGGCCGCTATTGAAGCATCCTGGTCTTACATAACACCTCAGCAGTGCTACAGGCTGATAGCTTCCATGCCACGCCGCATGAGGCAGTAATTGCTGCAAAAGGGGCCCAAACCAAGTACTGAGTCCATATGCATGCTTATATTTTTCAGAAGTCCAATATTGTTCTATGTACACTCCTTGTTTTATTGATTGCATGTAATATTCTAATTTACTGAGATTGTGGATTTGGGGTTTTCATGAGCTGTAAGCCATAATCATCGCACCTATGACAAATCACGGCTTGAACTATCTTGCTTTGTATGTAATGCGTCTATCTCATATATTAGTTTCCCCTTTTACGTTGCATTACTGAAATAAATGAACTTTTGCACGATATTCAAATTTTTCGATTATCACCTGTATATACTTTGCCACTTGGTTCACAGATCAAATGAGAAGTAACTAATAGAAGGGGAAAAGGTGGAGCAGTAAAAAAATAATCCATATTTATATTATGCATTTATTAAATATTTAACTATATATTTTTTTTTTTCCCTTCTTCCTTTTGTTCCCTCTATCGGTTACTTACCACTTGATCTGAGAATAAAATCAATATTTATTGGATGCCTCCAAACCATCAATCATCCTATTTTCTAACAATAATCTTTTTTTTTCCAGCCATCGACGGAACTCCAAATTACAAAACAAGGGAAATAGTTTGTCTATTGTCCGTTTTCTTTGTTTCATGATTTGTCCATGTAGTGTTTCAGAGCTCAGGATTTCGGACATCAGTCAAATGCACTATGCATAAGTCTAGTGCTAAAGTTATTTGACCTTATGTATTATTTGTAAAACTACAAAAATACATTTACTACGTCATCTAATAAAGTACAGTTATAGAAATTATAGAAAGAGAAACATGCAGGGAGGTAGACTAGAGTGTATTTTATAAGTATTTTAACATCACTGATAGTTGGGGTCAACAAGTATTCAAATTATGTTCCCTATATTTAACCCCTTAAGGACACATGATGGAAATATTCCGTCATGATTCCCTTTTATTCCAGAAGTTGTGTCCTTAAGGGGTTAAAAAGGCAGACAGTAATCATGTCAACATAATTACTTTTTACAGAGGAGATTAAATGCCTGGTCTGTGTCCGCCATGCATGAAACTTGAGCATTAATTTACATTAATTCAAGGTGTTCCTAAAATAACAGGTGTTTATTCACTAAACTTAAATCTGCAATCAACTTCCAAAATTTAGACAAGATGAGAGGGATTTTTAAACTTTGGATTGTTAAACTTCATTTCATAAACTAGTGTCCAAATCACCCATCCTACTTTTTAAGGGATTATTTACAGTCAGTTGCAGTCAGTGGATAACTGTCACACAATTCAGGCCTAGATTGCTAATCTGGAAAAAGCCTCATGCATGGCTGACTTTTATCATATCTGCTCTTTTTGTTTAAACTGCAGAAAATCAGTTGTCAGCTCACCCAACTCGCTGCTTTGTCAATAAACACCTTTTTACTAGGGAACCCTGTCCCAAAGAGATTTATTCACTAAGCACATAAACCCAGTGAAGTGAAAAGCAACTTGACAAACTGCAGAATAAATAGCTAATTATCTACAATGCTACAATTCAGCTACAGTCACATATTATCTCCTTATTTTAGCATAAATCTTGCAATTCACTTTTCAGTTCACTATAATTTGCTGTATACTGAATACATTCATGTGAAGTAGTGATATTATTCTTATTATTTTTACTTATAAAACGCCAACAAATTCTTTATTAGAGATGAATTGATCTTTTGAGAGCTAAATATTCCACTCAAAATATAGATGTTTTATGAAATATTATTAATTATTATTATTATTATTATTATTATTATTATTAAGAAAATAGGAATCATACCAATATGATTGATAAATTATCCAGATTTCCAACCCCTTATCTATGTACTCCCTTTGTTGTATATCCGTTTAAAAGCCATGTTCAGTTCTGTGAAATCACTTGTTTTAAATACAAAGTATTTTAGGTGATAAATTCAAATGGCTGTAATCTGTTCCAGGAATAAAAACACAATCCTAGAATAAAATTAAAAGTGATAAATAAATCCACTCCTATGTACAATGTGTTTATCTGTTTGGAGAAAATAAGGAAGCTGACATGATGGTATGTTTGTGTCCCCTGAAAGAGTATGACAAATCCAAGAAAGCAAAGTATATTGAAATCAGCAGTGTTAAAGGGAGCTGGGCAGAGGCAATCCAAATCCTATTGTAATCTCCAGTGTGTCAGGAACTGTCAGTGCAGAAAACAGTGAACTCAGTGTGAGTTATGTACAAACTTGGAGATTGCCCCATCTGACTGCCTTTACAACCTCCTGCAGTTAAATCTATGCAGTCCCCCTTAGTGCCTCCTTCAGGTTTATTGGCTGATTTCATGGGAATATTACTTTCCCTATCAGAGAAATAGCTCATAAATCCTACTCACAGATAATCTTGTTAAGTGTGTTCTATTCTTTCACCTTCTTATCCTTGCCAGGGGGAAATTCAGTCTTTGCTAACCTGGTGTTTCATATTATGAGATGAGCAAATGGGGGGAACCTTATGCCATTCCCAATAAAATCTAATCTTAGGAGTGTGAGTCATTCATAAATAAGGGGACAGAGAACAATGGCACCTCTTGTTTGCCTGTGATGTCTTTCCCTGTGTGATCCAGTCACCCACACTGACACTTATAGTAATAGCAGAAGGCTTTCCCACGACTATAACACTCTTATTAGATGGGATTATATGTGAGCTCATGGAAGCATGCAGGGAAGGGAGACTTTATCAGCGGTGACACTCAGAATCCATTGCAATGCCAGGGAACACAAGAAGCACAGCTAATAGGAAGTGCAACTAATTAAAAGAAGCACAGGTAATTTCACATCTCAGCACTGGGACTACATACAATTTAAGTGTATCATTAATACCAACCAAAGTAATAAACATGCAATGTGTAATAACACTGTAACAGGTACTAGAGCCATTTAGGAGGTTATTCTATAATACTATCCAAAGTAATAAACATGCAATCCGTAATAACACTATAACCAGTACTACAGCCATTTAGGGGGTTATTCTATAATACTATCCAAAGTAATAAACATGCAATGCGTAATAACACTGTAACCGGTACTACAGCCATTTAGGAGGTTATTCTATTATACTATCCAAAGTAATAAACATGCAATGCGTAATAACACTGTAACCGGTACTACAGCCATTTAGGAGGTTATTCTATAATACTATCCAAACTAATAAACATGCAATGCGTAATAACACTGTAACCGGTACTACAGCCTTTTAGGAGGTTATTCTATAATACTATCCAAAGTAATAAACATGCAATGCGTAATAACACTGTAACCGGTACTACAGCCATTTAGGAGGTTATTCTAT
Source organism: Pelobates cultripes (assembly GCA_933207985.1). Classification (NCBI taxonomy): domain Eukaryota; kingdom Metazoa; phylum Chordata; class Amphibia; order Anura; family Pelobatidae; genus Pelobates; species Pelobates cultripes. The sequence goes on from OW240913.1 coordinate 144,190,416, forward strand.
AATCCTATCCAAAGTAATAAACATGCAATGCGTAATAACACTGTAACCGGTACTACATCCATTTAGGAGGTTATTCTATAATACTATCCAAAGTAATAAACATGCAATGCGTAATAACACTGGAACCGGTACTACAGCCATTTAGGAGGTTATTCTATAATACTATCCAAAGTAATAAACATGCAATAAGTAATAACACTGTAACCGGTACTACAGCCATTTAGGAGGTTATTCTATAATCCTATCCAAAGTAATAAACATGCAATGCGTAATAACACAGTAACTGGTACTATAGCCATTTAGGAGGTTATTCTAAAATACTATCCAAAGTAATAAACATGCAATGCGTAATAACACTGGAACCGGTACTACAGCCATTTAGGAGGTTATTCTATAATCCTATCCAAAGTAATAACATGCAACGCGTAATAACACTGGAACCGGTACTACAGCCATTTAGGAGGTTATTCTATAATCCTATCCAAAGTAATAAACATACAATGCGTAATAACACTGTAATAGGTACTACAACCATTTAGGGGGTTATTCTATAATACTATCCAAAGTAATAAACATGCAATGCGTAATAACACTGGAACCGGTACTACAGCCATTTAGGAGGTTATTCTATAATACTATCCAAAGTAATAAACATGCAATGCGTAAAAACACTGTAACAGGTACTACAGCCATTTAGTGGTTTATTCTATAATACTATCCAAAGTAATAAACATGCAATGCGTAATAACACTATAACCAGTTCTACAGACATTTAAGGGGTTATTCTATAATACTATCCAAAGTAATAAACATGCAATGCGTAATAACACTGTTCCGGTACTACAGCCATTTAGGAGGTTATTCTATAA
>OW240913.1:144191384-144395273 GCA_933207985.1 Pelobates cultripes
ACTGCCCCATACTATCAATTCCATCGTTGCTAGAAGATATCTCTACATACAGCAAATTCTCTAACTATAAGGTTAATATTAATAAATCTCAAGTCCTTCCATATCTATTGACTAAGGTACAGTTGGAAACTTTGCATTCCTGTTTTCATATAGAATGTGTAAAAGATAAAATTGAATATCTAGGTATAAAGATAACATTTAATACCTCAAAGACAATTCGGATAAACTTTGATGATCTATATAGGGATCTACAATCCCAGATACATAAAATGAAGAGATTAGAACCATCATGGATAGGAAGAGTTAACATTACCAAATCGTACTTAATGCCAAAACTTATATACTTTTTTAGGATGATTCCATATAATATCGAACGGGGCACCCTGAAGCGTTTTCAAAATTTATTTTCTAGCTATATATGGTGTGATAAACCACCCAGAATAGCGACGGAAATCCTATGTAGAAGTTACCGGAAAGGGGGAATAGCATTTCCCGATGTGATTAAGATGTATGAGGCAAATAGGGCCTCCCAACTTATGACATGGTTAAATTTGGACCAAGATATATCTAAATCTTGGATTAAAATTGAACAGAAATCAGTACCAGGGCAAAAGTTAAATATCTTAGGTTGGCTAGGACTTCTGAACCTGGGGGCTCTGGATATGGAAAAGTTTCCTAATAAAATTATAGGAGATATGGTGGATTTTGCAAAATATTTGAATATTAAGTTGAAACTTAAAGGAAAAATATTGCTTAATACACCTATAGATATACTTCAATATGCTATGTCAGATATAAATATTAAAACTTGGATTCATCTTGGCATTAAAAAAATTGGAAATCTATATGAAGGATCTAAACTGGTGACATATACACAATTACAACTAAAATACAAATTTTTACCTAGGGAAATATTCCAATACCTAAGGATCAAGAATTTCCTCTTAACTAAAATATTGATTAAAGATCACTATCTTGAACCCTATATTATATGCAGTCAAAAAAAAGGAGGAATCTCTAGATTTAATAAACTGTTTGATACATTAGATAATGTTGATGTGTCTCCATTTGGTAAGTGGGAGAGGGATATGGGGAAATCCCTCCCACTTAAAGAATGGACAAATGCTACAATGTTAGTAAAACAAAGTATACATAATATATCCTTACTTGAAACGCACTTGAAGATTATCTATAGGTGGTATATGGTCCCGGTTAGACTTCATAAAATATCTCCATCTTATTCAAAGGAATGCTGGAGATGTAAAAGAGAAGAGGGCACTATGCTACATATATGGTGGGCCTGTTCGGGCCTGAATAACATCAAAACTCAAATGCTAGACTTAATGAAAACTATCTTTAAGGAGGTAGCAATTAGCCCTGAAATGTTTCTGTTCAATATGGACTATAAAACAAATGATAAACAACAAAAATACATTATGACGCATATATTTTTGGCAATAAAAATTAATATCGCTAGAGCATGGAAATCTCCTAACCCACCACTTTGGCAAGAAATAATGGAGCAAATAAGGTTTCAATATAAGATGGAATCTCTAACTAAGGGGCTGAAAGAGCTTTGGACACCCTGGACCTCCAAATTCCCTACATAATATATCATAACGAGTTGTCTGACACCCACCCCTCACCGAGTCTCATATAAATGTGTTTTTTTTTTTGTTTTTTTTTGTATGTTTTGTTGCTGTGAACAATAAGTAATGTTAATGCTATAATGTTTCAGAAGATTAAATAACTATATATCATTGTAGTAATACTAAGGAAGTAATATTGATATTTACAAAATCAATATAATAACTGTCTATTTGACTATGTATAAAGGGAAAGGAAAACATTGATAAATAAAATAAATATTAAAAAAAAAAAAATGCATGATTTGTAATTGAAACTATTAAAGGAACACAATAGGGTCAGGAACACAAACATGTATTCCTGACTCTATAGTGCTAAACCCACCATTTATGTGGCTTTCCCCCCCTCAGCCTCCTTAAAAGGAATTAAAACTCACCTTATTTCCAGTGCCACACGGGTCTTCAGGCACTGGCCTCACCCCCTTTGTGGCATCATCAGAATTGCCGAATTTTAGCCAATCCAATGTTTTCCCTGGGAAAGCATTGGATTGGCTAAAATCAGTAAGGGGTGGGGCCAAATGCCATTTTGGCCAATCAGCACCTCCTCATAGAGATGCCAAGGGAGTGGAGTTAGCAACACAGAACAAATGCATTCCTGTATTTTTAACCTACAGAAATATCTGGAATATTCATTGTAAGAATGCCTACATTTTCTGAGCTGGTAAATATTTTGTTTGGAGCAATACTCAAGATTAAAAGATTTATGGATCAGTCTTAGTGATAAGCTAAGAGGCATTTACAGCAAAAAGGAGTATTTAAAAACAAAACAAGTTTTTTTGTTTTACTTTTTAAAATAATAAAATATTATAATCTAGAATATGCAGTATTTATTCGCTGCGTATTTCTTTTTTTTTTTTTTTGAGGATATGTTTTTATTTTATATAGCTTTTATAAATCATTGAGACCAGAGGCATTATTATTGGTGATGGAAAAAAAATGGGCTTGGTGCAGAGTGCAGCACACAATAGGTGCTAAACAGGAATTTGCGTCCAACACCACTGTGAAATCAATCACCTAATTCCACCATACAATCATAGTACATAAAAAAAATATAAACCATATAGTGGGTGGCACACTGTGAGACAATACCAACTATACACAGTGAAATGGTGAGAATAACACGTATAAGATGGTATAGATACCCTTATGTATATTCTTTATCAGATACAGCTGTAAAAGATGGTAGCTGCCATAGGGTAATATAGTTTGATCAATATATATAATGCAAATGCAGGATATGTGCAAACATCTCACTCACATGTTACTGAGCCTGTGGAACACTGGCTCAGGAATAAGATGAATTCCGATGAATATTTCCTCCACCATATATGAGAGAATATTAGAAAATTCCAAGTTAAAAAGACATCAATTTATTAAAAAAAATACATAAAAGTTCTTACATCAAATAAGGTGCCTTCAGCAAGGAATATTTCCAATAGAGTCCATACACAGTCCATAACACGTATACGATGGTATCTATAACATCTTATACATGTTATACTTACTATAATCTAGTACTGCCCTGTCAGCTTCCTCAGCAATGCACACTGATCATTCACCACCAAAACGCAAACTCCTGGCATGCATATTATCAACGATCAAACTATCTAACCCCTGATCAATCAGGCTTTCGTCCAACTAACTCAACTTTAACTGCTCTCTTAAAAGTTTGCAATGACATCCAAATTGGCATGGAACAAGAAGACCTAACTGGAGCTATTTTCCTAGATTTTGCCAAGGCCTTTGACACAGTAGACTATGGCATTATTTTGCAAAAACTTAAAAACTCAGGTATTGGTGACCGTCCGCTAACCTGGTTACGAACACGTGTCAGTGCAATATGTGACTATTTCTGATAGCGCCTCCTTCCCTCTTCCAGTCACGTGTGGTGTTCCCCAAGGCTCCATACTCGGCCCTCTGCTATTCACATTATTTATAAATGATCTGCCTAACGTCTGCAAATCCTCAACTGTACACATGTATGCAGACGACACTGTAATCTACGCTAGTAAACCCAATCTACCGCAGCTTGAGGCTGTGCTCCAAAACCAATTCACAGAAGTAGAAAAGTGGATAATGGTTAACAAACTCTTCCTAAACTGACAAAACAGTTACAATGATCTTTGGAACTGTACCTAAATTACGTAAACTACAAAATCAACAACTATGTATCAGAACAAATTCAAATAGCACACTGACAGCAGATTGTTGTTTCAAATATCTAGGTATGTTGCTTTGCCCCAATCTATTCTTTGGCCTTTGCATTTCTCTTCAAAAAATTACCCCAAACTAGGTGCTATGTACAAAAAACAAATTCTGGCTAAGTCCAGTAAGGAAACAGATAGCGCAACAAATGCTAATGCCGGTCATTGATTATGGGGATGTCGTGTATGCACCTGCATCGCAAATCCACCTTAATAAAGCTAATATGTTGTATAATTCATTCTGCCACTTTGTACTAGAATGTAATTACTTGACCCACCATTGTGACATGTTAAAAGAGCTAAACTTGCTGGAATCCTAACGCACTCTTCATCTTTCCAGCCTTGTGCATAAGAGCTTTTCTGGGAAGCTCACACCCTACCTGAGTAGAATGCTCTCCCCAGCTGTTACCACCTCCTATAACCTCTGTTCCAGTACCAGCAAAATATGTAGAATACCGCAATGCAAAAATAAAGTGGATTGATCCTCATTTTCCTACAGAGCACCACAATTATAGAATAACCTCAGGGACACAGTCAAATTTTCATTCAATCTAAAATCTTTTAAGATCTATGGCAATATACCACAACACAGAATGTACATGTCATTGGTTGAACGAGAGAAATCTCAATGTGTCCTTCCTGGTAAAATAATTTATAAATAAATAAATAAACTGCCATGTAGCAAAAAGAAAACAGAGTGCAGCATACAATAGGCGCTAAACAGGAAGGTGCGTCCAACCCCACTGTGAAATCAATCACCTAATTCCACCATACAATCATTGTACATAAAAAAACATATAAAACATATAGTGGGTGGCGCATACTGTGAGAAAATACCAACTACCATGCATGATTAAGGCTGTGTTGAGCAGAAATGTTGCACTTTACACTTTTTGAGGTGGTATTTCCTGAAATAAACTTACCTTCTTGATCCTGGAGTGTTGCCTGTGTCCTTCTGCTTCTGTGTGCTGTATTGCAGTCAGAGTAAGGCAGTTTTAAAACACCCAATTCCATAGAGGGGCATAGCCATATCCCTCCCTTTATGAGGATCCCCCATAGCCTGTCGATAGGAAGGAGCACATCATCTTTTGTGCAGAGCCCACAGGAGCTGCCTCCAGCTCAGTGTACAGGACAGAGGGGGGGATTCAAAAAGCCTTAATTTGTTAATAGATGCTGCTCATCGTACCCATTTTTTATTTTAATATCTTTTTTATACCTTTTCTCTCCATGTGCAGAATGGAATCTATGTCCCACTCAACACAGACACAACAGCCCTCATCACCTCTGTACACATACACTACAGCTACAGTGTATGTGCAGGGGCACGCAGTGGGTAGGTATGTGTAGAAGCAGAAGCTAACAACTCCTCGCACAACCACAGATTTGGTTGGATCACCAGCTGAGGTTCAGAGTGTCAAACAGATACAGTTGCAGACAGCCAAGAATCCTACAGAGAGAGTGTATTGAGGAATAACATTTTAAGAACTTCTCCTCCCTCAGTAAGGCTCCCTCACACATCACACCTTATGTAAACCGCTCTCTTCCAGAGGGGAACTATGGTTATATGTATTATGTAGCTCCCAGTTGCCAGTTACACTGGACCACCAGGTTAAGTGGCCTACCAATTTATTGTGCTGGATGCTGGGAGAAAGAGACAAATGGGGTTGGAAGAAGAGAGGTCAATGAAACTGGGGCAGGAGGAGTAGGAAATGAAACTGGAGATGGAGGAGAGGTGGAAATGGACTTTTGAGGAGAGAGAGGGAGCTGAAGAGGGACATGAAGATTGACAAAGACAGGCAGGGAAGTGAGTTTTTGGGGGTCACGAATGTTTGTGTCTTTGAGTGTGTGAAGTCCATGTGTGTTTGTATATGAGTCTGTATGTGAGTATACATGTCCATGCATGTGTCCATGTATATGTACATTTGTGACTATAAACTAGAAAGAGTGTATGCATATATACATGTAAATATGTATGAAAATTAATGTCTATGTATATTATTATTATTATTATTATTTTTGTATTATTTTTATTGGTATTTATATCACCAAATTCTGCAGTGTTTTACAATAAATGTGACAATTACAAAATGTTACAAGAACAATAGGTTGATGAGGATCCTGCTCACACAAGCTTTAAATAAATGAGTATGTGTATTCTGAGTATGTGCCTCTAATCTTCCTAACAAATGTGGAGTGGGGGATGCATAGTGAGACACAAAAAAAAATCATTTTTGTCCCTGGTGTCAAAATTCATTTTTGCCCCTGGTGCCAGTAAACCTAGGTAAGCCTCTGCAAGAATTCATGACCAAAAACCCACTTGAACAACCAGATGGGTCATTTGCAATTCCAAACTTCAACATTATCCAAACTCCTATTTTTGTGACAGTAATTTAATTAATTGTGCATGTGTTTGTTTTTTTCTTCCAACTTCTTTCACACAACAATGTACATACCAGTTTAAATGTGTTTTTATGAATAAACCCCTTAATGTACTACACATCTGATTCAGTATAGATATTTGTCTGTCTACTCTAGTAAAACCAACCACCTCAACAGTTTCGCACATATGGTTTTAGTGCACTGAAGGTAGAAAGAGTTAATATATTACGGCTAGACCCACAGATGAAGGCTTTCTGCATTAGCTAATAAGAGAGTTCTAGTGCATAGTCATTAAAAATACGTTACAAGCATCATTTACAGTGTGTACCATAATCATGATTTTACGGTTGTTGTTCTACCTTCTCATGCATCTGTAAGCAATTTTGGGTGTGTGTGAAGGTAAAGTAGAGGGATGATTCATCTGAGCTTAATTGATATACGTATAACTCTTGTAAATTGTATGTATATGTCATTTCCCCTAGAAGGACTTCCTGCTGCTAAAATTCTCTAAATAATCTATAAATAAAGTGAGAGATGTATTAAGTATTTACAATGTATCAGAGATGACATATTTACATTTAACTGTATCCTCTTTCTATTGCAGGTTTGCTAAATACAAATATTAGTCTTATTTCACTTATTAACAATTTAGTTTTTATGACATCATGTGACATTAAGGAATAAATGGCTTTAGAAATTAAAAGGTGTTTGTTGGTTAAACAAAAAATGTAGAACATTAAGAAGAAAATTTTAAATTTTAATAAGCAGAAAAAGTGGATTTTTTCTAGTTTGGGTATTATGCGGTTTCTTTGATAAATATTGAATTATTAAGAACTGAAAATCAATAACTAAAAATAATAGCTGATTTGGAAATGTTTTCTTTATTAATTCATTATTCTAACTGGACTACTTTGAACATAGTTTTACAATTCTTTTCTGTTCACAACAATTCCCTGTTTATCGAATATCCCCATTAGCCTAAATTTACATTTTCTTTCTTGATATACACAATTTAATTTTGTAAATAAATTGATTATTAATGGGACCATACAAGCAGCAGAAAGTTATGTGTGCAATTTATAGCTTTTGGCAACATTTGCTGTATTTTTAGCATGTCCATTTTTGTTTGTGCATATTAACTCTGCCTCATCTGTTTTACCTCCTCCATTCTATAATACATCCTTTTTGCTGATTACTCTATGTGTGTACTGCTCCCTTTTCCTCCCTTCAGACCTGCAAAATCCAGTAACATAGTTGTGCATGGATTCAGAAAGCACAGCAAACCTTTCTAGGAGTTGTAGGTCAGCTAACAGCTTACATAAGTAGGGCTATGATCAAAGGCATAACTAGAAACCACAGGGCCCCAGTGTGAAAATTGCCCGCTTTCCCTCCCCCATAACTTATACCCCTCCTTCATATGTACCATGTCCCCACGCCCCCCTCCACATGAAGACAAACAGATACACATGCAGACACACACATAGAACACACACACAGACACATGGAGGAACACATATATATAGACACACACATACATACAGACACACACATACATACATACACACATACAGACAGAGACCAATACATACAGACACACATACACACACACAGACATGTAGACACACCACACACACACATAAATACATACACACATACATACAAACACACAGACACATACACTTACATACAGAAATACCAACACACACATACACACAGATACACATACATTCAGACACACACATACAAACAGAGACATATACATACAGACACACACATATACACACAGAGACACAGACACACACACATACATACAGACACACATACATACAGACAGAGAAACATACATGCAGGCAAACAAACACACACCCACACACACATACACTAACACACACACACATGCAAAATGTCACCCTCCTGTTTCCTACCTTTTAGGTGCAGGAGCGTGACTTCCCCTGGGGTCCAGTGGCGCAGGCTGATGAGAGTCAGAGTTCCCACTCTGACTCCCTCCTCTCCTTCCTACTCCCGCGTGGCTCCCGGTGGTTGCTGGGAGGAAGTGACCGGGACAGTCACTTCCTCCCAGTGTATGACATTAACATCACCCTGTTATAGCGCCGCACTGACTGGAAATTCATCATGGGCCACCCGATGGGCCCCTTCAATGTGGCCACAGTGGTTACACCGCGCGGCCTGGGGCCGCAACACACAGCAGCGGCACCCGGTCGCAGCGGTCCGCATGGCGGCCAGGCCCCCTGGAGTGATGGGCTTGGTCGCAGTTGTCATGTTAACTACTGCTCTGAGAAGCTCTGAGGCTGTGCAAAGAGTTCTAATCAGTTCACCAATCCTACACTGTAACTCTTGCAGTGTGGATTTAACAATAGAAAGTCAGTAGTTCACACTCATACTCCAAAGACCAGAACGAAAACTTCCTATATCCTATGTAGTCAACATCTCTAGACTAATAATGTAATGTTACATGAAAAGGTACAGACTTTATACCAGCAGGTGGAGCGCTATAGTAAGTGTACACTTACCCCTCCAGTACAGTGACAATCTTGAGAGTATATACTCAAATGTACATATAAAACAAAAGAACAAAAAGAGAATATAGTGCAGATGGTTTACAAATAAGGATGAGTGATAGAAACAAATGGCTAGAACTGCTCACATGGGCTGGAGCCTATTGTCACGTATTCATCGACTTATAGAAATGTGGTTAATGACATTTACTGTCCACACAGGAAAAGTTGTGCCGAGCAGCAACCTAATCCACAGAAGGGTTAATGCTGAGCAGTAATTGTGCAAATGAAACCTGGTGACATGTATTCATCCGCTTATAGAAAAGTGGTTAATGACATTTACTGTCTACACAGGAAAAGTTGTGCCGAGCAGCAACCTAATCCACAGAAGGGTTAATGCTGAGCAGCAATTATGCAAATGAAACCTGGTAACTGACTTTGGGGTCAAAGGCCGGTTACAGCCTATCAGAACTAAAGGAGGGTATTTAGGCCCAGTTCTCAGCCTGCTCAGTGCCCTGTCGTGGTTTCCCTTGTGGTTGTCCGAGAGCGCGTTCCTGTTTATAGTTTTCTACCTGTTTTTTTACTTTTGGCTTTGTTTATTGACTTCTCTATATTCTGGTATCCTGACTCCTGGCTTTCCTCATCGCTGTGTCCCTTTCTGTGTTCCCTGACCTCGGCTAGTATTTTTGACTATTCTTTGTACGTTAAATCCGGCCATTCTAAGGACCGGTAATATGTTACTTATTTGTCATCCGTGCTGTACAGTTCTACGTGCTGGATCAAACAGTAATCCTGACACCTATATGACATAGGCTCCGTAAGTAAATCCTTTTTGCTTTTGAGGCAGCAACACACCCCTTTGTCCCAAACGGTATTCCTCCGGGGATATAGAAAAAAAAAAAAGGACACAAACCAGATTTGTAGTACTGAATAGAAGATGGATATAGTATAGGTGGTAATGGTTGTGCTCACCTTAAACAGAGCCTTTGATTCCCGGCTCTGAGGTTGATTGGCAGTATGCTAATTTAGTTTCTGATAGCATTCCCCAAATGAGGTTCCTGAAGGCAAAAAATGACTTTTTGGAGTACTATACGTAAATATCAAAAGGTAATTTATTAATGTAAAATTAAAACAATAATGATACTAAGTATATAAAAAATAATAAAAAGTTCAAGTAAAAAAGTCCACAATCCACCTAAACGTGTTTCACTCTTCTGTGAGCTTCCTCAGTAGCTGTAGAGTAGCCTCAGGGATCCTCTGCTTTATAACTGTTCAAAAGTTCATATAGGTCCTCCCTTTTGGGGTCACATGATATATGACTGTCCAATCATAAAGTACAATATCTTCTTTATATTGTATGTGGTAGAGCCACCTGTGATAGAGGGGCCCCATTGGTTAAATATATTGTCAATCTGAAGAGAATTTAATTGGAAAGAATTCCATTGGTGGTTCAATGGTGCCATATTATAAGGTATCCAGTTAGGATGGTGGTTGGCAGAAGTGACGACACGAAGGGTGCCGTCTGCCACGTCCGCCCTCCACCGCCATTAGGAAGTGCCCATATATACAAGGGAAATGGTGGATAGTCAGGGATGTCACTCCCTAAAACGGAAGTGAACCACATGTCACAACCTTTTTACATATCTAATTTGGATTATCCATATATGAGAGTCCGGGGGCCGATCGGGGGAGTGGAGATCCCCCCGGGCTATTCGGCCGGAACCCTTGTTCCTGCAAAGGGTTTCTGAGCCTTTAAATGGTCTCTCAGGCTGGTTCAGTAGGAATCACAATCATGGGGAAGACTGCTGACCTGACACTTGTGCAGAAAGCCATCATTGACACCCTCCATAAGGAGGGAAAGCCTCAAAAGGTAATTGCGAAGGAAGTTGGATGTTCCCAAAGTGCTGTATCAAAGCACATTAATAAAAAGTTATGTGGAAGGGAAAAGTGTGGAATAAAAAGGTGCACAAGCTGCAGGGATAACTCTGCCTCATCTGTTTTACCTCCTCCATTCTATAATACATCCTTTTTGCTGATTACTCTATGTGTGTACTGCTCCCTTTTCCTCCCTTCAGACCTGCAAAATCCAGTAACATAGTTGTGCATGGATTCAGAAAGCACAGCAAACCTTTCTAGGAGTTGTAGGTCAGCTAACAGCTTACATAAGTAGGGCTATGATCAAAGGCATAACTAGAAACCACAGGGCCCCAGTGTGAAAATTGCCCGCTTTCCCTCCCCCATAACTTATACCCCTCCTTCATATGTACCATGTCCCCACGCCCCCCTCCACATGAAGACAAACAGATACACATGCAGACACACACATAGAAACACACACAGACACATGGAGGAACACATATATATAGACACACACATACATACAGACACACACATACATACATACACACATACAGACAGAGACCAATACATACAGACACACATACACACACACAGACATGTAGACACACCACACACACACATAAATACATACACACATACATACAAACACACAGACACATACACTTACATACAGAAATACCAACACACACATACACACAGATACACATACATTCAGACACACACATACAAACAGAGACATATACATACAGACACACACATATACACACAGAGACACAGACACACACACATACATACAGACACACATACATACAGACAGAGAAACATACATGCAGGCAAACAAACACACACCCACACACACATACACTAACACACACACACATGCAAAATGTCACCCTCCTGTTTCCTACCTTTTAGGTGCAGGAGCGTGACTTCCCCTGGGGTCCAGTGGCGCAGGCTGATGAGAGTCAGAGTTCCCACTCTGACTCCCTCCTCTCCTTCCTACTCCCGCGTGGCTCCCGGTGGTTGCTGGGAGGAAGTGACCGGGACAGTCACTTCCTCCCAGTGTATGACATTAACATCACCCTGTTATAGCGCCGCACTGACTGGAAATTCATCATGGGCCACCCGATGGGCCCCTTCAATGTGGCCACAGTGGTTACACCGCGCGGCCTGGGGCCGCAACACACAGCAGCGGCACCCGGTCGCAGCGGTCCGCATGGCGGCCAGGCCCCCTGGAGTGATGGGCTTGGTCGCAGTTGTCATGTTAACTACTGCTCTGAGCAGCTCTGAGGCTGTGCAAAGAGTTCTAATCAGTTCACCAATCCTACACTGTAACTCTTGCAGTGTGGATTTAACAATAGAAAGTCAGTAGTTCACACTCATACTCCAAAGACCAGAACGAAAACTTCCTATATCCTATGTAGTCAACATCTCTAGACTAATAATGTAATGTTACATGAAAAGGTACAGACTTTATACCAGCAGGTGGAGCGCTATAGTAAGTGTACACTTACCCCTCCAGTACAGTGACAATCTTGAGAGTATATACTCAAATGTACATATAAAACAAAAGAACAAAAAGAGAATATAGTGCAGATGGTTTACAAATAAGGATGAGTGATAGAAACAAATGGCTAGAACTGCTCACATGGGCTGGAGCCTATTGTCACGTATTCATCGACTTATAGAAATGTGGTTAATGACATTTACTGTCCACACAGGAAAAGTTGTGCCGAGCAGCAACCTAATCCACAGAAGGGTTAATGCTGAGCAGTAATTGTGCAAATGAAACCTGGTGTCATGTATTCATCCGCTTATAGAAAAGTGGTTAATGACATTTACTGTCCACACAGGAAAAGTTGTGCCGAGCAGCAACCTAATCCACAGAAGGGTTAATGCTGAGCAGCAATTATACAAATGAAACCTGGTAACTGACTTTGGGGTCAAAGGCCGGTTACAGCCTATCAGAACTAAAGGAGGGGTATTTAGGCCCAGTTCTCAGCCTGCTCAGTGCCCTGTCGTGGTTTCCCTTGTGGTTGTCTGAGAGCGCGTTCCTGTTTATAGTTTTCTACCTGGTTTTTGACTTTGGCTTTGTTTATTGGCTTCTCTATATTCTGGTATCCTGACTCCTGGCTTTCCTCATCGCTGTGTCCCTTTCTGTGTTCCCTGACCTCGGCTAGTATTTTTGACTATTCTTTGTACGTTAAATCCGGCCATTCTAAGGACCGGTAATATGTTACTTATTTGTCATCCGTGCTGTACAGTTCTACGTGCTGGATCAAACAGTAATCCTGACACCTATATGACATAGGCTCCGTAAGTAAATCCTTTTTGCTTTTGAGGCAGCAACACACCCCTTTGTCCCAAACGGTATTCCTCCGGGGATATAGAAAAAAAAAAAAGGACACAAACCAGATTTGTAGTACTGAATAGAAGATGGATATAGTATAGGTGGTAATGGTTGTGCTCACCTTAAACAGAGCCTTTGATTCCCGGCTCTGAGGTTGATTGGCAGTATGCTAATTTAGTTTCTGATAGCATTCCCCAAATGAGGTTCCTGAAGGCAAAAAATGACTTTTTGGAGTACTATACGTAAATATCAAAAGGTAATTTATTAATGTAAAATTAAAACAATAATGATACTAAGTATATAAAAAATAATAAAAAGTTCAAGTAAAAAAGTCCACAATCCACCTAAACGTGTTTCACTCTTCTGTGAGCTTCCTCAGTAGCTGTAGAGTAGCCTCAGGGATCCTCTGCTTTATAACTGTTCAAAAGTTCATATAGGTCCTCCCTTTTGGGGTCACATGATATATGACTGTCCAATCATAAAGTACAATATCTTCTTTATATTGTATGTGGTAGAGCCACCTGTGATAGAGGGGCCCCATTGGTTAAATATATTGTCAATCTGAAGAGAATTTAATTGGAAAGAATTCCATTGGTGGTTCAATGGTGCCATATTATAAGGTATCCAGTTAGGATGGTGGTTGGCAGAAGTGACGACACGAAGGGTGCCGTCTGCCACGTCCGCCCTCCACCGCCATTAGGAAGTGCCCATATATACAAGGGAAATGGTGGATAGTCAGGGATGTCACTCCCTAAAACGGAAGTGAACCACATGTCACAACCTTTTTACATATCTAATTTGGATTATCCATATATGAGAGTCCGGGGGCCGATCGGGGGAGTGGAGATCCCCCCGGGCTATTCGGCCGGAACCCTTGTTCCTGCAAAGGGTTTCTGAGCCTTTAAATGGTCTCTCAGGCTGGTTCAGTAGGAATCACAATCATGGGGAAGACTGCTGACCTGACACTTGTGCAGAAAGCCATCATTGACACCCTCCATAAGGAGGGAAAGCCTCAAAAGGTAATTGCGAAGGAAGTTGGATGTTCCCAAAGTGCTGTATCAAAGCACATTAATAAAAAGTTATGTGGAAGGGAAAAGTGTGGAATAAAAAGGTGCACAAGCTGCAGGGATGAACGCAGCCTGGAGAAGATTGTCAGGAAAAGGCCATTCAAAAGTGTTGGGGACTTTCACAAGGAGAGGACTGAGGCTGAAGTCAGTGCATCAAGAGCCACCACACACAGACAAATCCTGTACATGGGGATGTCTTAATCCTCTTGTCAAGCCGCTCCTGAACAACAAACAACGTCAGAAGCGTCTTACCTGGGCTAAAGAAAATCAGACCAGGTCTGTTGCTCAGTGGTCCAAAGTCCTCTTTTCTGATGAGAGCAACTTTTGCATCTCATTTGGAAACCAAGGACCCAGAGTCTGGAGGAAGAATGGAGAGGCACACACTGCAAGATGCTTGAAGTCCAGTGTGAAGTTTCCACAGTCTGTGTTGATTTGGGGAGCCATGTCGTCTGCTGGTGTTGGTCCACTGTGCTTCATTAAGTCCAGGGTCAATGCAGCCATCTACCAGGAGATTTTGGAGCACTTCATGCTTCCTTCCGCAGACGAGCTTTACGGGGATGCTGACTTCATTTTCCAGTAGGACTTGGCACCTACCCACACTGCCAAAAGCACCAAAGCCTGGTTCAATGACCATGGGATTACTGTGCTTGATTGGCCAGCAAACTTGCCTGACCTGAACCCCATAGAGAATCTATGGGGCATTGCCAAGAGAAAGATGAGAGACATGAGACCGAACAATGCAGCAGAGCATTGCCAAAAGAAAGATGAGAGACATGAGACCGAACAATGCAGAAGAGCTGAAGGCCGCTATTGAAGCATCCTGGTCTTACATAACACCTCAGCAGTGCTACAGGCTGATAGCTTCCATGCCACGCCGCATGAGGCAGTAATTGCTGCAAAAGGGGCCCAAACCAAGTACTGAGTCCATATGCATGCTTATATTTTTCAGAAGTCCAATATTGTTCTATGTACACTCCTTGTTTTATTGATTGCATGTAATATTCTAATTTACTGAGATTGTGGATTTGGGGTTTTCATGAGCTGTAAGCCATAATCATCGCACCTATGACAAATCACGGCTTGAACTATCTTGCTTTGTATGTAATGCGTCTATCTCATATATTAGTTTCCCCTTTTACGTTGCATTACTGAAATAAATGAACTTTTGCACGATATTCAAATTTTTCGATTATCACCTGTATATACTTTGCCACTTGGTTCACAGATCAAATGAGAAGTAACTAATAGAAGGGGAAAAGGTGGAGCAGTAAAAAAATAATCCATATTTATATTATGCATTTATTAAATATTTAACTATATATTTTTTTTTTTCCCTTCTTCCTTTTGTTCCCTCTATCGGTTACTTACCACTTGATCTGAGAATAAAATCAATATTTATTGGATGCCTCCAAACCATCAATCATCCTATTTTCTAACAATAATCTTTTTTTTTCCAGCCATCGACGGAACTCCAAATTACAAAACAAGGGAAATAGTTTGTCTATTGTCCGTTTTCTTTGTTTCATGATTTGTCCATGTAGTGTTTCAGAGCTCAGGATTTCGGACATCAGTCAAATGCACTATGCATAAGTCTAGTGCTAAAGTTATTTGACCTTATGTATTATTTGTAAAACTACAAAAATACATTTACTACGTCATCTAATAAAGTACAGTTATAGAAATTATAGAAAGAGAAACATGCAGGGAGGTAGACTAGAGTGTATTTTATAAGTATTTTAACATCACTGATAGTTGGGGTCACCAAGTATTCAAATTATGTTCCCTATATTTAACCCCTTAAGGACACATGATGGAAATATTCCGTCATGATTCCCTTTTATTCCAGAAGTTGTGTCCTTAAGGGGTTAAAAAGGCAGACAGTAATCATGTCAACATAATTACTTTTTACAGAGGAGATTAAATGCCTGGTCTGTGTCCGCCATGCATGAAACTTGAGCATTAATTTACATTAATTCAAGGTGTTCCTAAAATAACAGGTGTTTATTCACTAAACTTAAATCTGCAATCAACTTCCAAAATTTAGACAAGATGAGAGGGATTTTTAAACTTTGGATTGTTAAACTTCATTTCATAAACTAGTGTCCAAATCACCCATCCTACTTTTTAAGGGATTATTTACAGTCAGTTGCAGTCAGTGGATAACTGTCACACAATTCAGGCCTAGATTGCTAATCTGGAAAAAGCCTCATGCATGGCTGACTTTTATCATATCTGCTCTTTTTGTTTAAACTGCAGAAAATCAGTTGTCAGCTCACCCAACTCGCTGCTTTGTCAATAAACACCTTTTTACTAGGGAACCCTGTCCCAAAGAGATTTATTCACTAAGCACATAAACCCAGTGAAGTGAAAAGCAACTTGACAAACTGCAGAATAAATAGCTAATTATCTACAATGCTACAATTCAGCTACAGTCACATATTATCTCCTTATTTTAGCATAAATCTTGCAATTCACTTTTCAGTTCACTATAATTTGCTGTATACTGAATACATTCATGTGAAGTAGTGATATTATTCTTATTATTTTTACTTATAAAACGCCAACAAATTCTTTATTAGAGATGAATTGATCTTTTGAGAGCTAAATATTCCACTCAAAATATAGATGTTTTATGAAATATTATTAATTATTATTATTATTATTATTATTATTATTATTAAGAAAATAGGAATCATACCAATATGATTGATAAATTATCCAGATTTCCAACCCCTTATCTATGTACTCCCTTTGTTGTATATCCGTTTAAAAGCCATGTTCAGTTCTGTGAAATCACTTGTTTTAAATACAAAGTATTTTAGGTGATAAATTCAAATGGCTGTAATCTGTTCCAGGAATAAAAACACAATCCTAGAATAAAATTAAAAGTGATAAATAAATCCACTCCTATGTACAATGTGTTTATCTGTTTGGAGAAAATAAGGAAGCTGACATGATGGTATGTTTGTGTCCCCTGAAAGAGTATGACAAATCCAAGAAAGCAAAGTATATTGAAATCAGCAGTGTTAAAGGGAGCTGGGCAGAGGCAATCCAAATCCTATTGTAATCTCCAGTGTGTCAGGAACTGTCAGTGCAGAAAACAGTGAACTCAGTGTGAGTTATGTACAAACTTGGAGATTGCCCCATCTGACTGCCTTTACAACCTCCTGCAGTTAAATCTATGCAGTCCCCCTTAGTGCCTCCTTCAGGTTTATTGGCTGATTTCATGGGAATATTACTTTCCCTATCAGAGAAATAGCTCATAAATCCTACTCACAGATAATCTTGTTAAGTGTGTTCTATTCTTTCACCTTCTTATCCTTGCCAGGGGGAAATTCAGTCTTTGCTAACCTGGTGTTTCATATTATGAGATGAGCAAATGGGGGGAACCTTATGCCATTCCCAATAAAATCTAATCTTAGGAGTGTGAGTCATTCATAAATAAGGGGACAGAGAACAATGGCACCTCTTGTTTGCCTGTGATGTCTTTCCCTGTGTGATCCAGTCACCCACACTGACACTTATAGTAATAGCAGAAGGCTTTCCCACGACTATAACACTCTTATTAGATGGGATTATATGTGAGCTCATGGAAGCATGCAGGGAAGGGAGACTTTATCAGCGGTGACACTCAGAATCCATTGCAATGCCAGGGAACACAAGAAGCACAGCTAATAGGAAGTGCAACTAATTAAAAGAAGCACAGGTAATTTCACATCTCAGCACTGGGACTACATACAATTTAAGTGTATCATTAATACCAACCAAAGTAATAAACATGCAATGTGTAATAACACTGTAACAGGTACTAGAGCCATTTAGGAGGTTATTCTATAATACTATCCAAAGTAATAAACATGCAATCCGTAATAACACTATAACCAGTACTACAGCCATTTAGGGGGTTATTCTATAATACTATCCAAAGTAATAAACATGCAATGCGTAATAACACTGTAACCGGTACTACAGCCATTTAGGAGGTTATTCTATTATACTATCCAAAGTAATAAACATGCAATGCGTAATAACACTGTAACCGGTACTACAGTCATTTAGGAGGTTATTCTATAATACTATCCAAACTAATAAACATGCAATGCGTAATAACACTGTAACCGGTACTACAGCCTTTTAGGAGGTTATTCTATAATACTATCCAAAGTAATAAACATGCAATGCGTAATAACACTGTAACCGGTACTACAGCCATTTAGGAGGTTATTCTATAATCCTATCCAAAGTAATAAACATGCAATGCGTAATAACACTGTAACCGGTACTACAGCCATTTAGGAGGTTATTCTATAATACTATCCAAAGTAATAAACATGCAATGCGTAATAACACTGGAACCGGTACTACAGCCATTTAGGAGGTTATTCTATAATACTATCCAAAGTAATAAACATGCAATAAGTAATAACACTGTAACCGGTACTACAGCCATTTAGGAGGTTATTCTATAATCCTATCCAAAGTAATAAACATGCAATGCGTAATAACACAGTAACTGGTACTATAGCCATTTAGGAGGTTATTCTAAAATACTATCCAAAGTAATAAACATGCAATGCGTAATAACACTGGAACCGGTACTACAGCCATTTAGGAGGTTATTCTATAATCCTATCCAAAGTAATAACATGCAACGCGTAATAACACTGGAACCGGTACTACAGCCATTTAGGAGGTTATTCTATAATCCTATCCAAAGTAATAAACATACAATGCGTAATAACACTGTAATAGGTACTACAACCATTTAGGGGGTTATTCTATAATACTATCCAAAGTAATAAACATGCAATGCGTAATAACACTGGAACCGGTACTACAGCCATTTAGGAGGTTATTCTATAATACTATCCAAAGTAATAAACATGCAATGCGTAAAAACACTGTAACAGGTACTACAGCCATTTAGTGGTTTATTCTATAATACTATCCAAAGTAATAAACATGCAATGCGTAATAACACTATAACCAGTTCTACAGACATTTAAGGGGTTATTCTATAATACTATCCAAAGTAATAAACATGCAATGCGTAATAACACTGTTCCGGTACTACAGCCATTTAGGAGGTTATTCTATAATACTATCCAAAGTAATAAACATGCAATGCGTAATAACACTGTAACCGGTACTACAGCCATTTAGGAGGTTATTCTATAATACTATCCAAACTAATAAACATGCAATGCATAATAACACTGTAATAGGTACTACAACCATTTAGGAGGTTATTCTATAATACTATCCAAAGTAATAAACATGCAATGCATAATAACACTGTAATAGGTACTACAACCATTTAGGGGATTATTCTATAATGCAAAATGCAATGCATAATAACATTGCAACAGGTATTTCAACCATTTAGGGGGGTTATTCTTCTATAATACTATCAAAAATAATAAACATGCAATGCGTAATAACACTGTAACGGGTACTACAGCCATTTAGGACGTTATTCTATAATACTATCCAAAGTAATAAACATGCAATGCGTAATAACACTGGAACCGGTACTACAGCCATTTAGGAGGTTATTCTATAATACTATCCAAAGTACTAAACATGCAATGCATAATAACACTGTAATAGGTACTACAAACATTTAGGGAATTATTCTATAATGCTACATGCAATGCATAATAACATTGTAACAGGTATTTCAACCATTTAGGTTTTTTTTCTTAATACCAGCCAAAGTAATAAACATGCAATGCATAATAACATTGTAACATTTACTACAAACATCTAGGGGGTTATTCCATAATACGAGCCAAAGTAATAAACATACAATGTATAATAAAACTGTAAAAGGTACTACAAACATCTAGAGGCTTATTCCATCATCTGCATGCAATGCATAATAACACTGTAACAGGTACTACAGTTATCTAAGGGGTTATTCTAGAATACCAAGCAAAGTTAAAAAAAAAACATGCAATGTAGAAAACTGAAACATGTACTACAACCATTTTAGCTAACTGCTACTATACTCTGTTTAGTAAACACCACTAGCTTTGTTTTATTATTACTTTTTTGTTTTATGTTTTCCAATCAATGCCACTTTATTCCACATATTAATGTACACATATGTTTAGTGACATCTTACTTGATAATAATTGATTTCCCAGGGGACATAGTTCAAGAAAGTGAATCTTTATGACACATTCAGTGTCTGTTGAAAATTAAAATACAGATATTGTTACTTATCCAGGTATAAAATATAGAATACTCTAGTAAGAGTTTGGAGACTGCTGAATAAATAAAAAGTAAATTGTTTGTTTTTATGACTCATATGGATTAGAAAAAAAAATTGAGATAATAATAATTTGGTCTTGGCAAGGTAAACGGAACTTCTAGGTCAAATCAGAGCATTCAAATTTTAAAAGGCATAATTATTAGATATTATGAAACCAGTGACTCTCATTTCTCTCATGTACTAAGCAGAGAGAGTGGAGCGGGGTATTATGGGGATTCTATTAGCATAGTTTGCCCATGGCTCTATTGTGTAGGAATCATGAAAGCCATGGACTGTCCTCCACCTGCCTGTTGGACAGTTTCCTTGCCTTTGGCCAAATAAAATTGTCATGAAATGAAAGGGGACTGACTTTAGAAGAAGAACAAAGGAGATGAAAAAAAATAAAAATCAGGACTGGGGAGAACAGGAGTGTGGGAAACAATTCCAAATGATTGAAAAGGACCCAGCCCAACTAAAACCCTGGGGAATCTTCTAGCAAGGGGAGCTGGCAATTGGCACTTTATAAACTGATCATTTTCAACTGCTCGGAGCTTAATCTAAACCTTGATGTATAAATTCAAACCGGAACCAGTTGATTTAAACATGAGTCAGCCTAAAGGGTAAGGCAGTGTAAGGAGCAATGATACAGGAATGTGCTCACTATGACCTTAATGAGTGGTCCTGTTACCTCCAGGACTGGGCGCTGCTCTCATTAATTAAATCAAAATGCTTTAAAGAAAATTCACATCTAACACAATCTGTTCCTTTTTTTAGTTCCTCTCACCCATTTGTTTTACTTGCTGGACGATATCCTTGCTGTTAAAACCAATCAAAACCATTAAAGTGTTTTTTTTTTGTTTTTTTTTTCAAGTTAACTAAAGGCAGCGATGGGGCGAATTAAGAAGTATCCCAGCTTGTCAGAATGCCAGGGTCTTTAGCTCTTTGATCTCCCTTCATAATCCCCGAAAAATACCCTTTCACTGCCGGAAAGCATTATTAACTTCAAATGTTCAGTTCTTCGTAGCAACAAACTATTATTTGAGGGGCGTATTGCTAATTTTACCCATGTTTGATCTTCTGCAAATTGTTTTCTAAACCAGTAATTGCTGGAGAATGTACACGACAACATTTCCTTTAATTCATGAAATGAGAAGGGTTAAACCTCTCTGCACATTTATTTATTTATTTGCCAGAAAAGTGTGGCACATCCTATTAAAACGACATTCTATTAATATATATATATATATATAAATAGAATGTTGTTTTATATATATATATATATATATATATATATATATATATATATATATATATATATATATATATATATATATATATATATAAAATCTGAATATACAGATTTATAATGACTGATGTGATATTATTTATTAGCCTTGTATATTACAGGCTATGGTGTATTTCCTGCCGTTTCGATGGATTTATTAATGTGTTAATATCATAGTATCATAAGTCTCCTGGTTTCAGCCACCTGTCAGTCTAGTAAAGTTAATGTAACTCACCCATACATGCAATCTATACCCTAACAATAAATCATTTAAATGATAACTTTGTTGAGAAAAGGTCAATGCAGAAATATTATCATAGAAATATAGACTATATTCTTGTGTAATAAATTGCATATTGCCTGATGATTCATATTGGTATGTGATGGTAAGAGAGTTTTTAAGCCATATAAGTGATTCATTTACAAAACTCGTTTAATTACTTTACACATACAAATGTTTTATGTAAGTGGATAAAATTGCAAACGTTTCTGGGTACCAGTACAAAGAATTTTTTTTTTTTTTTTAAATGAAATTCAATAATTATCCCCATCATTTTAAAATTAAAAAAAAAATATTCGTTCATATATACATATTCACTGAAATGATTTTCAGCAAAAAGCCTTGATGTGGAAAATTGTTCTACGAAAACGGAACTGTAGCAGTCAATGGAAATTAGATCAGCTAACAAACATCAGTCCCCATATGTTATGTCAGTTAATGTGAGTCTCCCTGAGACTATTTCATTGGATTTTGGACATAAATTATTAAGACTGCTCCTGTATGTAACACATAATGCTAAACCAGACTGCAAATGAAAATCCATATAACACAACCAGTCAGTCACAAAACTCCAAGAGCTTTATTCACTAAACATCGAATTACAATGAATTTAGAAACTATGTGTAACAAATTCCAGATCAGCTATAGTTACAATTTTTGTAATTCTACAATTCAGTAATTAATGAATAATCCCTAGTCTGGATAATTATTTTGAAGATAAAGTGTGAGTTTGTTGGCGATATTAGTAAATTTCAATGGATGCCAAATAATGAAGTATTGCAGTATATTTTAATGACTTGTATTGGAAAGATTTGTAGTAACAAGATTTAGGGAATTCCTCCCTTTATCAAGTATTTCTTGTAGTAATGTTTATGGTTAATATTTTATTAGTTATATACAGCAGTAAAATCGAAGCAATTGTTTACAAGAGTTGCCACATTTTATTTAAATATATTAATACACTTAGTACGCGATCTGAATGTCACAATTTAAATATAGATAATTATATTCATTGTTTAACACCTTCACCTGCTGCCACTACCATCATCCCCAGCCAGCAGTCCTATTATAAGGCTTTACGGGGGTTGTATATCAGCAACAGCTGGTGTTCCCCCAAAAAACTACTCTCGTGTAGAACAAACTGTGTAGGTGAAAAAAAAAACAACAACTAATCTCTAACTGTATAACTGTAGCAAAAAAAACCCCAAACTTTAATATTTTCTTTTTTACCAAATCAAAGAATACCATGGGTCCATAAAGTAAGCTAAGAAATAATAATCAAAGTAATGGCAATCATAAATATTTATTCAATAATTAATATTCCCTGTGAAACATTCCTTGTAATTTAAGGGTGATAATTGCTCTCATACCACCAGTTGGAAGTTATTTAAATATATTTCTTCAGGATTGTGTCTCAACCACCAAACTGGTTTACTTCAGGCTGGGACTTTCAAAACGTCATTGAGCTGTTTATACAGGCAATGAATATGCTCAATTGTGTCTGCTAAGCTTCTAGGCTTGGCTTATTTTATTAGAATCATAGGCCCAGTTAATGTGTTTTTTTAAAGGTGAGAAGTTCAAACCTGATTTTGACTGGGAAGGTTATGGAGAAAATCAGAATACAATCGTAGCTTTTGTTCACGATATCTGCTTCTATTTAAGTTTCATGGAACCTGTGTTGTCTTATGTCATAATATTATTAGCACAAAATTGCTCTGTGAAGTATATGCCAGTACACGCTTGTTTGGGCGCATAATGTTTTTGGTAATAATTTCCTTCCTGACTCACACCGTGTAGTAACTTTGTAGCTGCTTATGTTCAACAAGTTCTCGTTTTAAAGCAAATCAGCTTTTCCCATGTATTAAAATATAATGCTATTAATAGTCTGTTTGTGAATTATTCTATGGCCATAGCAATAGCTTTCTGTATAAATCTTTCTAATCACATTTAAGGAAAAAAAAACTGCTCTTTGCCTAAGATGGTCATGTCATATTTATATTTACAGTATATGGGTGTGTGATCGATCTATCTATCTATCTATCTATCTATCTATCTATCTATCTATCTATCTATCTATCTATCTGTCTGTCTGTCTGTCTGTCTGTCTGTCTGTCTGTCTATCTGTCTGTCTGTCTGTCTGTCTGCCTGTCTGCCTGTCTGTTTGCCTGCGTGTCTGTCCCTGTCTATCTATCTGTCTGTTATATATATTCTATTGATTTTAATTTAATGGCCATGTAAGAATATGCATTACATGATATCGATCATTTGATATGGTTAAGTGATACAGAGATGAACTGGGGCACTTGGAACTTTTTTTTTTGTTGTGATTTGGGGTTCAAAAGTAATCTTTTTAATTAGCGAATTATTGTGACAGTTATAGAAAGAGGCGTCAATGTGCCTACACTTGTTAAATTGAAATATTAGATACTGTATCACGGTCTAAAAAATCCCCAACACCCAGCATCTGATTTGATGTTGAATAAATCAGTGGGAAAAGCAAAGCAGCGCAGCGCAAAAACTGACGCATTAGTGTCGCTTGCTCTAAAGCGAAAAAGAATGCTGGGGAAAAAGTGGCGCATTGTTAACCATCGCCACAATTAACCGTCGATATTGATGTCGCTGATCGATAGCCGTATAGTTAGGTTTGTAATTAGCGTCTGCTGCTAAATAGTCTGTTTGTCGTCTTGTGGCAGCCTTAGACGCCGTTGCTTCTGATTTAAGTCATTTGTTTACTCCTGCTCTAATTATGCTGAAACACTTTCTAGATCATTCAATTCAAATGTCACCACAGCTCAAAGTAACAACTATACTGCTTGCAATACATAAGGGATATATACTTTGATTAAGAATTATGGCACAGTGAGGGTTAACTACAAAATATAACTATAGGGAAGATTTAAAAAAAAGAGTAATTAGAAGGAATATTTAATTGGTTTCCATGGTGATTGCTCCGTGTTTAAAACTTTGTTCCATAATTATTTTTTATTATAAATAACTCCCAGCGGGAATCAATCACCATGGAAACTATGGAATGTTTCTGCTGATGGTTTCACTTTTGGAACTTTTGCCCCAGGAATTGCTCTTTATCCATAACCCCCAATATCCCTTAGAAAAAAAAAAACCGTCCTGAGTGATCCTATCATATGACCATTTCAGAGAAAATCGTCAGATTAAATCATTATGGGGCTATGCGATTTGACAAGCTTGTATTCTACAGCATGTGTGTTGAAGTATGTAACATAAACGAAAGAACCAGCTCTGATCAGTCCAAGATGTGACCGGTCAAATGGCGTTACATTCTGTTGCAGAACTAACGAGTTTGAGAAGATTTGATAAATGGGATTTCTGATGGTTTAGCACGATAATGTATATAATGTGTCAGTTAATGAATGCTGTTTGCATGGATCTATTTACAGGTTCAATGTTTAATATCTTCTGTCCTTGACATAACACATAGTAAGTGTGAAAACAAAATCTGGAGAAAAAAAAAAAACACTTGCTAGACATTGATATTCACATACTGCACTGTTTCATTTTATTTTCTACTATAATGTAATATTTTAACACGTGATATATCTAGAATTTATGTTGGATGTACCATTGCATGTTTATAAGGTACACTACAGGCCTTTAGACATAGGAGTGCGCCAAGTGTGTACCTTGCTCTTGCATTCTAAGGAATCCTTTATTGGCTTCATAGATGTTACACTATATCATTTCAGTAAATTTTAATGCAACACAAAATGAAAAAGCATATACGTTTAATTGTAAAATGAGAACCTACCTAAGTTGACAAAGCTCATGACCATGTCAGCATCGTTCAGGAAGTTGGCATCATGAAGGCTCGCCAAAGGTGGACTCTGTGTGGTCAAAGGAGCTGTGCGATAAGACTGAGCTTTCCTTGAATAGCCATTAGCAACAGTAGGGTATCCGGTCCTAAGTCCCCTGCTCTCCATCACTGAGCTGCTCAGCGTGTACCCCAAAAACCCATGCTCCTCTTCATTGGCCATCACATTGTACAGGTCAAGCATGAAGAGAGGAGCCGATGAAGCCTGCTTCCCAGGTGAAAAGGGTCTAGGTCTATGAGGCAAGCCCAGGATGGAGAGGATCTCCCTCTGGATCTCCTTCCTCTCGTGGTTCCTCAGTCTTCTGTAGATGAAGCTAGAATGGACATGACTTTCTCCTACACCTTCCACCAGCCAACAGTTCCAGATAAAAACTGCAGTCACCCTAAGGAGGTAAGCTACCTGATTCATATTGCAGCGACCCAAGTCTCTGAGAAGTTTCCTTCCTGATATCTCAGCAGCAAGTTACTGTCCACACTTTCCTGCAGAATGGATGACCCTTCTTATGTGAATGTCATTCCTAAGTGGGACATCTCAGAAGATAATTCTTTATCTGACTTGATAAACGCAAGCCAAGCTGAGATTTCCTAATTCTTAGTGTTTTTTCTCTTTTAAGAAGCACAGAAGGGAACAGTCCATGTTAGAAGTCGATGCAGTTATTTCCATGTCTCGTTCACAAGTGGTTTCTCTGTAGTACAAGTCGTGCACTTCCTGACTGCTACCAGGTTTCATCAAGTCTCTCACTCAATCTCACGTTCTTCTAACACCTTGAGCTGCCTCTAAAACAGATCGTAACACAGACTCTATGGCAACGTCTTGATAACCTTAACACGTGTTTCCTTTCATCCATCAGCAAATGGAAATACAGGTCCACGAACTACTCTTACAGTTAAACTATTCTGCAGAATTCACTTGCAAAATCTCCATGTCCATTTAAAGCATTGCTGTGTGCTGTGCTGTGATTTCCACCTACATGAAGTGCAGGCAGAAATATACAGCTCTCATCCAGTGAGATCTAAAGACCAATGTAAGCACAGACCCTGCTGGGAAACAAGAGACTTCTCATTGTAATCTGAAACGATTAAAGCAAAGGACGTTTAACCCATTCGTCTATGCATCCTAGCAAGATTCATATAATCTGCATCATAATAATAATAATAATAGTAATATTTTAATATCAAATGAATGATACATGGTATCGTGCAATCTGAGAAAATATGGTGTAGTTTACATAGTAACAGCCTTTCTGGGGCAAAGTTCTAAAAGTTGAGCAATCACTATGGAAACCAAAATAATGTTCACCTTATTGCTCCAGAACCAATTTTTCTGTTAGTGTCACTTCTTTATAAGTTTCTCCGCTTTGTTCTTAGATTTAACTTTCATGGTGCTGGTATTTCAATTTATAAAAGCTGTATAATCGTTGGATTTGTGACATGCTCATTCCCTAGAAATATCTTTTTAAGCACCAGTACAAGAAAGGAAAAATATTCTTAAAATGCAAGTTAGGGCACATTGTATGCAGTTAGTCTTGCTTAAAGGATCTGAGAGATAAAAGAGACTGGAGATAATCTTATAGCCTTAGAAACACTTGTGTATTATGCATAGCCTGATAAATGTTCTGAATTCACTAATTTCAAACTTTGGCAATATTCTTAGCCACCCCACTCCCCTCACCATACACTTTAAAAACACACCTATGTATTTGAATATATATGAAACACATCAATGTTGTTTATAACTGTATGCTGAATAAATGGCATTGCTTTGGGACCTATGTATCCAATTCTTCTCAGGTGTTTTCCTTAGGGAGGTTCTGCTGCCTGAACTGTGATCATAATAAGTAGCTTCAGAAACATGTAATATGACGTGGTGAGTCCTGGGCATTTTATAACAGCTAAATAAGACATATTAGGTATGTTGAATAACATATGAGGATGAGGTATTCCTGATTTCATCTGCACTTTAATGTTGTGTCAAACACATGACTGGGATGTTTGTGTTAGTTTACAGTAAACACCGACTTAGTATACTATGTGGATTTCAGCCATAGGTCTAATTATCCATCAAATGGTTTGTTTATATTAGTTCTAAACATCAGGTACCATATGGCCAACAAATGTTAATGTTTTATTTCATGCAAAATTGTCACCAAACCGACTTAACACCTTTAACAAAGTCTATTTGTTATATGTTCATTATTCATTCATTAGAAAGTTTGTAAACTTTGTTATACATCCATTATTCATTCTTTATAAAGTTTGTAAAGTTTACCAGAAAAGTTCTGGGAGGCAGTTAACAAAGAACAGAACCTTGGACAAGTAATCAGAGACTTCCAGAATTAACTATGGGTCAAACCTTCGACAGCTACTGTTTCTGTAAGACATCATATTTAATAGCTGGGAGATTAGGTTTAGCTGTAAGTGCTGGGTTGTTTACGCTGGTATGTGTTTTTTTATTCTGGAGTTTAGTGGAATAATAAACAGTTATTAGTGTGGCAACAGCCAAACATAAACAGAGCGGAAAAGGTCCAATTATGTATACATATTAACCAGGCACAAAAATAGCCCTTTAGGGCACTAGTCTGAATCCCTGGGATTATGTTTTAATATCAATAAAAAAAAGTCAGGGTAAAGGGGGAATACTGCAATAGTAGCCGAGTACTACTTAAGTAATTGTTGATTTAATACATAAAGAGCAATTGTGGGATATATTCTATAAATGGAGCAATCACCATATAAACATAGTCTTAAATTAGAGGGGCAAAGGTTTAAAAATATATTTCAGGAAATATTACTTTGCAGAGAGAGTAGTGGATGCATGAAATAGCCTTCCAGCTGAAGTGGTAGAGGTTAACAAAGTGAAGGAGTTTAAGCATGGGATAGGCATAAGGCTTTCCTAGACTTAAGATAAGACTATTTAAAGTATTTTGCAAACTGGGCAGACTAGATCGGCGAATGGTTCTTATCTGCCGTCACATTCTATGAAATATTCATGCAGATTGCACCACTTCTATCACTGTACCCCAGAAATGTTCTATATACACTAACTTTCATTAACAAAAATCATCTTGCCTTCAGATTGTTTATGTTTGTAATTTTTTTATTGTCAGAGCATTCCAATCTTATGTACAGAAATAAATTAAAAAGACTTCACATTGAAATGGTAATTGAGTTCCTCCTAATTTAGTGCATAATTTCCCTTTCCTGATAAAGCTAATTTATTTTTCCAATTATCTTGTGTTTTCAGGAAAATAAATTATTCTTAAACAAAGAAGTGAAACTGTAAAACAACATTTCATTAGTAGGAGACAGACATCACACACATGGCTAAGAAAAACACAAAGGAAACTGTAATTTTGACTTTATATTTCAGTCATCTTGCAATAAATAGTGCTTGCTCATATTATTATACATTATATTGGTATATTTTTAATTTTTTGAATATAGAATTTCACTCTTTTATTTTTATAATTATTATTTCTATATATGTGTGCTTTATAGTCTCAACAGGTGTTCTCAGTGATTTACTGGTGGACTTTCAGTATAGCATGCATGTAGAATTATACAAATATAGTACAATTTACAATAGAAATGGAGATATAACATGACCTTGAGTATTGTAGCTTATCATCTAAATAACATTCAGCTAAATTTGTTTTGTTTTACTTTTTATTAAAAAAAATGCTTGAAGACAAACTTTGTGGTGGTATGAACACAAGAAAAAATAATGAAATTATCAATAAATGTACACTTATTGCTTAAAGGGACAATATAGTCACCAAAACAACTTTAGTTTAATGAAGCAGTTTTGGTGTATAGCTCATGCATCTGAAGTCTCACTGCTCAAGTCCCTGCCATTTAGGAGTTAAATCCCTTTTTTTTCTGGAAATGGAAATAAAATGGTTTAATTTTCAATCAGATGCTAACTTTCTTTAGAATTTGTACTCTCCAGCTCTGCAAATTATACTTTAATCACACACAGGAGGCTCTTGAGGAGGCACAGGAGGAACTTGCAAGTTCTAGCAAGCTATTAACAATGCAGGAGTTAAGAAATTCTAAATTAATCAGACTGTGCAATAAGAAGTGTAAACATTAGATCTCACTTTACAGGAAGTGTTTAGTAACGCTGTATAAGTCACATGCATGGAGATGTTACTATGGCTGTTTAAACAAAGATGATTTAACTACTAAATGGCAGAGAATTGAGCAGTGAGACTGCAGGGGCATGACCTATACACCAAAACTGCTTCATTAAACTAAAGTTGTTTTGGTGACTATAGTGTCCATTTAAATCTATTTCCACGATAGTAAGGTTTAATGCACTCAGCACATCATTAAACACATTACACACCAGTACAAGCAGTGAGCAGCTATCTTACCCAACATTTATCTCTCATAAGAGGTGTAGGTTGTGATTATATAACTTATGTGATGATTACATATTAAAACACTGTTTTGTTGCTTTCGTGACAGATGATTTGCCTCTGCCAGCTCAGTTATGTTAACCACTTATCTTGTAGAGGTGAAATAACCACACATTGTTAAATATATTGGGTTTTATAGTAGGTTCACTACATCATTCATGACTATAGAAATACCACCAGAATGGTCTGCTCTTGTTTTAAAATCCCCCAAAATATACATAAACAGCATAACCTATGCTTATATAAAAGATATACTAAGATATATAAGTATACTGGGCAGACAAAGGCGTAGCCAAAACCTCATAAAATCATTGTTTACAATTCACTTTGCTAAGATCTATATTTAAATATTGGATAAAAAGAATGAGACACATTTTGTAATTAGAGTACATGTTTAACCGTTGGTTAACATAGTAGGTAATGTGAGGGTCATTTATATCAAAGAAAAACGCTAAATGAATGGTCTCTAGGAGTCCAGAAATTACCAAGGAGTCATCCATCAACATAAACTGGAAGCTGTTTCTCTGTAAATGAAATTTCATGGAATCCTTGACATAAAGAACTGCTGTTTCCTCTAGGCACTTTGGGAAGAAGGATGAAATAAATGCACATTAGCACTGTTCTTTTTAATATAGCATGTCATATTTTATATTTATTAGTCAACTTTATTAACATACATGCTCAAATAAATACACACACACAAACAAAAACAAACAAACAAACACAAACAAATAAAAGATATATAATCCCATTGTACAGCGCTACAAAATCTGATGGCGATATATAAATAATAAAATAAAATTATAATAATGGACACATATCCATAGCTCTTAACATAAAATAAAAAAGCCTCATGCTTAAGGTCTGGGCATTACTTTTTCCACAAATTGTAAACTCATACGAGCAAGGCCAGGAATCCCTCTGTGCCCAGAGGCTGTATTTTGTTTGGTACATTTTGTGTAATGATTCACTGTGGACATCTTGTTTGTAACTGTTTTTAATTGCACTTTATTGTCGTGAACTATCAGTTGTCCTGTTCTCTATTCTTTTATGTATATAGAAAGCACCATCCTTTCCACAATGCTTTGTTCAAAGAATGTGGCATTTTGGCATTGCATTTTAGAATTCACATAGAACATATTGTACATCCAGCAGTATGATAGTAAATGTTAAATCGGATAATATTTTCTTGTTTTTTTTCCAGAAGAAATTATTTTAATATCAGAATGAGTTGGTCACATAGCTTAATGGCCATAATTTAAACTAAGTCAGAAAGAAGGTTAACAAAAAATCATTTCACAACAACTGCCTTTGTTGTCACCTTCAAAAGAAAATTATACCTTGTTAAAATATACTGGAAAAAAAGCCTGTAAAATATAATTATGCTTTCTCCCCCTTTAGTTCGACCTAATCTCTCCACCCTTTCTCACCTTCAAGTGCTTCTATTCACAGTGTTCTCTCAACCTTCTAGTGATTTCTTCCACTCCCTATTGGTGTTTCCTTTGGTCTTTTCCCTCTCTTCCCTCTCTTCCCTCTCTTCCCACTCTTGCCCAGTGTTATCCTTTGCAATCATTTCCAGCACTCTCTCTTTCTGTCCCTTTCAATATTTCATTGCTCTTGTGTCTGGTAATACTTGTCATGATTGTTCTCAATAGCTGTAAAATTACTTACATTTACTTTTCTAAGTAATTCACAGTTTAACTCCAGGTACATTGGATAATGGCATCACCAGTCAAGCCTTTTGGGAGTGAGAAGAGCATTGAGGAGCTTTTAGATTGGTGGGATTTGCAAAGTATTTGCACTTTGTTGGGAAGATTTGGTGTGGGTTGGTAGCAAGTTGGTTTGGGGATGCATAGCCACCCGGTCTGAGTTTATCTTTGTAGAATCGGGGAAGTAGGGTATTCCTTGGTTCTATTTGGGGTAAGATAAAGAAGTTAGGTTGGTTATTTTATTAGGGTCAGATGACTGGGTACTCTTTGGCTGTAATGCTAGGAAGGAGTAGAAGTTACCTGCCTTGCTTCAACTCAGCATATCTGTTTCCACCACCTTTCCTGCACTTGAGGTAGATGGGGATGGGGGGCATCTTTGTCATGTAGTGGAGGGACTATTGTGTTCTATGTTACATGCAGCAGTCAAACAGACTAGCTATAATTTTTTATTCACAATTGGTTTAATAGCATTATGGGCACATACAGAGAAGATATTTGTTATTTTTGCATCTATGTTTTTGTTATATCAATAAAAAAAACATACAGCACATTTAAAGTGGCGAGTAACACTAAGGATTTAACATCTTTGACCGTACTAGTAAATAGGAGTATTTTTCTTACTTACAAGTGTAACTTTTTATTAGATTTTTTTAGATCCTAGTAATATGACTCCTTTTTAATACTTTAATACATTTAATACTGTCAGAGATGTAAAGAAATTCAACCAAAGCCAGAACCACCGAGAAGGCCCTACAGGGTGGGCATTAGTTCATTCAGATTCTAACCATGCATTTTGACATAAACACAGTTATAAAACAGCAGGCCATCCTGAAGGGAGCTAACATAAATGTGGGTTGGAAAGAGGCAATGTAACATTTTAATTCCAACCAGTCACCTTTGTATTGATCTCTTTTCAGCCCATTGAGATGTTCTCTCAACCCCTGCCCCCTACCAATGCTATTTGATTGTCTCTTCCAATGCTCGCTCTTTGTCTAGTGCTCTCTCTTGACCTGTGCACCTTTCCCCCCCTAATGTAAATTTTGCATTTGGTTTCTGTCCCCTCCAAGTTCTCTCTTCCCTTTCCAACATGTTCTCTCCTCTTCTAGAACTTTATATCCATTCCCAATAAATTTCTCTGTGTTTTCGAGACATGTTCTTTGCCACGTCCTGTAGACCCGCATGAAGCAAACAAATTAATAATTCCTCTTTAAACCTTTTCACCATCCATTGATTT
Source organism: Pelobates cultripes (assembly GCA_933207985.1). NCBI lineage: Eukaryota > Metazoa > Chordata > Amphibia > Anura > Pelobatidae > Pelobates > Pelobates cultripes. The sequence goes on from OW240913.1 coordinate 144,224,439, forward strand.
AGAGACCAGTGGTGTACCTGGCAATTCTTTAGCATAACTAAAATATATAGGACACATGTCCTGACCTGTACTCTTGTTCTGTCAGTTAACATGAAACAATGGTTGTCACTATGGACAAGTGACTGGATTATTTAGCCTATGTGGGTTGTATAGCACTCATAGGTTTGACATCTAGTTATCCTTAATTTTGCAGGTTCTGCTTGGATATTTTGGTTTTCATATCCCATTGTAGACATCAAACATCATTGCTCATAAATCACTAGCAAATACAATCATCAGCATCCTGATTCTAGTTATACAACCTGTGGGTTTATCAAATAATAATTGTTTCTGAAACAACAGATTTATCTCTTAGCTAGTATAGCTATCGTCTGTATGGTGGGCATATATACTGTATATAAGGACAAGGTATAAAGGAAGGTTATTAAAATAAGTTATTGCAATATAAGAATGTCCATTGTCCTTTCATTTTCTTTTAGGTTTTTTTTTTTACAATCTTTATTTTTAATTATGTAGTTTGTGCAAAAGTAAACAAGTAACAGTACGATACAGAAAAGTGGTTCAAAGACGACTTCTTTATACAAAATAGCAATAAAAAACATCACCTATCTGACATATAGCTCTAAAACTGGTACCGTCACATGTTCATACAAGCAGCTAAAGAGTTATTGGGTCTAACATGAACAATAGAACTCGGGTAGTCTGGGCTAATACAATCTTGTTCTGGTCCGCCACGACATGTGTGTTCTCATTTCTTTGTTTTTATTTTTACAACCATCTTAATTTTGTGTGTTGGTGTCAAGGTTTCTTAATATTCGTTATGTGCTTAGTATATAACGAGTTCAGTTTCAGCGATATGGGTCTATATGTGGTATTAGTGCTATTCCTGTAGGTCAGTGTGGTGCATGTGGCGTGCCATATGGGTAGCCTGTCATTGTCTCCTAAGAGCACTGTGTAAAATGTGGATATGCCCCTGGCTGTATGTTGTCTGCATTTACATGGTGACTCAAATTGTGTGAGGTCCCTAAGTAAGAGACATTTGCAGGGGGCGGTCATGTAAAAGCTCTTGATTTGGATCTAGTTGTATCTGTCAAGTCCTGTCGGGGCGGTTTCAGGGAGCATCGCTGCCATGGATTTGAGGTCAGCACCATTGCACCATTGGCGTATGTATGATCAGTCTGTCTGGTGGAAAGTGTGCAGGTCGGTATGGCATAGGCCCCTCCCCCGGTCCAGGTTGTGGGTGACAGGTGTGAGGGGGCTGGGGGATGTGGTCAGTTGGTATTTGTAATGTATGGACCACCAGCCTCTGAGTGTAGCGTCAATTAAGGGGTTGCCCATTTGCAAGGTACTGAGTGTCAGGTTGCCATGCCAGAGTAGAGATGGGATCTTGCTAGCAGCATGTATCCTCTCAGAGTGTACCCATGTTTTTGAGGTTGGGTGAGCATGCCAGTCTATCACACAGAGGAGATGGGCGGAGATGGGCGGAGTAGTTGTATCCAAAAATTGAGCCTCCCTGGGCTTTGGTAATTCCAGTAGGGATTTACCTATCCTAGGACCCCTTTGGTTCCATACCAATCTTTTGATGGCAATGGTCATAGCTTGAAAGAATGTCTGGGGGATCGTTACCGGGATCGTTTGAAACAGGTATAAGAGTCGTGGAAGGACATTCATCTTTACAGCGCTGATGCGGCTGAACCAGGAGATGTATAGGTCTGACCAGCGGTGCATGTCTTTTTAGTGAGAATAGGGATGAAGTTCAAGTGATAGGGAAGGGATAGGTTCCTAGGCAACCAAATACCTAGGTATTTAAGTTTTGTCATGCACCAAGAAAAATGGGATTGGGTACAGAGGTGAAAATCCTGGTCGCGTGGCAACGACTTTTCCATGTTTAATTTGAGGTTTCGAGAGAAGGCTATATTCTCGGAATAGACTGAGTAGGTTTGGTAAGGACACTTGTGAGTTCTCCAGAAAAAAGAGTATGCAGATACTCGGTGTTCCATGTTGCCTACGGTGCACCCTGTAAAACCCCCGTCCTGTCTCATCACCTCCAGGAATGGCTCTAGAGAGAGGGCAAACAGGAGAGGGGAGCCTGTCGAGTACCGTTTCTTATGGGGAATGGGTCCTTCAGGGCCTCGTTAATCCATATTCGAGCCGATGGGGTTGTGTATAGGGGCATGGGTTGTGTACAAGATCCAGGGGCGCATGTGGGGGCCAAACCCCTTATGCTGAAGTGGGGCATCCAGGTAGGTCCAGTCCACCCGGTCGAATGCTTTTACAGCATTGGTAGAAAGCAGTACGAGCCTTCTCCCCATCAACCATGAGTAGATGATATTGAGAGCAAGGATGGTGTTGTCCCGTGCTTCTCTGCCAGGGACAAAGCCCACTTGGTCTTGATGGACCAGTTTGGGCAATAATTGGGACAAACGCAGGGCCATGGTTTTGGCAAACAACTTCAGGTCCGCATTCAGGAGCGATATTGGATGGTAGCTCACAGCTGCTGGGGTCTTTGCCTTCCTTTGGTAGGACGGCAATCACTGCTCGTAGGGTGTCATCCTGGAATTGTCCCGGTCAGAATGGAGTTTAAACTGTTTAGTAGGTGTGGCAACAACGCATCTTTGTATGTGTGTAGATAGTTAACCAGGAGACCATCTGGCCCCAGTGCTTTATTAGCTTTGAAGAGCTTAAGGGCTGCAATCAGTTCTTCTAGGGCAGGGGTAGGCAACCTTTTAGCAGCACTGTGCCGATATAGGAGTGTGATGTCCCTTAGCTTGCCGGTCCTATTTTTTTAAATTGAGTTGTGTATGCTGCCGTTTTCTGCTTGTGTTATTTATATCGTAGGAGTTGTTAATGTTTCTTGAGCATGTTAAGGTCCCTTACATTATTGGACCATAGTTGCAGCGGGGCGGGCAGGAACCCCGTCATCATGATGGAGGGGGCCAGTGGGAGAGGTGCCGGGGGTGCTGGGGCAGGGGAACACATTACCAAACACTAACTACACACAGAGTGAAAAAGCGAGTGTTTTACCAATTGTTTTCTTGGTGACTATGGTCCCAGCTGCCTTGAGATCCTTCCATGTAGTTCTGGACTGATTCCTCACTGTTCTTATAATCATTGAAACTCCACAAGATGAGATCTTGCATGAAGCACCAGACCGAGGGAGACTGACAATTATTTTGTGTTTCATCCATTTGCGAATAATCGCACAAACTGTTGTCACCTTCTCACCAAGCTGCTTGGTGATGGTGTTGTAGCCCATTCCAGCCTTGTGTAGGTTTACAATCTTGTCCCTGACATCCTTGGACAGCTCTGTGGTTTTGGCTATGGTGGAGAGTTTGGAATCTGATTGATTGGTTGCTTCTGTGGACAGGTGTCTTTTATACAGGTAACTAGCTGAAATTAGGAGCACTCCCATTAAAGAGCGTGCTACTAATCTCAGCTCGATACCTGATTAAAAGACACCTGGGAGCCAGAAATCTTGCTGATTGATAGGGGATCAAATACGTATTTTACTAATTGACATGCAAATCAATTTATAACTTTTTTGACATGAATTTTTCTGATTTTTTTTTCTGTCTCTCACTGTTAAAATACACCTACCATTAAAATTATAGACTGTTCACTTTTTTGTCAATGAGCAAATGTTCAAAATCTTGTATCTTGTCTCCTTTCTGTTGTGGTCCTTAATTTTAAGTATTGGGCCCTGTCTCCGCTGCTGTTGTAGCATTCAAGTCAGGAGTCTTCTGCATTTGTTTGAATACTCAAAAAAGAATATGTTGGATTTCTGAATAGTTTGTAAGAGTTTCTGGTTCAACAGGTCTCTGGGTTCTCGTCGGGCGTCTGTAAGTCTTAGGTAAACCTCGTCCTTCAGTACACTTTTATGTAGTGTCTCAAGGTCTGCTATTTGTCTTGTCAGTTCGGTTGTTCGTCTTAGGTCTTCTTTTTTGTGTGAAATTTTTTTTATGTAGTGTCCGCGGACTATGCATTTATGTACTTCCCATGTCCTAAGGGGGGAAAGGTCTGGTTTGTCATTGGTCTCAAAATATTGGGTAAGCACCTGTCTGGTCTGTTCCACGAGTTCTCCACGAGTGGTTGGGGGGTGCATCGGAAGGGGGGGACCGTTCCCATTAAGCGATCCCTGAGGTTTATTTTCTAGGGCTGTGCTGCTGCGGCACTGGGCCTCCTGGTCCTCGTCCGAGGTTTCCCTACCACACCAGTAGAGCCCTAGAAGTGCATCAATACGTGTTACCACCATACATTAAAAAAAGGTCTGGGCAGGGGGTACAGCCCTACTTCGCCGGTCCATTGTTGCCCCCTCGGGGTACCCCAGTGGGAGCCCAGGGATTGTCATACAGTGACCCCCTAGTTAGCCTGGGCTGTCCCATTATAGATGTACAGGGGGTCCCCCAGTGCTGTGGTCCTTCCCCCTGAGCATCGTCTTGGGCAGGTGTGTGTCTGAAAGCCTCCTGTGACCCAGGCCATCCCATCCGGACAATACAAATAACATTCCGACAGTGTGCACAAACCCATGACATGCCCTTCGCCTCCCTCCCTGGTGGGTCCCAGGGCAAAAGGCTGAGGGGGGCCACCCAGGGCAAGGGAGATCGCACCCTGTAAAGGGTCCATATCAACCTGTTCGTGATTAGAGGGCGTGTAGATCACCAGAGAGGCTCTGGGCTGCTCAACCCGAGTTGGGATCAACATCTTGCTGTGAAAGCAGACTACGCAAGGGCATCCCCCCTTGGGACTGGCCTATACCCCGCCAGATCCCTTGTGCTCCCGGAAACCTGTGGTACAAATCCACTTTAGCCACCATGGCAGACCCAGCCCTGATGCCCCTAACCAGTCCTGAAACCCCCCCAAACTGATGCATGTGTACCAAACCTGAGCTTCGTGCTTACGGGACTGTGATGGGTAGGTCCCAAGAGACATTATAAGCTCATTGCCTCATTCCGGGGAAAAGAGAAGCGTGGGCCGTAGGTGGAGTTTTTGAGTGAATGTACAGGTGTGTTTGCACGTATTGGCATTTGAATGCGAGGGGGCGTGATTATGAGATGGGGGTGATGTGAGAGGGAGAGGTGGGTGATGGTGAGAGCGAGAGGGGGGTGATGGTGTGAGGGAGGGGAGGTGATGATGAGAGGGAGGGGATGGTGAGAGGGAGGGGTGATGGTGAGTGGGAGTGGGTGTTGATGAGTAAGGAGGTGATGGTTTGAGGAAGGGGCTGATGATGAGATAGGGGTGATGAGAGGGATGGTGATGAGAGGGTGATGATGAGAGGGGGGTGATGAGAGGAGGGGTGATGATGAGAGGGAGGGGGATGATGAGAAGGAGGGGGTGATGGTGAGAGGAAGGGGTGATGTGAGAGGGAGATGGTGAGAGGGAGGGGTAATGATGAGAGGGAGGGGGATGATGATGAGAGGAAGAGGGGGCTGATGTGTGAGGGAGGGGGGTGATGATGAGAGGAAGGGGGGTGATGATGAGAGGAAGGGGGATGATGATGTGAGGAAGGGGAGTGATGAGAGGGTGGTGATGTGAGAGGGGGTGATGATGAGAGGGAGAGGGGGGTGATTGACCTGTACCCTGCCAGCCTGAACCAGGGAAATCACGCACACTGCTAGATATACACAGAAATGAAGAATAACCCTCCCCTCATACAAATAATACGAACAGCCCACAATCAAACATACCCACAATCCACACAAACTCAACACCACTAACATTCCACATCCATGCACACAACCCCACATGCAGCCTTTCACATGCAATACCCCAAACAGCCCCACACGTACACACTACCAAAACACAATGTGACATATCCATCCACAAACACAATTCCACAAGCAGCCCCCATACACAGCCTACGTCCATAAGTATCATAGATGATACCACAAACTAGTCATGAACATATACAATATAATAGCTCATATACGCACAAATACAACAATACAAAGCAACTGCAGTATAAAGAACACAAGCAGAATACTACAACATGGGGGGCGGAGCCTAGCACCCAGACTGAGAGGTTGTGCTGCATCTCAGCTCCTGCCTAATCCTGCACTTTTTGGGGGTAATCACCCCAAAATCTGGCACAATCCCTCACTGGAGAGTATTTATCATGACGGGGACACCCGGGGGAATCACCCGATACCAAAATCAAGCATGCAACCCTCCGGGGACCCGACCATATAACCCGAGGCCTGCCGGAGATCGAGCAACGGGGAGACGGCCGCTCCCCGCGCTGACTGACCTGGACTTGGTTACCTTGGGGCACTCACCTCCTACCCCCCCCTATGGACCGACGGGGGTCATCTCGGTCCACATTAAGCAACTGGAGGGGCAGTAACAAGCAGCAACGCCAGGACAACCGAGCACATGGCACACCTAAAATGGCCGGGACCCGGAGGAACCCTGGGCCCACGACCCTGTTGATGGGGTCAATGGACATGTGGTAGGGGCCCCCACTAAGGCCTCGGGCCGAAGACATGCGAAAACACCCGGGAGTGACAGGAGAAGAAACGCAACAAGGAGGATAAAGCGACCGGTTGGTCGGAATGGGCAGGCAAGAAAGGCAGGACAACCTCCCAGCCGAATGACGGTTAGAGGGGGCTTCCCCCCAATGCCTGATGAACTGGCCCTTGATTCTTGCACCGCCATCCCACCCTGTGGCGTTGGCTGATTTCTCAAGCGGACGACTGCAATGCCCATCACCCGGGACTTCTACTAATCATTGCAAGGGTTATAACCGGTACCAAGCAACTGTCACACCAGGCCTAAGCCTCACGGCATAAGACTTAGCAAAGTATTACTAACTGTGTATTTCCTTAGTTACTCACCTAAGTGTAACCTAAGCCAATTGACAGGTTACCCTGCGAGGTAGAACTAGCTAGGCTTTGTTTATTTGATTGCTGATACTACCATGTTAGAATAATTGTTCACCCAAGCAGTGTTAGCATCAAAACACAGATTAGCAATGTTTTAATACTGAGTGGAACCCTTGTGTTGTACCTACCTATTTGTGATGCCACGCTACTACCTTGAAATGCTAAATTCAAGCTCTCTCCTCCCTAGGCTATGCGGTGTTATAAGCTTACTATAATGTTCAAGCACACAACTGATTAACTGCTTTACCTAGTTTAACGACTAGTACATTCAGGTCACACTACGCATTTCCTAACAAAAGTACTACCAGCTTTATTTTATTTTATGCTATTGTTAAGCAGTTACAACCTTACTTAGTTAAGCTTGACAGTTAGGCACCCGTAATGTGCAAACCACTAGTGCTACCATATGAATCACCTACATTATCTTGACTAATTCATGTTTCTTCTACAAAACTGTTCGGTTTAATCGTTTTTACTAACCTACCTAGCACGCAATGAAACCAATTAGTCACAAAGATATTCTTCACCTAGCCAGCCAAGTGTCAGGTTTCACTATCTCTATTACCCCAAATATAAAAATTTTGTGCTATGTTCTCAAGATGCATAATATTATCTCTAACTGTTCTCAATGTCATACTACATGTATCTTTGTATGTTCTACAGATCCTCGCGTTTGCAGTTGTGGCAACGCAGGATGTATTGTACTTACAAGCACGACCAAAAATAAAGATTTAAAAAAAAAAAAAAAAAATACGACAACATACACACCTCAATTTAAAAAAATAAGACCAGCACGCTACTGGCCATCACAATCATATTACGGCACAGTGCTGCTGAAAGGTTGCCTACCGCTGGTCTATACACTGATTTAATCACTGCCATTTCTGAGGGTAAAGTTGCATAATTTAGAGATAGAGACCTCTTCTATCTGTGATGTGTTTTGTACATGTCTGCATCTATGTAACCAATACATTGTCTTCTAGGTTCTTACAAGTTTACAATTTTGACTCATTAGCCTGTTCTATAAGTTATTTCTTATATGTGACTTTATCGTATCTTTTTTACTTTTCTACCCTTACCTTTTGTGTCACTATACCCCACTCACTCTAGCATGTAATCTCATTGAGGAGGGCCCTCAATCCCTCTGTTCCTGTGCGTCCAACTTGTCTGGTTAAAAAAAAAACATGTCTGTTAGTCCAGCCATTGTACAGCGCTACAGAATTTGTTGGCATTTTATAAATATTAATGATAACATTAGAATTACCTAATAAAAGGTTTTTACATTTTTAGTGAAATGGAACTGAAGTGATGAAGGGAAAACAGGGGTACAGAAAGAAAGAAATAAAATAAGGGAAGGGAGTACATGGAAGAAGGAAGCACTGCGAGATGTACTACCAAGAAGTATCAGGAGTTATATATACTTCCCATGCAGGTTAAGTTTTGTTATATGGGGGCAAAATATGTCACATGATAATAGTGAAGCAGTACATCAAATACTTTATTGAGGTGATACTGTAGGGCTCTATAGGAGATGCTATTGGAGTGTGCTGGACCATTTTCTTTATTTTTAAAGCACGTAGTCCCATCCTAGATGATGTAATAGTTATATCTTTTACATATGTGTTGCTTTTTTGTTTCCATAAAAAAAAGAATAAGCTCAATCTGAAGCAATTTCAAGTTGTGCCTCAAAATAACAAAAAAAAAACTTGGATACCCTGTGATTTAGTGCATAAAGGGACGAAGGCACTTGAATTAGTTATATAAGTATTGTTCCCCTGGATTTAATTTTGCTCCTTAACCAAGGGTGTTGGAATTGAACCACTTCTGAATTTTTTGATTGACATCTGTGGCGAAAGTAACCTCGCCACTGTTTTTTGGAGAGGCCTGTTTGCCAGCCTCCTACCCTGAGACTATGGCCCCTGCAATAGACCTTGCTAAAATACTTTAAACAGGCTCTGTTTGTGCAATTGGGACTATATGGTTAATTCACCGAACAGACGCATAAACCGGAGACCACCCTGGAGCTTGTTAAGCTTAATTGATACATTGTTGCAATTTTCACTACAGTGGTCTAAGTGTTCGTCTGGGTGGCCACAATTCCTATGGACGACCACGAGGTGGCAGCCATCTTGTTCGCATGGCCAAGAACCACGAATAGACTTCAGGGGGACTAAGCCGCGATTTCTAGGGTACTTTTGGGGTGTTTTTAAAAAGTATGATTTTCTGTGCTTGGAGATAATTGGATTAGACTTAGTACAGTTACTGATCCAATTATCTCCCAGGCAGAGGGGAGGGATTGTGTGCTGTGTGTGGGAGTGTCTTGCCTTGTAACCTTATTGTTATTGGTCTGTGAAGTTGCAAATCAGTTCCCCACAAGGTCCCTGTGGGCGTACCCCTTGCATGGGGATTATCATATAAGGCCAAGTGTGGCTCCCATTAAAGAGAGATTTGTTTACCCCTAAATGAAGTCATGTTTAGGGGATTGGAGAACTACATTCACTTTGGGGATTGCTATATCACAATACTCCCCTGAGTATAATCACTAGCTCTTCTAAGAGCTGTTCCTGCTACGCTCTCTGGACTAGGAGAGATCTACCCACTGGAAGCTGGATCCTGGTCTTGGGTCCAGGGTGGGTGGAGGATGGCGAGACCCCAACCAAGCTGCTGCGGTTCGTGGGGTCTATGGTGGTAATGGTGTTCCAGTACAGAGCTTATGGTTATCGCAAGTACTAGGAAGCAGCGATTGATGGAGGTACCCAGTCGGGGTGCCAGGCGGTCCATTACAACAATCATAGATCCTTTGTCTCCTAATAAACTGCCAACATGGTTGTAAATTCATGGTAATCCATTTATATTATTCCCCCCACCCCACTGTCTGTGGAGTGAAGGAACAGGCAGATATACCCTAAATTGAAATTTGCCAAAAGGAATTATTCTTTGCAACAGATGATTCAAATTAAATATTGACTAATAGTATTTTTAGTTCTAAACCATTTTTTTAAGCATTTTATAATAGCAAAGCCTTGAGAGAAACTTCAGGTCTGAGAACAAATACAAATTCAAACCATAAGAAACTGAAATACGTAAGATATTCAGTTTTGCACACATGGACATCATTTGTACAATATATGTAGGCAAGAAGGTTTACAGTAATAGAAGTTAGCAGTTAACAAAGGTACCCACAATTTGTGTGCAGGTGCTCTACACCATTTCAAAATGTGAAACAATTCAGGGGATTTAGAATATGTTGGAAAATGTAGAAGGTTAAGGTCACCTTTGAAGTTCAAGAGAAGTAATGTTTTGTTATAAAGTCATGGAGACCTTCCTAGTAGAAAACAAAAGAAAATATGAGCATCTCTTTCTGAGGAAAAATATAAATTTACAAGTCTCTTGGGTAGGTGGTGTGATACATATAGTATCAAAACTCTTTACACAAATTGAGTTTTTGGGACACTATAGTCACCAGAACCACTATAGATTAATGTAGTTGTTCTGGGTCATATACCTTGTCCCTGCAGGCTTAGCACTGTAGATGCTGCCTTTTCAGAAAAAAACCAAATTACTGTTTACATTACTACCAAAATCCACCTCTACTGGCTGTCACTAAGATAGCCACTAGAGGTACTTCCTGGACGAGGCCCTGCAATCGTTGCAGGACCTATGATCAGTATCTCCATTCTGTGCATGGAGGTGCTCCACACTTCCCATAAAGATGCTTCAAAATATGATCGAATCAATGCATTTCTATGAAGAGATTCTGATTACCATAGCTCGCCACTTTGCTGTACATTTTCACAAGCCTCCCAATACTTCCCTATGGGGTAGCATTGCATTGGCTGTGATCATCAAGATTGCTAAATTGAGCAAGGATTACAGCAGGACAGAGAGAGGCATGGCATTGCAGTAAAGGTTAATAATTCTCTTTACTTACTTCATTCGGGGGAGGAGGGGGAAATAATTTAACTAGGTTCTAGGACACTATAGTGTTAGGAATACATGTTTGTATCCTTTTGCTGTAGTGTTCCTCTAAGGCTAAATGTCACTTAGTTTAGTCCAGCGTTTCCCAATTGGGGTTCTGCAGCGATTTGCCCATCCAGTGGCCCAAGCACTTAGGGCCACCCAATGAGTAGCACCAAACAGGGGCCTGGTTAAGACCACGACCAATCCCCTGTAGTATCAGATGCTGGGTATAATTTACAGTGTGTAACTTGCTCCCAGACATAGAGTGGGCCAAATGGGACGGAGAGAGGGAGCTGCTGCTGACCTGGCAAACCCGCCTCAGCTAGCAGCCAGCAGTACTAAAGGAAGGTAAGCGAACAGGAGGATGACTGCAAATATAAACATTATAACGTGATTGTGTATCTGTGCGTATGTGTCTCTATGTGTCAAGGTGTGTAGGTGCCAGTGTATGTATCTCTGTGTCAGTATGTGTATCTGAGTCCCTAACGCCAGCTAGTGGCTAGGTGTGCTTACTGCAATCATCAGGGAGAAAAAGAAGAAGGTGGGGGGGAACCACAAAACAAAAGACGCTCCCCTAGGAGGCCCTTGAACAGGGTAAAAAGTACCTCCAAATCTATAAGAACTGCCCACCTAGCCCAGGTATACCTCTAAGGGGGTGAAAATGGTGGGCAGGGGATGTAGGGACACATCCTGAAGATAGGAACCCACCCAGTCACCAAAATCCAGATTACTCAGGAAAGTGAAGCTCCCTAGGGCCTTAGGCAGATAAGCAGACACCCTATTAAGCCCTAAGCTGGCTGATAAATCCTGGAGGAAGTCAAAGTCAAGGCAGCCTAGCACTGTCCCTATCAACCACAATTTACACTAGACTACGAACTGAAGTCACAGACATCATTGGAACCCAGGTAAGTGAAAAAAAAAAAAAATGTTCTCTAAAACAAAATAACATGCATTGGCATATCCAAGCTCGACGCGCGTCTTGTCAAGAGCTAACCGGCACACTACAGCTGAGGCTCCTAATAAAGGGGCAATTGAACACACCCCCAAGCTCAGACGTGGCCTGTCCTCATTGATCAATCATTGGGGGTGGGTCGAGGGACTAACCAGGATACTCACCCCTATCCGTTCAACAAATAGATGATGAGTGGGCATGGAAAAATGCCCCGATCATACCCAAAGTATGAAGCACCATTCTGCTCCTAAATATTAGTGTATATGAAGGGTGCATGATCAAAATGCCCATTTAGAAATGGCCAGTGTATCCAACCAGAGAACTTGCAACTAGCCCATAGGGAGGAAAGAAGGCCAGGAGGGCAACTGGGCTCGGCAAGAGCACTCAGAATAAACAGTCATCATAGAAGGGCTGGCCGGGAGAACTGGACATTCCCCTGATCGCTCTGAGCCAATCAAATTGGTACTACAATCCGTATAGCCAATAAGGAGGAAAAAGAGGTGGCTACATTAGTTAAAAGAATTACCATATCACAGAGGACATTTCCTATGCAAATAGGGCACTTAAACAATAATAATAATAAATAATAAATAATAATAAAACCCAATCCGGATCTAAACCTTGTAAAAGCAATGTTGCAAATACATCCCTCTCGGACCGAGAGGGTGGGTAATTACTTCCAGATGTATAAAGGTATATTGCTAAATAAACCTAAAGGTTGACTAAGTGCACTGGAGACCATTAACACCCCTCCTGTTCAATGGCTATCTAACCCCCAAACCCGCCACGAAGGGTGGCAAGGGGAGATTTTAAGTGGGCGAACTCACCGTTATAAACGGTAATCGATAAGGCTAATAGTGTCTCACCCAACATTATAGTTCTAAAATACAGTCTAATTCAGCAGGGCAGGAGGACCCAAATGATGCTCAGGGCAAGGGGGAGTATCAATAAACTGTGCTATGGAACCTATTTATTAGGAATTAAACCTAGAATCGGTGCCTTATTACACACGGTCCCTAAATAATAAAACATTGTGTACAAAAAACTAATCACAGCTTTACTAGAATAATGCAACATCAATGGAGAGCCGATCAAAAATAAAATCAAACTACTTAATAAAGACATTGCAAAACAAAGAGCTAAAAGGTACAGATACTAACAGGGGGCTATTTACACTATATACAACCAATATACCCCAAAGTTGTTAAATAAAGGGAGAGATTGTTCACAATGTTTTATTATTTAGGGACCGTGTGTAATAAGGCACCGATTCTAGATTTAAGTCCTAATAAATAGGTTCTGTAGCACAGTTTTTATTTTTGTTTCACTTACCTGAGTTCCCATGATGTCTGTGACTTCAGTTCGTAGTCTAGTGTAAATTGTGGTTGATAGGGGCAGTGCTAGGCTGCCTTGAAGCAGCAGTTAGTTACTTTGACTTCCTCCTGGATTTATCCGCCAGCTTAGGGCTTAATAGGGTGTCTGCTTATCTACCTAAGGACCTAGGGAGCTACGCTTTCCTGAGTAATCTGGATTTTGGTGACTGGGGGGGGTTCCTATCTTCAGGACGTGTCCCTACATCCCCTGCCCACTGTTTTCACCCCCTTAGAGGTATACCTGGGCTAGGTGGGCAGTTCTTATAGATTTGGAGGTACTCTTTACCCTGTTCAAGGGCCTATTAGGGAAGCGTCTTTTGTTTTGTGGTCCCCCCCCCTCCTTCTTTTTCTCCCTGATGATTGCAGTAAGCAGACCTAGCTACTAGCTGGCGTTTGGCACACCTGTCCTGTCATATGATCAGAAAGTTTTTCTAGGCATTTGAATAAGCTTCTGGACTTAAGCCCATGGGGTTAACTTTAGTTCCCTACATTTAAGGGTGTCCAGTTAAGGCTTTCTACTATATTCATAGATGATACTAGTACTGTCCCTACCACTAGACATTTTTTGATGTGAGTCAGATTCCACTCATAGACAATCTGTATAAGTTGACAGCTCTAGATGGACCTGACTTTTATCTGTTTCCTATAAGATATTGCACAGTAGTCTTAGGGCTTAATTTGGCTGTACTCTGATCCTACTTGAGAGGATCCTATACTGATATTTGCTGGCGATATTTATTCGACCTGTATTCAGGTCCATTTAGGGACACAGTGGTTTGTTCACTGCTCTTCACTTTTTTCTAAGTATTATTTTTCATTATTATTAGTTTTGTTCTCTTTTTTGATTAATAAAGGTTTCCTTTTTTTTACTTAAATTTTTGTGAAATTTATTAGGAGCTAACTGTGAATGGGAGTGGTGTCCACCCATTAGTTATGAGTGAATCCATCCTCATTCTCCTGCTTTGTTTTATGTATTCCTATTGAGGTTATGCCTCCCTGTTACCCCCGGTAACCATTTAGAAGGTTTGTTGCTGGTTAATCCGACACTATAACCTTCTTTTGTTTTCAATGTCAGTGTGTGTATTTGTGTGTCAGTTTATCTGTCAGTGCATATCTGTGTGTGTATCTTTGTGCCAGTGGGTGTGTATCTGTATTTGTATGTGCCAGTGTGTGTATCTGTGTGTGTGTATGTGTTAGTTTGTATATAACTTTGTGTATGTGTCGGTATGTTTCTGTTGGTTAACGTGTAAGCATGTATGTGGCAGTGCATGTGCAGACATGCCAGCAATCAAACACCAACACAACACAGCACACACCCCTGCAAACACAAACATGAAATACAAAGACACCCCTGAACTCCAAAATTATAGACAAACACTCAAATAACAATGTACATACACATTTAGAATCCAACACTACATCCAAACACACCCCTGCACACAAATGCAAACATTACATAGAAACACATCCCTGTATTAAAATGCTAAAATTATATACACACACCAACCCTACACGCAGAAGCATACCCGCTCCTAAGTACTACAATCAGTTTGCTATCTGTAGAAATTAGTGTATATATAGCAACAACAAAAAATTGCCAAAAAAGAAAACATTACGCTCTGCTAATTGAAAAGTTTATGCTACGGTGCAAATTTTTTTTTGAGGGGGTACCACGATTTAAAACAAAACCCCCACTACATCAAAGGTTTCCACGGGAAAAAAATTATTCAGAACCCCTGGTTTAGTCTATTACTCAACATAATTTTTCCATCTTTTTTCCATGTTTAAACAATCACTTCATCAACTCCCAAGACAAGCTATGCAGAGCCCAGCATAGCCCAGTTTGTGCTTTGGAGTCTTTCCTTATGTGTCGTGTGACCACCACCAATAGGACACAGCATTGGTTTATCTCCCTATGGCAGTAAAGGAACAATTCTTTAGCCTTCTCCATTTTTGCAGTAGCTTTCTCCATTTTTGCCTTCAAGGAGTGATAGATATGGATTGGCAGAGGGCAGAGAATAGGAGGCAATACATAGTAAGTGCTTCATGTCAGAGTAGAGGACCTGATAATGGAGAAATGAGATGGAACATGGTGCAGTGGAGTATCAGTGTTTGTGGTCAGAGAAGGAATAAGATCCCACTGGTACCTTGGCATGTTACCAGTTATCCCTTTAATACTTCAGTCCTAGGATAGCCTTAGGGTTGGCTCTGCTCTGATTGTGACATGTGATGTGTGCCAATAAGGTCAAATGGGAAGAAAATGGAGTAGTGATAAAGTGTAAGTAGTGTAATGTGGTGACATTGTAGGAGAAATGTATCTCGCATATGAATATGAGCAGTGGAGTCATAAGTGGTTTAGAGTGAAGTTACAAATAATATTTTTTAAAGGCTCATCTGTTAGCTTTATGGTAACATTATGAAAAGGAAGATGTGAAACCAAGGTTGAGTGTACACAATCATTCCATGACACTATCAATATAACAGCGAGATCCTTAATTAAAAACATGTTAGAAATAATTAATGTTCTTTTAGTTATAGTGATGTAGACTGAGCTGAAAGGTTGGCATTTTTGTGTAAAAATGTTTTTAGTGATGAAGTAATCAAAACCTTTTGTCTTGAGGAGACCCCTGGGATTTTGTGGGTGTCTTGTGTCTCCCCATATGTAGCAGGTTGGACAAAGGAAAAATAATTAGGTGGTAATTTTCATGGCCTGCTTAGCCACACTCCAGAAGTATTTTAACCACTAGATCCAGGGGTGTATATAGCCCAAAGCAAACTAGACATTTACCTTGGAAGGCACTATTTAGGGGGCGGCAAAAAATGCCACCCCAAATGCCCACTAAGGCTTCCCGTGTGATTCCCCTGTCATGGGGGGGGAGGGCAAGAGCTGACCTGCTGGCCAGCTATTAGAGACCCCCCCTCCCTCCCTCTGGCAGGCGGCTTCCCATCCGAGGCGGTGAGGGAGCTGTGATCTCTCTGCTCTACTCCCTCACGCGCCGTTTACTGATGCTTGGAGCCGGAATATACGTCAGTAGACAGCCTGAGTGGTGCGAGGGAGCAGAGCAGAGAGATCACAGCTCCCTCGCTGCCTCGGATGGGAAGGCGCCTGCCTCATAGCAGCCCCACTGGACCCCAGGGAAGGATCCATGCCAGCTCCCCAGGTAGTTGTGAGTGTGTGTATGTCTGTGAGTGTATTTGTGTATCTGTGAGTATGTGTCTGTGTGTGTGTGTGTGTATGTATGTGCCTGTGTGTATGTCTGTGAGTGTGTGTGTATGTCTGTGAGTGTGTGTATGTGTCTGAGTGTATGTGTGTGTCTGTGAGTGTGTGTGTGTCTCTGTGAGTATATCTGTGTGTCTGTGAGTGTAAATGTGAGTGTGTGTATGTGACTATGAGTGTGTGTATGTCTTTGAGTGTGTCTGTGAGTGTATTTGTCTGTGTGTTTGTCTGTGAGTGTCTGTCAGTGCATGCATGTGTCTGTTAATGCATGTGTGTTTGTGTGTGTGTGTCAAATCAGCGAGAATCTCTGATTGTGTGACTATCAGTGTATCTGACAATGAGTGTCAGTGTGTGTCTGTCAGTGTGCATGTGTTTCTGTCAATGAATGAATGAGTGTGTTGTCAGTAAATGTGTGTATGTCAAATCAGTCAGTCTGTGTTTGTCATTAAGTGTATGTGTGTGACTGTAAGTGTGCATCTGCCAATGTGTGTCTGTCAATAAATGTGTGTCAAATCAGTGTGTCTGACTGTTAGTGACGTCTGTGTGTCTGTTATTGTGTGCACTGGCATACATATCATGGTTAGTTTGTGTGTGTCTGTTAGTGTGTGTCTGTTATTGAGTGTGTGTCTGCTAGTGAGTGTCAGTGAGTGTGTGTGTGTGTGTGTGTGTCAGTGAGTGTGTTACTGTGTGTGTCTGTTACTGAATGTGTAAGTTGTGTGTTAGTTTGTGTGTGTCTGTTATTGAGTGTGTGTCTGTTAGTGAGTCTGTTTGTTGTCTGTTAGTGAGTGTGTGTTTGTCAGTGAGAGTGTATGTTTTGTGAGTGTGTATGTGTGTCTGTCTGTCAGTGAGTGAGTGAGTATGTCTGTCTGTCACTGAGTGTGTGTCTGACAGTAAATGTGTGTGTCTGTTAGCTAGTGCGTATGCGTCTGTTCGTGAGAGTGTGTGTGTCTTTTAGTGATTGTGTATGTGTGTATGCTTGTCTGTTAGTGAGTGTGTGTGTGTTTGTTAGTGAGCGTGTATATGTGTTTGTCAGTGAGTGTGTATGTGGGTCTGTCACTATGAGTGTGTGTCTGTATGTGTGTGTGTGTGTATGTATGTGTATCTTTGTGTGTGTCTGCATGTGTGTGTGTGTGCCTTGTGGGTCTGTGTGTGTATCTCTTTGTCTGCCTGGGTATCTGTTTGTCTGTATGTATATCTGAATGTTTGTCATTAAAGGACCACTAAAGTGCCAGGAAAACAAACTTGTTTTCCTGGCACTATATAGTCCTTACGTACCCCCCACCCTTGTGGCCCTCTCCCGCTGGGCTGAAGGGGTTAAAACCCCTTCAGCACTTACCTTTCTCCAGGTAGGTAGATGGTTAATTAGAAAACGGATTGGTTATTTAGGGAAGCTGGATAGTAAATATTATTATTGTGACAAGGAAATGTGTGTGCGTGCGTGCGCTTGTTTGTTTATTATGATTCATTAGATTAGTTTATTGGGATTTCCCCCCTCCCCTCCCAAGTTTGGAAAATTAGACTCAGGAAGCCAGTAGGCAAAATGTCCATACGAGTTATAAACAAAGAGGCATTTATGGGCACAATTTATCCTCATTTGCATGGTGTGGACCTATAGAATGTCTACTGTCCAACAGATTGCATATAGAAATGCTGTAATTTCTCTGTACTTACAACTGGATTATTTGTCCTTGTTAAATTGTTGATGCACCGTGATTGAGTCAAAATAAAAATTACAAATTTCAAAAAATAAATACAAATTGGGATTTTTCTCTAAATTGGCACAAAATTTTTACTTAAAGCTTAAAATCAGCACGTGTTTGTTAAAAGAGATCTCAAAAATACTATTTTACTATTTTATACTAAGACATAAATTGCTAAATTGTTCCTTTAAGTGATTTAATGAAAAGTGGTATGTGAATGGCAATGTGGGATTCATTTTTTTTTTTTACTTTTGAACAATGTATCCTTCTATTGTATTGTAGTGTTGCTTGGCAAACAATAAGGGAAAATGTATCCATACTTACCATAATTTTCTTTTCCTGGTCATATACCATGGCAGCACAACAATGGGTAGTTCCTCCCTATCCCTAATTGGACAGGAGCTAATTAAAATAAATGTATAAGTACCACTTCCTATCCCCTCCTCCCTCTTGTCACAAGCAATATCCCTGTAAAAGAAAATTACAGTAAGTATGTATACATTTTCCCTTTTCCTGGACATATCCATGGCAGCACAACAATGGGTAATACCAAAACAATAACCAAGGGAGGGAAGAAGAAATACAGAAACCACAGACTCCAAAATATTATATGCAAAGTGTATTGGTTCCACAAACCAAGTGACAAACACCAAAACTTCAGGAATCAAGGGTTTCATACAGAAAGGACACTGTGACAGAACCATCTGTCTGCTTGTCTTTGGGGTGTATTCGTCTGTTTTATCCTGTTTGTATGAATGGCTGTTTTCTATAGCCCAGCCATTCGAATGACTGTTTTTCCCGAACAAACCTGCCGAACGGACGGCCACCCAAGAGAGAAGTGTGCTGCTGGTTAACCTATTGATCCCAATTAGAACGTTGTGGTTAACCGCAGACACTTCTCCATTAAACCGAATTCAGGGTGGTCGTCGTTCGTATGTCGACCACGAGGCAGCGGCCATTTTAAACCACGCGAAAGCCCAGCGGTGTTTGGCTCTATTTCTATGTAACTAAAAACGGACACTTTTTCTGCCGAACACCGCTGAAACAACGGAACGCCTGGCTGTCTCCACGAAAGCATACGAATACCGGCCGTTCGGGAGGTTTGGAGCATACGAAAAGACTTAACCCAGATAGCCTTCCCATGGAGTCATTCGTATACCGAAAGACTGTAAGAACTTTGACTCCATGGCGATTGAACTATGTGTGTGGGATCTGAGCGCTATTCGCTAATAATATGCACTCAGATCCAGGCTATCTGGGGATATGTGATACGAATGGGAAATGTTCGGTTATTTTAAAGTTATGCATTTTTATGTCTTTTATGATTTTATATTTAAAATGGCGACTGGCTCTGCCCGGGAGATAATTGAGTTACTTGGTAATTATCACCAGGGCAGAGGGGAGGGAATCATAATGCACTGTGGGTAAAATCTGTGACTGTGTGTCTGGAATGTCCCCATATCTGTCTGTCATTTAAGTCTCCCATTTGGTCCCCTAGGGGAGTGTCCACCAAGTGGGAGACCTGCATAAATACGGGCAGATAGCCCACAGTAAAGCCAGATCCTGTTTGACCCTCAATGCAGAGCTTCTGTCTCGTTATTGGGGGGATTTCTTCTTCACGTTTAGAGACTGCTGGATGGAAACGAAAGCCGCTTGGTGGATATTGTTGTTCGGCGGCTAGCAGCAGTTCGTGTATTGCCGTTCGGGAGTTTGGAGCCGTTCATAGATCCCAGTCGGAAGATTGCCGCTTCCCCTGCATTTGGTTCGTGCACTACAGGTTAGGCAAACTGAGTTACTGTTATTGCAGACGGGGAAGGTCTACTAAACGGCGGTTTTGCCTAAAGACACTGGAGGTGTCTTAACAGACACTTTTAGCAAATTTTTCCGCATGACCGGCTCTGACATCCACTCTGTAATGTCTGATGAAAGTATTGGCTGAGGACCAAGTGGCAGCTCTACAAATCAGTTCAGGAGAGACATTGGCAGAGGAGGCCCAAGAGGAGGAAAGGGATCTCGTGGAATGGGCTTTGAGCCCATTCAAGACTGGCGCTTTCGAGGCCTGATAAGCTTGGATGATGGCTGATACAATCCATCTGCTAATGGTAGATTTGACTGCCTTTTCTACATCCATTATAAAGGACAAAGAGGCCCGGAAATGAAAGCCAAGGGGCGGTTCTGTCAACATAGATTCCGTGGCATCTCACCAAATCCAAGGAGGAAAGATCTCTGTCTTCTCCATCTACTTGTGGAACCGGACGCAGAGCTGGGAGAATAATTTCCTCATTAATATGAAAGGCGGAGGTGACCTTAGGCCAAAATTCTGGGATAGTAAGAAGAACGACCCTGTCCTTATAGAAAACCATGAAGGGCTCCTTAGCAGTTTTAATGGAGAGAAAATGGAAAGACACTGAGTCCAAAGGTTCAAAGGGGTGAGACTTTAGTGCTTTGAGAACCAGAGGCAAGTCCCAAGGTGGAGCGAACGGCTTAATCGGAGGTCTGATCTTCAGCACAGCTTTAAGGAACCTGGCCACGTCCGAATCAAAGGCCCATTTGTGGTTAATTAAAGCTGACAAGGCAGATATGTGAACCTTCAAGGTGTTGTACCTCAGACCTTTCGCGAGGCTGGATTGAAGAAAGTCTGAGATATACTCTGTGAAAGGACTCTGGATTGAGACATCTTTCGAGGAAGCCCAGGAAGAGAAAATGTCCCAGATTCTATAGTATGCATTAGAAGTGGATTGCTTTCTTGCCCTGAGCAGAGTGTCTACCACCGCTTGAGAGAAGCCCTTATTCAACAGCCTTTCCTTTTCAACCTCCATGCCATCAGGTTGAGGGAGGACAGATCCAAGTGGAGAACGGGACCTTGACATCCAAGGCGGCTCTTCGCAAAGGCTCTGTAGGAGAGGAAACGAAAGTCTGCGAGGCCAAAAGGGGGCTATAAGTATGAGGGAGTCATGTTCCATCCTCATCCTCCTGAGAATGGGAATAATCAGGGGAAAAGGAGTAAATGCATACCCCTCTCAGAATCGCCAATTGCTGGAAAGGGCATCCCTCCCCATGGCTAGAGGATCGTCGTCCTTTGTGAAGAAACACTCCACCTTCCTGTTCTTTCATGTTGCTAACAAATCCACTTGAGGAAGGCTGTTCACTAACATTTGGAACACATTGTCAAACAAAAACCACACTCCCGGATCTATTCTGGATCTGCTGAGGAAATCCGCAATCTGATTCTGTGAGGCCGGAAGATGGATTGCTGTGAGGCCTGCCAGGTGTCTTTGAGACCATGAAATCAATTGATGAATAAACACCATCATCCTGCGACCCCTGGTACCTCCCTGATGGTTGATGCAGGCTACTACCGCAGCGTTGTCTGACCATATTTTCATCCAACGGTGATGTATTAGCGAAGAGAAATGTTTCAGGGCTTCGAGAACTGCAAAGAGTTCCAGGAGATTGGAAAGCAAGTTGTCTGTTCGGAACTTCCACTCCTCCTGTGCGAAGTTGCGTTGACAATGGGCTTCCTATCCCCAATGGCTGGCATCCGTCGTTATCACTATCCATGAAGCGTCTCCTAGAGGGAAGCTCTTGGCTAAGGAGACTCCATTCAGCCACCAAATCAAGGAATTGTGAACTGACATCGGAATCTTGATGGGCTGGACCAGACTCTTCGAAGAGAATTGGAGGAGGAAATTTGCTTAAAAGCTCCTGATTCTCCATTGTGCCCACCTTGTTAGTCCTATCGTGGATGACATGGAACCTTGAAGACTCATAGCTAGTGATGTCCCGAACGGTTCGCCGAACGGTTTGTCGTGGACGGCGAACATATGCGCTGTTCTGTCCGCCCCCTATTCGTCATCATTGAGTAAACTTTGACCCTGTACCTCACAGTCAGCAGACACATTCCAGCCAATCAGCAGCAGACCCTCCCTCTCACCTCCTGGACAGCTCACTAAGAATGCAGCTTCACAATGAATGTAAAATGGATGCTGTCCAGGAGGTGGGAGGGTCTGGGAGGGAGGGTCTGCTGCTGATTGGCTGGAATGTGTCTGCTGACTGTGAGGTACAGGGTCAAAGTTTATTCAATGATGACATAGGGGGCGGACCGAACAGCGCATATGTTCGCCATCCGTGGCGAACCGTTCGGCGAACCATTCGGGACATCACTACTCATAGCCTTCATTGTCGAAGTCAACTTGGATGCCAACATCTCCAAAACCTGTTTCTGTATTCTCAGGATCCTCTCTTGGGAGAGTTGAACCGTCCCTGCGGAAGTGTTGAACAGAGCACCCCAGTATGTCATGGACTGACTCAGGCAGAGATGGCTCTTTTTGACATTGATCCTCCAGCCATGACATTGCAGGAACTGAAGGCAAATGGTCGCGTGGGAGGACAAAGTATCCTTGTTGTCTGCCACAATCAGGATGTCGTCCAGATAATGGAAGATGGATATGCCCTGTTTTCTCAGCTCTGCAATGAGAACCACAAGTATTTGGAGCCGTGCTGAGACCAAAGGACAAGGCTCTGAATTGAAAATGAGCCTCTCACACTGCGAACCTTATTATTTCTGATGGGTCAGGACTATATGGTTGTGGAAATAGGCATCCAATAAGTCTATTTACAACATCCACTGATTGGGAAAGACAGCCTTCACGATAGATTGAAGGGACTCCATCTTGAACTTGCAGATATCTAAACATCGATTCAGTCTGTGTAAATTTAGAATGGGTCTCCACCCTCCTGAGGACTTTTTGGTCAGAAACAGGTGAGAACAGAAGTCGTGAGTCCTTTCTGACTCTGGCACTGATACTATGACCCCTTCTTTTTCAGTGAAGAAGTGAAGACCTGGAGAGTAGAGTTGAGCGGACACCTGGATGTTCAGATCCAGCGGGTTCAGCTGAACGTTGAAAAAAAGTCCGGGTTTGGGCTCGAACTTGACCCTGAACTTGACCCTGAACCCAAACACCATTGAAGTCAATGGGGACCCGAACTTGTGGGCACAAAAATGCCTCTAAAAAGTCCTAGAAAGGGCTAGTGGGCTGCAAAAGGAAGTAAAATGGGGGTAAGAGTAGGACAAGTGCCCTGCAAACAAATGTGGATAGGGAAATCACTTAAAATAACATACAAATTAAAAATACAGCTGAGCCATAAAATAGCACTAGATGGAATCTTTAAATTTAGCTTTGGAAGAACATAAATCAAAATCTAAAGCATGGCTGTCGGGAGGATCATCAGAATTATCCATTTTAGAGAGGGTTGGAGTGCAGGGTATTCTCTTTCATTGTTCAAACTGAGCTCAACTCCTGATGCATGGAGAAAAGGCCTTCACATGCCTCTGCTATTGTGTACATAGTTTATACTAAGTGACCTATAGGTTGAGGAGGCGGTGACCGTGGTGGTGTAGGTGGAAGCGGCGGTGGAGGAGGAGGAGGTAGCCAACACTGTTTTTTTATATTTATATATATATATATATATATATATATATCTTTTAATTGGGGTAGCCCCCAAAATATTGGGACATAGAAAAAAAGAAACATTTATGGCCTGCGGTGCATTTCTTGCAGTCC
Organism: Pelobates cultripes; assembly: GCA_933207985.1. NCBI lineage: Eukaryota > Metazoa > Chordata > Amphibia > Anura > Pelobatidae > Pelobates > Pelobates cultripes. Next base: position 144,248,083 of record OW240913.1, read on the forward strand.
TGATGCATGGAGAAATGCTCAACTCCTGATGCATGGAGAAAAGGCCTTCACAAGCCTCTGCTATTGTGTACATAGTTTATATTAAGCGACCATAGGTTGCAGAAGCGGTGACCGTGGCAGTGTAGGTGGAAGCAGCGGTGGAGGAGGATGAGGTAGCCAACACTGTTTTTTATATATATATATATATATATATATATATATATGTTTTTTCAATTGGGGTAGCCCCCAAAATATTGGGACTTATAAAAAAAGAAAACTGTTCCGCAGAGCGACTGACCCGTGCGTGCTGCATCTGAAACTCTACTATCGCCTGCTGCTGTTCGCACAGTCTCATTAGGCGGTGAGCGGGTTGGCCGAAGTTACACTGCAGCGCAGACAGGCAAGCAGCAGCAGGATGAGAATGCCAAAGGCGCGCACAGACGGCCCGCACTTTCTGCAGCAGCTCTGATATATCTGGGTATACACCGTGGCATCACAAGGGCCACCCAAAACTGGCTCAACTCCCATCAAGCCAAGTTCCCAGAGGAGATCACCCAGCTCGTCATGCTAGAGCACTTTTTCAATGTGCTCCCCAACGATAATGCGACGACGCATTCGTATGTCAATCCATATTAACTTTCGATGCCATTTACTGCGCCTACCATGGTGACCACTGGTAACGGGGAATCAGGGTTCGATTCCATATAGGGACCCTGACAAATAGCTACCACATGCAAGGAAGGCAGCAGGCGCGCAAATGACCCACTCCCGACGCGGGGAGGTAGTGACGACAAATAACAATACAGGACTCTTTAGAGGTCCTCTAATTGTAATGAGTCCACTTGAAATCCTTTAATTCTGATCAATTGGAGGGTAAATCTGGTGCAGAGCAACTGACCCATGCGTGCTGCAGCTGAAACTCCACTATCGCCTGCTGTTGCTCGCACAGTCTCATGAGGCAGGGAGCGAGAAGGCCGAAGTTATGCTGCAGCACAGACAGGCGAGCAGCAGCAGGGTAAGAACGCTGAAAGCGCACACAGCCACTACAGTGAATGTCACATCCTGTTCCAAGTTGCGGATCAGTCTGGTGATGGCTTCTGGTATCCAGTACTCTTTTTACTGAAGCTGCATCAGGGTCCTGGTATGTGGCCGCACATACACTGGTGCACAACATCAGAGGCCGTGTGGTTACCATGCACCAGACCCTGCTAATCCATTCCACACTGTGACTCCTAACTTCAACATCAGACATACTGGGTCCCGGTTGTCCGACCGCCGCCTAGACAGTGTCTGGGTCGCGGTCACAGGACTGCGAAACTGCAAATGGCTTGTTAAATCTGTCATGGTTCCTTTTATTGCTCCACCTTTTACTTGGATAACTGTGGGAATAAACACCATCATCCTGCGACCCCTGGTACCTCCCTGATGGTTGATGTAGGCTACTACATTACTTGGATAACTGCCCCCATTGCCGGACTGCACACTGCAGAAAGACACAGCAGTTGGCACCTGTGTTTTTTCCAGCATGTAAAGTCTGCAAAGGACATATGGAAATTGTTTTAGAATTGTATCCAGGTAGTTTTCCCTATAAACTGACCTTTCAGTTTGACTTGTGAGGGTATTTGACTCTCAGATATGAAGAGCACGGCCAAAATGTACTATTTAGCAGATTAGCACCCAAAAAATAAGAATTTTTACAACTGCGCTGTAAGCGCACTATTAGACGCTTCTATTTGACTCTCAGATATGAAGAGCACGCCCAAAACGTACTATTTAGCAGATTAGCACCCAGAAAATAAGAATTTTTACAACTGCGCTGTAGGCGCACTATTAGACGCTTCTATTTAATGGTCAGATATGAAGAGCACGCCCAAAATGTACTACTTAGCAGTTTAGCACCCAGAAAATAAGAATTTTTACAACTGCGCTGTAAGCGCACTATTTGACGCATTTATTTGATTCTCAGATATGAAGAGCATGCCCCAAAATGTACTATTTAGCAGTTTAGCAGCAAAACAATTAGAATTTTTTCAACTGCGCTGTAAGCGCACTATTAGACGCTTCTATTTGACTCTCAGATATAAAGGGAAGGCCCAAAAATTTACTATTTAGCAGTTTCACCCAGAAAATTAGAATGTTTACAACTGCGCTGTAAGCGCACTATTAGATGCTTCTATTTGACTCTCAGATATGAAGAGCCCAAAATGTACTATTTAGAAGTTTAGCACCCAGAAAATTTGAATGTTTACAACTACCCTGTAAGCGCACTATTAGACGCTTTTATTTGACTTTCAGATATGAAGAGCACGCCCACAATTTACTATTTAGCAGATTAGCACCCAGAAAATAAGAATGTTTACAACTGCGCTGTAAGCGAACTATTAGACACTTCTATTTGACTCTCAGATATGAAGATGAGGCCTCAAAATGTACTAGTTAGCAGTTTAGCAGCAAAACTATTCAAATTTTTACAACTGCGCTGTAAGCGCACTATTAGATGCTTCTATTTGACTCTCAGATATGAACAGGAGGACCCAAAATGTACTATTTAGCAGTTTAGCAGCAAAACAATTAGAATTTTTACAACTGCGCTGTAAGCGCACTATTAGACGCGTCTATTTGACTCTCAGATATGAAGAGAAATGTACTATTTAGCAGTTTAGCACCCAGAAAATAGGAATTTTTACAACTGCGCTGTAAGCGCACTATTAGACGCTTCTATTTGACTCTCAGATACGAAGGGCAGGCCCCAAAATGTACTATTTAGCAGATTAGCAGCAAAACAATTTGAATTTTTACAACTGCGCTGTACGCGCACTATTAGATGCTTCTATTTGACTTTCAGATTTGAAGAGCAGGCCCCAAAATGTACTATTTAGCAGATTTGCAGCAAAACAATTAGAATGTTTACAACTGCGCTGTAAGCGCACTATTAGACGCTTCTATTTGACTCTCAGATATGAAGAGCAGGCCCCAAAATGCACTATTTAGCAGATTAGCAGCAAATCAATTAGAATGTTTACAACTACGCTGCAAGAGCACTATTAGACACTTCTATTTGACTCTCAGATATGAAGAGCACGCCCAAAACTTACTATTTAGCAGATTAGCACCCAGAAAATAAGAATTTTTACAACTGCGCTGTAAGCGCACTATTAGACGCTTCTATTTAACGGTCAGATATGAAGAGCACGCCCAAAATGTACTATTTAGCAGTTTAGCACCCAGAAAATAAGAATTTTTACAACTGCGCTGTAAGCGCACTATTAGACGCTTCTATTTGACTCTCAGATATAAAGGGAAGGCCCAAAAATGTACTATTTAGCAGTTTCACCCAGAAAATTAGAATGTTTACAACTACGCTGTAAGCGCACTATTAGATGCTTCTATTTGACTCTCAGATATGGAGCCCAAAATGTACTATTTAGAAGTTTAGCACCCAGAAAATTAGAATGTTTACAACTACCCTGTAAGCGCACTATTAGACGCTTCTATTTGACTTTCAGATATGAAGAGCACACCCACAATTTACTATTTAGCAGATTAGCACCCAGAAAATAAGAATGTTTACAACTGCGCTGTAAGCGAACTATTAGACACTTCTATTTGACTCTCAGATATGAAGATGAGGCCTCAAAATGTACTAGTTAGCAGTTTAGCAGCAAAACTATTCGAATTTTTACAACTGCGCTGTAAGCGCACTATTAGATGCTTCTATTTGACTCTCAGATATGAACAGGAGGCCCCAAAATGTACTATTTAGCAGTTTAGCAGCAAAACAATTAGAATTTTTACAACTGCACTGTAAGCGCATTATTAGACGCGTCTATTTGACTCTCAGATATGAAGAGAAGACCCCAAAATGTACTATTTAGCAGATTAGCAGCAAAACAATTTGAATTTTTACAACTGCGCTGTAAGCGCACTATTAGACGCTTCTATTTGACTCTCAGATATGAAGAGCAGGCCCCAAAATGTACTATTTAGCAGATTAGCAGCAAATCAATTAGAATGTTTACAAGTGCGCTGTAAGCTCACTATTAGACGCTTCTATGTGACTCTCAGATATGAAGAGCAGACCCCAAAATGTACTATTTAGCAGTTTAGCACCCAGAAAATTAGAATGTTTACAACTACCCTGTAAGCGCACTATTAGACGCTTCTATTTGACTCTCAGATATGAAGAGAATGCCCCAAAAGGTACTATTTAGCAGATTGGCACCCAGGAAATAAGGATGTTTACAACTGCGCTGTAAGCGCACTATTAGATGCTTCTATTTGACTTTCAGATATGAAGAGCAGGCCCCAAAATGTACTAGTTAGCAGTTTAGCAGCAAAACAATTAGAATTTTTACAACTGCGCTGTAAGCGCACTATTAGACGCTTCTATTTGACTCTCAGATATGAAGAGCAGGCCCCAAAATATACTATTTAGCAGTTTAGCAGCAAAATAATTAGAATTTTTACAACTGCGCTGTAAGTGCACTATTAGACGCTTCTTTGTGACTCTAAGATATGAAAAGCAGACCCCAAAATGTACTATTTAGCAGATTGGCACCCAGAAAATAAGAATTTTTACAACTGCGCTGTAAGCTCACTATTAGACGCTTCTATTTGACTCTCAGATCTGAACAGCAGGCCCCAAAATGTACTATTTAGCAGATTAGCAGCAAAACAATTAGAATGTTTACAACTGCGCTGTAAGCGCACTATTAAATGCTTCTATTTGACTCTCAGATATGAAGATCAGGCCCCAAAATGTTCTATTTAGCAGTTTAGCAGCAAAACAATTAGAATTTTTACAACTGCGCTGTAAGTGCACTATTAGACGCTTCCATTTGACGCTCAGATATGAAGAGCTGGCCCCAAAATGTACTATTTAGCAGTTTAGCACCCAGAAAATTTAGAATGTTTACAACTGTGCTGTAAGCACACTATTATACGCTTCTATTTAATTCAGTTTAGCAGCAAAACAATTAGGCCCTGGGGAGTCAGCATAGCTAAACGGACAAGGGCACATGTATGAGTGTGGGGATGGTGCTAGTGATTGGCTATATGTGTTTAGGGGAGTGGCTATATGTGTTTAGGGGAGTGGTTATGGGTTTGTAGTGGGGCAGGGATCATCTTACCTCAGTGCCTTTTGGGATTCTGGCCAGCAAACAACTTCCCACCCACCCACCCTAATTTTCTGTTTTTGTTCCGTCACAGCTAGCGGGGAGCGTGTCCTTGCCAACAGGGTTTGGGAGCAGATGGAATGTCAGGAGATGGACATGGTGGGTCTCAACCTCCCCTGCTCTGTAAGGTAAACGTTTAAGTTACCGAATAGGACGTGCCCACCGAGCAAAAAGCCAGCTGGTGGTAGATCATTTAAGATGATGGCAATTTTTGGTTTGTACGAGGGGGGAGGCGAGACACCAGTGGGTAAAGTTTTGGTCCATAGGCACCTGGTTAAGTTTGTTGGCAAGGACGGTTATTTAAGTTGGAGGCTGTAGGGCAATAAGTGTAATTTATATGTTAATTATAGTATGTATATATATTTATCTGTTTATTTATATTTGAATTAAAGAAAAAGAATAAAGTTTGGATGAGTCCTACAGTTGTAAGTTTAATAAATGCTGTGGCCTGTTTCATCCAATATTTGTAGTTTGTCATTATTGGGGGGAGAATTGGGGTAGTCTCCTTACTCTTAGTCGCACCACATTCCCCGCTACGTACATACATGTTTACAACTGCGCTGTAAGCGTACTTTTGTTACCGAAGGAATAAACGAAACAAACCGCAGAAGCTACACATAGAGATATGGACACAAGTCTTCAGTAAGTAAGAGGCCTTTATTCACATACCGATCGGGTCTCAGATGAACTCCTGTTCCAAAAATATCTGAGAGGCAGAAAGCATGGTGCAGAAGCTTTTTGTTAGCAGCATATCCCCTCCTATACAGTATAACCCCTCCTATATTCCTCAGACCAATCAGCACACAGGATATTCAGGATCACCTTATATGGGCAGACCACATGGCTTGTTGAAGACAAAGGAATTTACTATCCACTTCCACACATGCTCAGTATACTGATGACTCATCCAACTGTTTGTAATCAGATACTAATTAGCATATGCCATGTGGAGATTTCGGCCTACTAAATTTTGACCATGCTGGAATCCCATCACACTATAAGATGCTTCTATTTTACTCTCAGATATGAAGAGCAGGCCCCAAAATGTACTATTTAACAGTTTAGCAGCAAAACATTTAGAATTTTTACAACTGCGCTGTAAGCTCACTATTAGACGCTTTTATTCGACTCTCAGATATGAAGAGCAGGCCCCAAAATTTACTATTTAGCAGTTTAGCAGCAAAACAATTAAAATTTTTACAATTGCGCTGTAAGCACACTATTAGACGCTTCTATTTGACTCTCAGTTACGAAGAGCACGCCCAAAATGTTCTATTTAGCAGATTAGCACACAGAAAATAAGAATTTTTACAACTGCGCTGTAAGCGCACTATTTGATGCTTGTATTTGACTCTCAGATATGAAGAGCACGCCCCAAAATGTACTATTTAGCAGATTAGCAGCAAAACAATTAGAATGTTTACAACTGCGCTGTAAGCGCACTATTTGACTCTCAGATATGAAGTGCACCCCACTAATGTACTAGTTTTCAGAATTCTTTCCTAAGCTGTCCCTCACAGCGGCAGCATCCTCTCCCTACATTAATAAGACCTCATGTGCGTGCGGCGCTACGCGACTCCAGCTTATATATAGAGGCTGGGTCACATGCTGCACTGGGCAATCACAGCCAAGCCATTAGTAGGCATGGCTGTGATGGCTTCTAAGGCCACACAAGTCAAACGCTTGTTGATTGGCTGCCTGCAGCCTTTAAACATGCGCCATTAAATCGCCGAACACCGAATTCCAACCCGAACATACAGTGATATGTCCGTGTTCGGGTCTGGGGTCCAAAAAACTTAATGTTCGGTACGAACCCGAACTTTACAGTCCGGGTTCGCTCAACTCTACTGGAGAGCAAGCCTTTTCACTTTGTCTCCCAGTGATTTGGAAGGAACTGGAAGGGGGCTTTCTGTAAAATTCTAGAAGATATCCTCTCTGGGAGCTCCAAATCCACCTGACAGGAGATGAACCTGTCACAGATTCCTGGGGTTCTTGGAGGATGCGGACCCTCAAGACTTTCTGCCTCTAGTGCCAGGCTGACCATTGCTCCAGAATTGATTTCTTCCATATTCCCTACCCGGTCTGTAGCATCTACTATCACGAAATTGGTAATAGTTCCTTTTTGCACAAAAAGGGACCTTTGGGCCTGTGGTCCTGAGGCAGAAAGGCCCTTTTACCTTCAGCGGCTCACTTAATACAATCGTCCAGATTCTTGACGAATAACATGCCGCCATGAAAAGGAAGGGAGCACAAGCTGCCTTTGGAGGAAGTATCGGCAGACCATGATCTGAGCCACAGCACTCTCCTGGCCGGAACTGAGAGAGCCATATTTCTGGCTAAGGACCTCACCAGATCCACTGCAGCCTCAGACGAGAAGTCAACAGCCAATTTCATATCAAATTGAAATTCAGAACAAATTTTATTTTAAGAAATAAAAAGTCATTTACCTGAATGAAATGCAGAAATAAGAAGGAGATAGGAGGAAAGCAAAGCAGCATTCACCAAAATGATTCCCACGAGTTTTTGAACCAGGGCACTTAACATAAGCATCTAACGTCATACACAAGAGCACCTGTGCGAACAGGCAAATCAAGCATGTGTGCAAATGCACGCCAAGAGATGCCATTCGTGGGAACAAACCAAACATTCGCACAGTAGATGCGAACGACCCAAGTGCACGAACGGGTACAAAACCTAGAGGCAACCTGTGAATCCGTACGAACGCATGCATATTTGAAAAACGAACACTGAGCTGTCACATGAAAGAAAACAGGGACTTACCCCTCCAGGCGGACGGAGGAAACGGCAGAGGGAAGATGGTAACAGTGAGACTTCCAGACCAGCAAGGTACACATGCCCAGGTCCATATTCACCTGCCCACTGCTCACCCTAGGGTCACTGCAGCATGAGGGAACCAGGCACAACATCTTGCTACGCCTCGGGTTACTGCAAGTACCAGACCCAAGGGGCCAGGGGAACAAATCCCCAGGTAAGCCATAAAAGAAAAATAATAGTTCCAAGAAAATACACATGTCCTATAGGGATAGGACAGAAACAAAGAGACTGAGGGAGGAGGGGATAGGAGGCAGTGGCGTCTCTAGGATTCATTTTTCGGGGGGGCACATGGAGGGCCAGTGACAAAAGTAGGGGGGCACATTTAACCCCGCCCTCGCCGCAGTTTGACCCCGCCCCTGTCACATGTTAAGCCACGCCCCCGACACAATGTGTTTTGTTTTTTTAATAATACCTGGTGGAGGATTCATTATTTTCCACCAGGGATTATTAAAAAAACAAACACATTATCCTTGATACAGTGCCATAGTTGCCAACATTTGAAAAAAAAATTCCAAGGACATTTTGCAGCACAGCTATCAATTACTGTCTGGGTATAATATCCCTGGACAGTCAGTGCTCTCTGTATAATACAGGGTTGTGTGTATAATAAATTGGGACACTCAGTGCTCCCTGTATAGTGCTGCTCTCTGTATAATCCCAAGACAGAGAGCAGCACTATACAGGAAGCACTGACTATCCCGGGATATTTTATACACACAGATCTGTATTATACAGATAGCTGAGCATATACCCCAATCTCTAGACTACTAGTACCTGTCAACAGCAGCTCCCAGACGCGTGTAACAGGGCTAAAGTGTGCGGCAGCTCACACAGATTATTCAGCGGTAAAGTGCACTCGCTGGCAGAGCCAAACTGGGAATCCCTGGGAATCCAAAGCAGCCCTGGAAAAAAAACGTATGCCATTCCTACAAGTCAAAATATATATATATATATATATATAGTACAGTAAGCACACAAGCTCACTGACATGCGCAAACAGGCTTACTGACAGACAAAACTCTCTGACTCACACACAAGCTTACTACAGACACTCACTTGTATAAACAGAAGGCTCACTACAAAGAAGTTCAGGGACACACACACAAGCTCACTAAAGACAAGCTCACTGACACACACATGCTCACTAAATAGAAGCTCACTGACACACACAAGCAGTACCATTTTAACAGAGTTAAGGGCCCCTGGGCAAAGCAATGCACTGGGGCCCTTCCTACACAACAACTCACAGGAATTTTAATTATTGATAGACTGCTGAGTCCATACACACACACACACACTGCTGAGTCCATACACACACACACACACACACTGCTGAGTCCATACACACACACACACACACAGAGATTGCTGAGTCCATACACACACATACACAGATTGCTGAGTCCATACACACACACACACACAGATTGCTGAGTCCATACACACAGATTGCTGAGTCCATACACACAGATTGCTGAGTCCATACACACACACACACACACACAGATTGCTGAGTCCATACACACACACACACAGACCTGCTGAGTCCATACACACACACAGACTCCTGCTGAGTCCATACACACACACAGACAGTCTCTGCTGAGTCCAGTACACACACACACAGACTCTGCTGAGTCCGTACACACACACACAGACTCCCCAAGGAGTCCGTACACACACACACACAAACTGCTGAGTCCACACACACACACACACACAGACCTGCTGAGTCCGGTGACACACACACACACAGACTCTGCTGAGTCCGTACACACACACAGACTCTGCTGAGTCCGTACACACACACACACACACAGACTGCTGAGTCTATACACACACACAGACTGCTGAGTCCATACACACATATAAACACACACACACAGACTGCTGAGTCCATGCACACACAGACTGCAGAGTCCATACACACACACACAGAATGCTGAGTCCATACACACACAAACTGCTGAGTCCATACACACACACACACACACACACAGACTGCTGAGTCCATACACACACACACACACAGACTGCTGAGTCCATACACACACACTGCTGAGTCCATACACACACACACACAGACTGCTGAGTCCATACACACACACAGACTGCTGAGTCCATACAGTGTGTGTGTATGGGGATAGTGTATGTGTGTAGAGTGTATGTGTATGGGGGGGGCAGAGTGTGTGCATGGGGGGCAGTGTGTGTGTATGGGGGGCAGTATGGGGGGCAATGTGTGTCTATGGGGAGCAGTATGGCGGGCAATGAGTGTGTATGGGGGGCAGTGTGGGCAATGTGTGTGTATGGGGCAGTGTGTGTGTATAAAGGCCATGGGGGCAAATGTGTGCATGGGGGCAGTGTGTGTGTATGAGAGCAGTACATGGGAAGTAAATGTGTGGCCCATGGGGAGCAGCATGGGGCAATGTGTGTATGGGGACTGTATGTGTGTGTATGGGGGGGGCAGTGTGTGTGTGTGCATGGGGGCAGGTGTGGGGTATGGGGGTGGTGTGTGTGTATGGGGCGACAGTGTGTGTGTGTAGGGGGCAGTGTGTGTGTATGGGGGGGCAGTATGGGGACAGTGTGTGTATGGGGGCAGTATGGGGACAGTGTGTGTGTATGGAGGCTGTATGGGGTATTGTGTAATGTATAAAGCAGTATGGGGGGCAGTGTGTGTGTATGGGGGGCATTGTGTATGTATGGGGGGGCAGTGTGTGTGTATGGGGGCAGTGTGTGTGTGTGTACACCCCCCCCCCAAGCCTACCTGTCACTGGAGGCAGGGCCAGATTAAGAGCCCAGTGGGCCTGGTGCTGACAATTCTGACGGGCCTAATTACAGAATCATATCGACCAAAAACAGTAAAACACTCATAAGCATCATGTATCTGATGGAGATGGTGCTGGAGAGAAAGAAAACAGCAGCTATAAGAAAACACATACCCTAGGCTAATCTCTCTCTAATTTATGTTTTCAGCTTTCAAGTAAATCCATAACCCCTAACAGCAACGTCCAATCAAGCAGGAAGTCAATGGGCACGGTAAAAGGGTTTGCCACTGACACAAATCACGTAACCTGCCAAAACGGGCAAACATGCCCAAAAAGAGGACATTTCTGCTCAAAGAATTAGAAGGCCAGCCTGGTATGAATGCATGTCAGGCTGCCTGCCAATCATGCAGCTGGCCAACTAAGGGCATACTATGCAGACAACACCCTGAGCTTGGCATAAATGCATCTAATAATGCGCTCACTCAATGCTTTCTAAGGACTGTCCCCTAGCACTCGCTGGTCCACTTGTCTCCTTACCTTCTTACTAGCAGGCAGAAGATCCTGGTATATGGTCTGGGACAGAGTAAAGCTATATATAGTGAGTGTAGAAGAAAGGGAACATGCCACAGTGTTAGAGAGACCAAAGTCAGCATTACCTTAAAGGATCACTATAGGGTCAGGAACACAAACATGAATTCATGACCCTATAGTAGTTAACACCACCATCTAGCCCCCCCTGGATCCCTCATGCCTCCATAAATATAGCAAAATCTATATTCAAGCCTGAAGCTGTAACTCGGCATGCTGTTAGACTCATAAAAACAAGCAGTCTGCTGACATCATTAGAAGTGGTGGCCTGATCCAATCACAGTGCTTCCCCATAGGATTGGCTGAGACTGACAAAGAGGCAGATCAGGGTCAGAGCCAGTATGATTCAAACACAGCCCTGGCCAATCAGCATCTCCTTATATAGATGAATTTCATTAATGAATCTCTATGAGGAAAGTTCAGTGTCTGCATGCAGAGGGAGGAGACACTGAATGTTTGGATGCATTTTAGGCAGCCATGACCCAGGAAGGATCTCTAACAGTCATCTAAGGAGTGGCCAGTGAAGTTATCACTAGGATGTAATGTAAAGACTGCATTTTCTCTGAAAAGACAGTGTTTACAGCAAAAAGCTTGACGGTAATGATTCTACTCACCAGAACAAATTCAATAAGCTGTAGTTTTTCTGGTGACTATAGTGTCCCTTTAACTATATTCATTGTCAGCCAGTCCACACAAGTTTTGTTCCCATACATCCCACTTAAGTTTCCATACTTAAGTAAGAGTATGTGAAAAGTAGTTAGAGTTGCCACCTTTCTTGGAAAAACATACCGGCCTTACTAATTTGCATAATTAAATATGTATGGATGACATCACATGATGTAAATCACAAGGAGTGATATAAGAGAAAATGCTGTAAAATCACCAAAAAACTACTTAGTTTGATTCTGCTGTATAAGATGGATTCCTCCCAGTGCCCCCATGTCTCCCAGTGCCTGCATGACTCAGTGCCCCCATGTGTCGATTACTCCAGGTCTCAGTGTTCCTATGTATCAGTGACCCATGTCTCCCAGTGTCCCTTAGTGTCTGCCATAATGTCTCCCAGTGTCCCTTAGTGTCTGCCATAACGTCTCCCAGTGTCCCTTATTGTCTGCCATAATGTCTCCCAGTGTCCCTTAGTGTCTCAGTGTCTGCCATATTGTCTCCCAGTGTCCCTTAGTGTCTCAGTGTCAGCCATAATGTCTCCCAGTGTCCCTTAGTGTCTCAGTGTCAGCCATAATGTCTCCCAGTGTCCCTTAGTGTCTCAGTGTCTGCCATATTGTCTCCCAGTGTCCCTTAGTGTCTCAGTGTCTGCCATATTGTCTCCCAGTGCCCCTTAGTGTCTGTGTCAGCCATAATGTCTCCCAGTGTCCCTTAGTGTCTCAGTGTCAGCCATAATGTCTCCCAGTGTCCCTTAGTGTCTCAGTGTCTGCCATATTGTCTCCCAGTGTCCCTTAGTGTCTCAGTGTCTGCCATAATGTCTCCCAATGTCCCTTAGTGTCTCAGTGTCTGCCATAATGTCTCCCAGTGTCCCTTAGTGTCTCAGTATATCTCCTTGCAGCCTTTCCCCCCATCCTTTACTTCCCTGAACTGTATGCTGTCTCTGCAGGGTGGGAGTTGCTGTCTGGACTCTCTGTAGCTGCACCCCTGCAGATCAGTGAGTATAGATAGGCAGGGAGGCATATGCTGGAACTTCCTATCCCTGCCTGTCTCCACACACACAGTGACCCCTACTGGCCAGTGCTGGTATTGCAGAGTAATCTCTTGTTTATACTGATAAAAATACCAGCATTTGTATTGCCAGTATAACTGCAATATTGGCACCGCCAGGCAGCCCCAAATACTGGCTGTGCCAATAAAATAAAAGCCAGATGGAATCCCTAAGAGTAGTGTGTGAAAAAAAAAAGTACAAAAAAAAATAATTTTTTTTTTTTTTTTTTTTTAAATCAATGGGCCTATTCCATGGGCCTGGGCCTGGAGCTGCAGCTCCATCAGCCCCTATGTTAATCCGGCCCTGACTGGAGGATGTTGCTGGGGGTCAGGCAGCCATCTTCTGAAGCAGCATGGGCTGCTGCATAACGGCGGGGGCGGGGCTTATCGGCGGGAGGCGGGGCTTCATTTGGGGGCGGAGCCTGTGCCGGGGAGCCAATCAGTGCTCCCTCCGGTCACAGACAGCCCTCAGCACTGCATTCCCTCGGGCTGTAACAGGCTGTTACAGTCCGAGGGAAGCAGATGGCCAGCAAGTTGCTGGCATTTGGGGGGGCCCAAGGGGGGGCACAGCATCATGTAGGGGGGGCCATGGCCCCCTCTGGCCCCCCCCTAGCGACGCCACTGATAGGAGGTGGTACTTATACATTTCTTTTAATTAGTTCCTGTCTAATTAGGGATAGGGAGGAGCTATCCATTGTTGTGCTGCCATGGATATGGCCAGGAAATGTAGAATACCACACAGAAATTATAAATATATGATATAGAAAAAACTGCAGTCTAGGGATATAACATAAACAAATGGCATTTTTTTAATCTTTGGTGTACTACACAAATGTGTGAATAATATTAAAATAACCCCCTATAAAAAAGTTATACTTTTGTAAAATATAAATATTTTTCAGTATTTATTTTGGTCCAATCATCACTATTAAAATTACATATTAAAATGCATTCTGTTCTGAAACTTGATATTTGCATGAAAGGACAGCAGGTAAAAAATGTTTAAAGTACTAAAAATAGGGCAATGAGTAAACAGTTCGAGAGAAAACAAGGCAACAACCAGTCATATTTTTGGGGGTTCTCGCACAAACAACGACTAATTCTCCCCCTGGCTTTTAGGATACAAATTCTCCCCCTGTTCGGTAGTTTCTGCGTCCTGAACGCTGTTCTCATAACTGTTCAGGAAGTTGGATGGGCAGTGGCACCAGTTTACCGGTGTTCGCGAGGTCACATAGCCAAAAACACTTTCACCCTGTTGACGACCATGTACTGTTGCCTGAGTTCAGGAGACAAAATGCCCGCCAATTGTTTGAACACGTGCGTTCTGCTATACGAATGTCAGCCACACAGGGAAAGCACTCAAGTACTCCTTAAGTGAGGTTAACAGCCAGGGGTGGTGGGTGTTCTAATTCAATAATGGGGGGGGGGGCTGAACACCCTCTGTTGGGTTCCTGAACAGGGGCATACACATTTGTTCGTACAAACTCAATATGAGTTCGGGCAACATCAGGGACTGATGCCAGGTCTGCCACATATGCTTTCCTATGGTCACTTCCAAAGGGGCACCTATAGTGGATGGGTGGCATGGCAGTGCCAGTCCTAGGGTCACAGATGCTAGGGTGCAGAATTTATTTTGGTGCCCCAGGTAGGCATGGTCATCTTTACTAACTCCCCCCCTTACAAATGTAAATTGCGATTGTGAACACAGGGACAACTTTGAGCAGTGCGTCAGTGTTTGTGTGAATGTTTGATTGTAAATTCTGGGATGTATTTGTGTTTAGTGCCAATGTGTGTATTAAAGATACACTCAAGCCCCACTATCACTACATCGTTCTGTAGTGGTTACGGTGCAAAGAACCTGTCTATGCAGAGTTTCTTTTAAAAATCCGGCCATTATGAAGAGATCTGTTCAGTTTGCCAGGAGGCAAATCTCCACCGGTGCCATCTTTCAATCAATGTTCTGGCTTGGCATTCCCTAAACAGTGCATTGTATGTGGTAACAGTATACGACAAACGGAACATAGACTCACTAAACTGACTAAACAGTGAAGTGGACTAAGAAAAAATCCTAACTGCCATGTTATGGCTGCTTTTAGTGTTCAGACTGGTTCAACTTATCCTATGTAATAAATGGAACTTCTCTTGGGATAATACTTATCACATAAATCACTGCTTTGTATACATGGTAATATGTGTATTACAAATGTTTGTGATTATTAATACATTTCTCTCTCTACACACATCTCTCTCCATCTCACATTACTTGAGTCTTTAAGCCCATATCTTTTAGTCACCCTTTGCTTGTGACTCTCCTCACCCTCCAATACTTGCATCTATCATCCTCCTTCTCCCCAAGCCCACACTTTTATCTCTGATCCATCTTACCATCCATTTCAATCTGTTCATTCTGTCTCTCCATCCTCCCATAAGAAACATGCCACATTGCCATTATAATCATCACAGCCCTAACTTCTCCTCCAGGCAGATGTACACATTTCAGTGGGAGTTCTCTGCATTTGGGTAAGAGAGAAGGGGGGATGTAATTTCACTACCTATCCCCTCGTTGGCTGACTGAATAAGAGACCAGGCAGGAGAGCTAACAGTAGATCTCACACGTGCAAACATTGCTGTCTTATTTGATACTGGGCCGGTTGAGGAGATACTCTGAGCATGCCAGATTGGCCATAGCTGCTCCGAGCTCCTGAATGCCACAGGCCCTTGGTCCATGACTAATGCCCGAGTGGTCTGTCTGCCCTGGCTCCCTGGTGCTTGGGCTTGGTGCTCACTGTACACCCACCCAGGATCCCCCCCTGGTGTGTGGAATGCTCTACAAAAAGGGAATCTAGTCTGGATTCCAAATATACAAATAAAAAATAAATTGACTGGCACATCCGGAACATGCATTTCTCAGTAGTGCGTTTCTCCATTTTTGGGTCTGTGCTGTTCTGCATTTTGTATATATTGTGTGCCGCACTAGTACTGAGAAATGCATTGTTTCAAATCAATATTTGCCCACTTGTATCTCTTCCTATGCCACTCTGTTAATTTATCTTTATCTTATGCGTTCTTCTCCCCATATCCCTCAATTCCTCCCCTAGTTCCCTTCTTCTCACTATCTCTTTCTTTACTTTCACCTGTCTCCCTAACTTTCCACACATGTTTTTGTCTGCTCATCCACCCGTCATTCACCTCCGCACTCCCTTATTTATGTCCCATTTTCTAACAGTACCCTCTAAGCGCAAATCTTAGCTCATGCACTGTCCAGGAGTATGTGCAAGCAGCCAGACGTATAGGAGGCCACGTGGTGTTATGATGTCATCCGTATGCTCTCCTGTAATTAATTCGGCTGCCTGATGCTGCAGGTATTGCATACCTTTTACCTCTACTGCCAATCTGGGCTCAATAGCTCAAAAGGTAAAATATTATCTGTATCCCATTTATTTCACTTTATATCCTTGTCATGTGACGTCAGCTAATTTAAGTGGAGTTTTTTGTATATATTATGTTATTGCTAGTGATAACATGACTGGTCATGTGAATTTTTCGTAATGACAAGTGTAATAAATATAAAAGAAACATATTTAAACCAATGTGGCTTAGTAGAGAAGTAAAACAAGAGATTAAAAATAAGAAAAGGGCATTTAACCCCTTAAGGACGGAGCCAAATGTACACGTTGTGAACAAAACAAAATGTAAACAAATCCTGGCATTTGCGCTACATGTCTGTCCAACCGTAATTCACCTCTTTCATAGTAAATGCACCCACCCTTATTATATATAATTTTATTCAGGGGAAACGGGGCATTCATTTAATATCAAATATTTAGCTATGAAACATAATTTAATATGAAAAAAATGGGAGAAAATAAGATTTTTTAAATTTTTTTTAGTTCTACATGACATTTTAACGGTCAATGTCATAATATTGTTTGCTTTTACTGCAATAAAATACACATATTTGTATTCAGTAAAGTCTCAAGTGTAAGACAGTACCCCCTATGTACAGGTTTTATGGCGTTTTGGGAAGTTACAGGGTCAAATATAGCACGTTACATTTGAAATTGAAATTCATCAGATTGGTTACGTTGCCTTTGGGACTTTATAGTAGCCCAGGAATGAAATTTACACCCATAATGGCATACCATTTGCAATAGTAGACAACCCAAGGTATTGCAAATGGGGTATGTCCAGTCTTTTTTAGTAGCCATTTGGTCACAAACACTGGCCAAAGTTAGCGTTAGTATTTGTTTGTGTGTGAAAAATGCAAAAAACACCAATTTTGGCCAGTGTTTGTGACTAAGTGGCTACTAAAAAAGACTGGACATACCCCGTTTGCAATACCTTGGGTTGTCTACTATTGCAAATGGTATGCCATCATAGGGGTAATTTTCATTCTTGGGCTACCATAGGGTCTCAAAGGCAACGTAACCAATCTGGCGAATTTTAATGTGAAAAAAATGAAACACAAGCCTTATATTTGACGCTGTAACTTTTGAAAACACCATAAAACCTGTACATGAGGGGTACTGTTGTACTCGGGAGACTTCGCTGAACACAAATATTTGTGTTTCAAAACAGTAAAAAGTATCGCAGCAATAATATCGTCCGTGTAAGTGCTGTTTGTGTGTGAAAAATGCAAAAAAACTTCACTTTTACTTGCGATATCATCGTTGTAATACACTTTACTGTTTTGAAACACTAATATTTGTGTTAAGCGAAGTCTCCCGAGTAGAACAGTACCCCCCATGTACAGGTGTTATGGTGTCTTGGAAAGTTATAGGGTTAAATATAGTGCTAGCAAATTGGTCAAGTCTGGTAGTCTTTTACAGGTTTTTCCTGCAGGGCCCATAGTCTGTGGGCAGGAGGCTGGCAAGCAGGCTCCTCCAGGAGCTTGAGGCAAACTCATTTGGAGAGGGGAGTTTGTCACATATCTTCCCCCCCCAGGGAGACTGTCCAGAACCCAGACCTCCAATCGGTCTGGGTCTGTGATAGTCTGGTGGCCTTTCCCAAAAGGTCTAGTTGTCCAGATGGCCTCCTACCACAAGTGCCCATTTGTACATCCAGTGTCCTGCGGGGAAACAACCTGGATGCACTTCCCCCAGGTTGGACCAAGTACTCGCTGGGGATGGAGGGTGGAGTTTCCCTCATCTGTGCTTGGTGAGCAGAGGCCAGCGGCACTCTGTCTCGTAGCCAGTGGTTAAGTTGGGTTGGTTGGTGGGTCATCAGGCCCCAGAACAAAGGGGTAGGTAGGATAAAGGCCTGCTGCGCTCTGCCCAGATGCCAGCTCTTCTGCTGGAAGGAGGTCAGTAGAGGCAGTAGTTCCCTCTCCTGCACATGGACCATGGCTGGGAATGGGAAGCTGTGGATCTGGGTAGGCTGCCCAACATCCCTGTAGGGCTGGTGCAGAGACTTCTGTCCCATCTGCATCATCCAGGCTAGGGGGCCTGTCTCTGAGCGACAGCCCCAGCCGCTGGGGAATGGGACTGATTGTCTCCACTCCCTGTAACACACACTGCCACTGGGGAGGAAGGGCGACACCATTCTCTCCCTAGAATACACAGTGTTGCTGGCGAGTGAGACCGGTTGTCTCCACTCCCTGTAACACACTCTGCCGCTGGGGAGAGAGACCGACTGTCTCTTCTCCCAATAACACACGCTGCCGCTGGGGAGGAAGAATGACACACTTCTCTCCCTGTGATGCACATTGCCACTGGGGAATGAGACCGGTTGTCTCCACTCTCTGTAACACCCTTGGCTGCTGGAGATGGAGGATGATACTCTCCTCTCCCTGGGCTGCACACTGCCACTGGGGAGTGAGACCGACTGTTTCCACTCCCTGTAACTCACTCTGCCGCTGCGGATGGAGGTCGATACTCTCCTCTCCCTGTAACTCTGCCTGCCGCTGGGGAGAGAGACCGACCATTTCCTTTCCTAATGATACACTCTGCTGCTGGGGAGTGAGACCGACCGTCTCCACTCCCAATAACACACTCTGCCACTGGGGAGGCAGGGTGACACACTCCACCGAGGATACACTGCCGCTGGGGAGGAAGGACGGAACACTTCTCTCCCTGGGACGCACATTGCCGCTGGGGAACGAGACCGGGAGTCTCTGTTCCCTGCACCTCACACTGCCGCTGGGGAGTGAGACTGGCCGTATCCACTCCCAATAACAATGTCTGCCGCTGGGGAGAGAGACCGACTGTCCCCACTCCTAACATCTCCATCTGGAGTTGGAGATCTGAGCTGGCTGACGTGCATCCCTGTAGGGCCGGTGGAGAGACCGAGGTCCCATCTCCACCTGCCAACTGGGGTCTTCCCAGGACCAGTCGATAAGGTCTTCTATCTCCGGGGCTGGTTGGGAAGCAGGTGGTACAGTGCCCAGGTCTCCTGATAACAGATTTAGTTGCTTAGGAGGAGGGACAAAACTCAGCGCTCCCGGTAGTACACAGTCCATAAGCCCCATCATGTCAGAGACAGGCGGCATTACCTGTTGGTATAGGCAAAAATAATCCTGTTTTAGTTCCCACTCCCAGTTATCAAAAAAAGATAGGTCTGGCTGAATGGCGGCGATCTCAGTAAGGTCCCAGTTTTCTGCCCGCTCAGCTCGGATGGACCAGAAGTGAGCAATGTCAGTTTCTCCGTGTCACGACAGTGACCCCAACACTCAGAGTGTAATCTAGAAAGAAGCGTATTACCGGACCTTAGAATGTCCGGGTTAAACACTAAAGAATAGTCAATGAGATAGCCGAGAGTCAGGGGATACGGAAAGCGGACACACAAGATATTCAAGCCGAAGTTAGGATACCAAAAAGGAGAATATTCAGGAGGAGTAAGCCAGAAGTCAAAACACCAGAAAACCAAATAGAGAATCTCAATAGCACTAGAGGGAACCAAGAAAGAACCACAATAGGGCGCTGAACAAGTGTAAAAGGCGCCCTTTTATAGTGTAGAGCATATAGCTTTAAATGCACACCCCCAAAAGGTTAGGGAGTGTGTAATCATTTGAATTTGCAAAGCAGTTTTGACATGACGTCGGCGCGCATTTGCCGCGTCAAAAGAAGGGGGGTGATGGGAGCGGCCGGTGTCAGACAGGCTTCGGCGCCTCCCGGAAGCACCGGAAGAGGAAGCCATGCCGCGCTGGTCCGGAGGAGAAAGGTAAGGTATCGTTACAGTACCTCCCCCACGAGAACAACGCCTGCAAAACGAACGAACTAAACGAGGAGCATTGACATCAGAGGCATCTACCCATGACCTCTCCTCGGGACCATACCCTTTCCAATCTAACAGATATTGGAGTCTACCCCTAGAAACACGGGAGTCCAAAACTGACTTCACTTCATATTCGTTCCGACCCTCCACGAGTGTTGAAGGGGTTTTTGAACGCCTTTTGGTATAACGATTACATACCAAAGGTTTAAGGATTGAAACATGAAAGGCATTCGGTATCTTCATAGAGGCAGGCAAGAGCAACCTGTAACAGACTGGGTTAATGCGATCGAGTATTTTGAAAGGACCAATATAACGTGGAGCAAATTTCATCGAGGGAACTTTCAGTTTAATATTACGAGTACTCAACCACACCTTGTCACCCACAACATAAGTAGGTGCAACTCTACGATATCTATCCGCTTTACACTTTTGTGTCTGAGCCCTTTGAACCAATATTTGTTTAACCCCTGACCAAGTTTCCTTAATAATTTTCATAGTGCTGTCAACACTTGGCACTCCAGTAGAAGAAAGGGAACTCGGAAGAATAGTAGGGTCAGAGCGATAATTGATAAAAAAAGGGACTGTGTTGCGTAGATTCATGAACCAGGATGTTGTGGGCAAATTCAGCTGAAGGGAGTAATTCCACCCAATCGTCTTGATGATCGGAAGTAAAACAGCGTATATATTGTTCGAGTTATTGATTCATCCTTTCAGTAACGCCATTAGATTGAGGATTATACGAAGAAGAAAGATTAAGGTGAATACCCAATTGGTTACAGAACACCCTCCAAAACCGAGAAATAAATTGTGGACCCCTAGCAGAAGTTATATCATTTGGTATGCCATGTAATGAAACTACCTCTCTTATAAACAAAGTGGGCAGTTCAGAGGAAGATGGCAATCTGACTAAAGGAACAAGATGTGTCATTTTAGAGAACCTATCAATGATAGTCAGGATGACACTGTTGTTTCTGGAGGTAGGCAGATCAGCTATAAAATCCATGGCAATACTAGACTAAAGCTTATCAGGAATGGGTAATGGCATGAGAAGGCCACACGGACGTCTTTTAGGTATTTTAGTAGACGAACAGATGTTACAAACAAGAAAGTATTCCCTAACATGTTTTTTGTAAGAAGGCCACCAAAACTGATTTTCAAGGAGTAATTCAGTTTTATGTGAACCGGATGACCGGCTATTTTAGAATTGTGCATCAAGGACAATACCTTTTCCCTATGAACAAGAGGTACATATAACTTTCCTTGGGGAACGGGCAAAGAAGAGCGATGTTGGAGTTTAGATAATTGCTCCAGTAAGCCAGAGGAGATTTTAGCTTGGATGGCGACTACAATGTGGTCGGCTGGGATTATGGATGATATTTGAGTTTCGGTAGTGGATTGATGTTCATATTGTCGGGATAATGCATCAGCTTTAGTATTTCTGGATCCAGGTCTATATGTCACAATGTAATTAAAATGTGTTAAAAAACAAGGGCCAACGAACCTGTCTGTCTGTCATTCTTTTAGCTTCCCTGAAATTGGAAAGGTTCTTATGATCAGTAAGTATGGTAATCGGTATAACAGACCCCTCTAACACATGTCGCCACTCTTTGAGGGCCGCAGTTCTCTATCCCCTATGTTATACCTTTTTTCAGTGTCTGTCAGTTTGTTCGAATAAAACACAAGTCAGGAGGAGTAAGCCAGAATTTAACATACCAGAAAACACAATAGAGAATCTCAATAGCACTAGAGGGTACCAAGAAAGAACCACAATAGGGTGCTGAACAAGTGTTAAAGGCGCCCTTTTATAGTGTAGAGCATATAGCTTTAAGTCCAGCGTGGAATTGTTTGAATTTGCATGGCAGTTTTGACATGACGTTGGTGCGCTTGCGCCGCGTCATAAGAAGGGGCGTGATTGGAGCGGCCAGCGTTAGAAGCGCCGGAAGAGGAAGCCATGCCGCGAGGGGCCGGAGGAGAAAGGTAAGGTATCATTATACTTCCAACCAGAGACTAGTTTCAATAGTATCGCACAACAAACCAGGGCCATCTTAGTCTCCTCCCTCAATATACTTGTACTCGATCAGCCACGGGTAGAGGTGGTAAGCATGCCACCGCAGGGCCCGGTAGGAATCATCCAGCCACACCTCAGTCTCAACTAGTGTCTCCAGTTTGCTTACTCATTCCTCTGAGGGCTGGTTTCCCAGGAACGGCATCCGCAGCTCTAGCTGTTCCGTTTGGTGCTGGTTGGTGGTCAGAATTTCCTCACTCCGGAAGGGTCGAATTTCGTTGAGGTTCTCTTTCCAGAGATCTGTTCAAAGAGCCACCCTCCACTCTGTCTCTCTATCCTCTGGCATAGGGTACTCCATACTGCGCAGCACATCCGTAGTCGCTGCTGGAGCATTGCATCGAAGCCGGATACTGCTCGGCAGTACTTGCCTTCCATATTGCAGTAGTGCTGGTTTTCCCAAGGCTAGGAAGCCATCCTGCCACTTGCCACCAATGTAAGCCGCCAAGGACCGCTTCCTAGGGGACAGGGGACAAACCGCAGCACTTTTGCCCACAATCACAGGGGCTTGACTGGGGCCCTGGAACCGCTCCTTCTTGGAGCCAAATGGGGAATTAGCTCTAGTCCTTACAAGGACTTTCCCCGTTGAATCCCTTGCAAGCTGGAACAGCAGACACAGGAGTAAATCTTCTTTCCCTCCAATACACAGTTTTGGAGTGTAAGCTGGAATAGAATTTTAATGGAGGCTCACTGGCCTTTTATGCAAGTTTCCCAACAACGGTGACACCCAGGTGGACCTTGATGGGCAGAGGGACACAAAGTGAATAAACCAATAAAAACTGAGTCATACAGTGAGACACACCCATACACAAACAATAGAATCCCTCCTCTGTGCTTGGGAGATAATTGAATCAGGAACTGTACTAATCTAACCCAATTATCTCCAAGCACAGAAAAAACATACAATTTTATGAAACCTCAAAAAGTACCTTAAAAACACACAAAAATCGGTACAGGGGTTCAGGAATTTCCTGGAAGTTTTGACCGACCGCAAGCATGGCCCCATGCCCAAAACAGTTCCAGGGAAATCAGTGCTAACAGTTGGTCAAGTCTGGTCATCTTTTACAGGTTTCCCTGCAGGGCCCATAGTCTGAAGCTGGCAAGCAGGCTCCTCCAGGAGCTTGTTGCAAACTCACTTGGAGAGGGGAGTTTGTCACACTATGTAACTATGTAAGTTTAATCTATGTGTCGCATAAACTGTACATGTCTGCCAAATAGTTTACGGGCTGGAGCTTTGTCTACCCTAAGGTGTATTTCAGGAACTATGTGAAAATGAAAAGTGATCATTGGTTTATTGTTTATGACAAGATAGTTTGGTTATGATAAGGAAGTCTGTTTCAGAAGCAGGGAAACACAAGAAAATTAGTAGAATTGAGAATTACTAGGAGGAGAAAGTAAGGTAAGAGTTTTTGAGATGAGAAAGCAGAGAGAACTTGGTGAAGCTAAGGGAAGTGCAATGTTTGCTAGGGGTTTTATAAAGAGGAATAGGGACACAAAAACTAGAGCACTGGTGCTTTGAACTCCAGAGTAGTTTTGACAGTAACCAATAGATCTGGTCAGGAGAAGACATAATGAATAAAACTTAGGCCGCTACATATTTTCAATGTATCTTTCATTGCTTTAATGAGAAAAGAAGGATGTTTTGGTTGAGCAATCTCTAAACTTGTTAAAGGACCACTATAGTGCCAGGAAAACAAACTTGTTTTCCTGGCACTATAGTGTTAATAGGTCCCCCCCACCCTCATGGCTCCCTCCCACCAGGCTCTAGGGGGAGGAAGGGGTTAAAGGCTTACCTTTCTCCAGCGCCGGGCTTCCTCGGCGCTGGGGACTCTCCTCCCTCTTCTGCCGAATGCGCATGCATGGCAAGAGCCGCGTACGCATTCAGTCACTCCATAGGAAAGCATTCTCAATGCTTTCCTATGGACGCTGGCGTCTTGTCACTGTGAAAATCACAGTGAGAAGCACGGAAGCGCCTCTAGCGGCTGTCAATGAGAAAGCCACCAGAGGCTGGATTAACCATATTGTAAAGTGTAAGGAAACCAAGTATATTTAAACCTCATTCGGTAGTTTCCTCCCGAACCGCCAGGGCCTTAGTGATTATAGCCCTCCATTCGGTAGATAGGGTAGACAAAACCTTTAGTAATTCCAATAGATTCACAAGATGATTCCCTTAGTGAAACACACGAATCCCCAAACATCAGCCGAAGTCAAGAAGAAGGGTACAAAATGAACTAATTTTTAATGGGTGCACACAGCTTTTATGCAAGTCCCCATGCAAGGGGACAACCCTCAGGGAGGGACAAATATTCACCAATCATATACAGTAAAACTTTAACACACACCCACAGTTCCCTCCCCTAGCCCTGGAGATAATTAAGTCTGATAAAAGAATGACTTAATTATCTCCGGGCTGAAAAATCACTTTTTTCCCCAATAACTGGAACACCCCTTTATACTTGGGGTATCCCCACAAATCATATGTCCCCTGATAGCCCTGATCTAGGTGACCAACATATTCGAATTTCACCCAGATCGGTTCAGGGGTTCACGAAAACTATGGATGTCTTCTGTGACCGGCTCACCCTGGGCTGTATGCCCAAAACAGTTCCATGAGTTTGGTGGGTTTTGCCGGTCACTTTAGAAATAGCAGAAAAACAAACAAAGTACCGAATGGATCCCTCTGGCTCCTAGCAGCGTTCGTGACCCTCTGTTAAATATACACCAAAGTACTGAATAGCGCTCTTCTAGCTATTCGGTAAATAGAGTTCCAGTGTTAGTCTGTTTGAGACCGGTGTTCGGGAAGTCGAGTGTCCGTTTTCAGTTCCATACACTCGACGACCAGGTCCCGCTGCCTTTGTTCGCATGAACAAAGATGGCCGTGGTTTTCTCTGCCACGTGGCGTTCGGCTGTACGAACGCTGGCCGCACAGACAGAGGTAGCAATTGAATCAATCTTTGCTGTTTAACGAGCCAGAGGGGTGGTCTTTGTTCGGTAGTTTCATCTACCGAATGCAATGGGCAGAAATATGGTAACAAAAGGGGGATTTCTTCACATAAAGATAGCAGTTTCTCTGAAACGGCTATGTTTACAGCAGGCAGGGTTAACACTAGATGGACCTGGCACCCAGACAACTTAATTTTGCTGAAGTGGTCTGGGTGTCTATAGTGGTCCTTTAATGCACTGATCCCTAAGAATCCTAGATTTGAGGGCATTATATGACTTTGACATTAATTTTTTTTACAAATAACTGAATAATGTAAACGGTAACATAAAATAAAAGTCTCATGTGCAGAAACCTATTATCCATTTTCAGAATCATTTATTTTTTTTAAATGTGACACGTTTACAATTCTGTGTGCTAGGCCATTGTAAAGAACCTTTACTGTCTGTGTTTTGACCAAAAGAGTCTTCACAAAGAAATTAAGTTTATAATAAATTGTACAAAAAGTCACCTGTTTAGAAAATGGTAATCAGAAATAATATCTATGAAATATAAAGTTAAGTGGCTTGTGTAAGAATCTGGAAACATACATGTATCTCATCAAATTAAAAAGTACTTTTAGTACAAAATTTTTAGTATTTTTATTGGACAATAAGTTTCAGTTTTAATTATTGAGTCTTTTGTGTGTATATTTCATGGTTATTCACTAAAGTGAGAAGTATCTGGAATTCAAAGTGAATTTCTAACTAAAAGTCAAAATGGCTGAACTGTAAAAATTCTCGAAGTCAGCTAAATTTGCTAGCTAAGTTTAGCTTTTTTGGACTACAAGTTGAAATTCACTTTGAATTCATTTTGAATTCCTGATGTTTCCCACTGTTTGTATTGACACTTCATCCTAACTATTGGTACATTTTAATGACCAACATTAAGGAGGACAAACATGTGTGCCTTCGTGTCTGACAGTAACTAGAATTAAAAGAAAAAACAATTAAACATAAGCAAGAGCTTTAATGGAATAATTCAGTCAATAATGCTTTTGAACTTCCTTAAAAGTCACTTTTAATTAATTTACCCTGATGCACTTTAAAGAACTATAAATGATAAATTCCAAAAGCTAGCTCTCTGATACCATTACATTGTATATATTATATATCTAACCTCTGCCAACTTTCAATTAATAAGTGTTCGTGCTATGCAACTTCCTTTTGTGTATGTAGTAAAAGACAGACCAAATGAGCAAATTGTTATTGCAATGGACAAGAAACCATGTAGAGATGACTATGACAAACCTCAGATACTGGACAGCTGACAGTTCTGCAATAAACATGTATCCTAATCACACTGAAGATATAGAAAACAAGATAAAGATTAAACGGTTACAGGAACTCACTAGTCTCTCATCATTATGTGTGGTCTCATTAGACCATTGTTGAGGCATGCAAGGGTCAGAGTGTAAATGTCTGTCGAACAATTCAGGTTACTTGGGAAATAGATGTAGAATTTTAGAAACAAATGTAAACCTACTAATGAATGTGATATAAAGGAATGGGCCTCATGGAGAATATATACAGTCACATAGGTACTGAATAATATGAAATTGATAAATAACTATTTTCATAGCCAATGAATTACTTTATTTAAGGCTAATATATACCACTGAATAAATACATCAATGCTTTTCTTTCGGAGGAAAAAACTGAACTTTTGAGTCAATTAATCTAGTAATTGACACTCTAACACAATCTAATGGCAGAACACTATTATTTATTTATTTTCTCTCTGCTTGGTATATCTTCCTAATACCTTTTGACATTGGAGACTCAAAGAAACTTCATAGATTAGTAGATTATGTTTGGATTAGTCAGTGCCCTGAACACTCATTGACTGCAACTGTTTTCTTCAAAAACAGCAAATTCCATGAATTTAACTGATTTGTCTATTATGGAAACTCTATAATTAGCGTTACACATGTTCACTCTTTTTAGTTTAATATGCAAATTGAAGTTTTCAAGCTATTTCAAATAAACATTTGATAAAACTAACTGACAAGCACATGACTGTTCATACCAAGGTTATTGCATTCTACAGTTTACTCAAGTATATTTTACTTTCAAGAATATATGGGATCATAAAACTGAAGATCTTATGCAGTGTTTAAATATACACATGGAGCACATTCTTGGCGGTCTTCAATGTGTCTGAGCAAACTACCTTAAATGGGCATCATGCAAAATATTTAACTGTAAGAATTATATTTTATTGTCTCTGATCCATAACAAATGGTTATTCATTAATTACATCTGATTATTAAGTCTCTCATTCATTGATTATTGGTTAATTTCAGGTACCATGACCAATCAGTGATTTGAAGTGGTCATGGTTCCTGGAGATGCTCTCAGCCAGTGAATGGTGACTTTATCACCAGATCTTCAGAGGCCGGAAACACATTAGCAGACAAAAAAGGAACCAGGCAGTGACTACCAGGCTAGGGTACTCTTGACATCAAATATACCATAGCAGGCTGATGTGGTTATGATTCTTGGAATAACTTCTTATATAGTATTTTTTAAATGTACATATCCCATCAATCACACAGTCAGATAATTACTGCAAGCATTTGATAAAATTCTTGTCTTTTCAGTGTGAAGTAGGACAAATAATGAAATAAACTGTTATTGAATTATGTGTTTAACTCCTTTACTACCAAGCTTTTTTTTCTGTTAGGAAAAAGCATACTATTCGAATTTACGTCTCTTTTCTGGGAAGTCCGGTGAACAATATCTTTTCTTTTTGTTCTATGAAAATTCAAAATGGGGGCAGGGTCCAATTACTTATTGTTAAGTGTTGTTTCTATTTTGTTTATTCATGTAAGATATATTTAAACTGCAATTCTTGTTCTTGGAGGGGGTCCATTTAGAGAACATAAAGTTTTCTACAGTTTAAATCATTATTAGAATGTCGTAGTGAGCTGATTTGTTATGCTACCTTCATAAAAAGGATTTAGTCGCTTTATATTAGCATTTCCTTTTGTTCATCCTATGTTAATTACCTTTGTCAGATTTATGAATACATGTTTGTCAAATACATGTATCATTGCCATTGACTCTTAATAAAATTATTTGAAAGCAAAAAAAAAGCTTGCATCTCAATTTACCGTAAAATCGAAATTTGACTTATAGATTATCCCTAAAAATTAAAACGTATGAATATTTACATAATTTTAATTTAAATCTAAAAAGATTTGTTTTCCCCATGCAAAAATATTTGTTAGTGAGGGTTAGGAGAACATGTTTTAGAAGCTATTTACGGTCTGGACAAACTCACATCTCAACAAATAGTGTCACTCGTTTGAGATGTGCCGAAACTGACTTTGGGGTAAAAAAGAGTTCTACTTAAGGCTAATTTATAGAAATAAAAAATTGACCAATGAGAGGAAGGTGTGGCAGAGACAGACTACTCAGAGTCTGACTAGGGATGGGGTCGGGAGTTAAATAGCCAGGTATCGCTTCCCACAACTTCAGGCTGATGCCTTCCCATATGCAGTTAGGGCAAAAAGCAAATGTAGTATAAGATGTTTGGGTAGGTCTGTAAAAAGGAGGGCAAAATGAACAAAATAGATGAAAAATATTACATATTGCATAGCTATTTTGTAAAATGCCTGTCTTAATTCTGTGTCTGGTTGTGGTATGTATCTTTTGTAAGCAATGGATTTCCATCATTCTAGTCTTTTGATTGTGTGTACAGGGATATTTTGCCTGGAGGTATCTGAACTCCAGATGCTAAAGGTTTTAATACACAGAATGAATATTGACATAGCAAGAGGAGTTCTGTGTAGTGATAGCAGAGGGTCATTTGGGGTATCGATATTAGTGAGGGGGGGGAACTGATCTTATACTCTCCTTGGGCACTACCTGTTGTTCGTATGGTACAGGAGAATTTCAATGTTGGGCCCAGTTTTTTTTTTTTTTTTGTATGTTGGATGGTTATAATGCAGTGGACCCTTGAGCAATAAAAACCCTGCATTTTACACATTTGTCCAAGATTTGGTGACAGTGAATTCTCAAAGGCAGAAAAAAACTGTAAAAGCCAGGCAATCTGTGGTCTTAATGACCATGGTGGTTTGTGGTTTAAAAAGAGCAACTGTTTAGGAGCCTGGGGCATCTTAACCTTTTACCTTTAAGGATGTTCTTAATAGGATATGTAAACATAAACTGTACCTTATTTGGGAATATAGAAAACATATGGTATAGAACACCCATGAGGTACAACTTAATAGTATTATGGGGAAGTTGCAGGTTAAGAAGGCAAAAGGCTGTGAATGCAACTATCCAGTCAATTGTCAACTGATAATCAGAGGT
The DNA here is from genome assembly GCA_933207985.1 of Pelobates cultripes. Taxonomy (NCBI): domain Eukaryota; kingdom Metazoa; phylum Chordata; class Amphibia; order Anura; family Pelobatidae; genus Pelobates; species Pelobates cultripes. The sequence goes on from OW240913.1 coordinate 144,277,704, forward strand.
GAATATAATTTAAAAACATTTTTTGTATAGGTAGGGAGAGTGTGACAGGTTGCTAGTTTAGGGTGGGGGGTAACCCCTTATTGAAATACATAAGAGCAAAGGGAAAGAAAGGATCGGAGGTAGACAATAACTCATACCTCACATCCTATACCTTCCAAGTACAAATGCAACCCATAAGTAGATAGTAGAATAAATAAAACATAATTTTTAATTAACACATGTTAAAACAAGTATATTGAAAGTATCATTGTTATCAGTGCTACATATAAGGAGAATGGAGGGGTATTGGCTAGAAAATACGAAAATAAATAACTGGGAACAGGGAGGGGAGTATACACTATTAATAGGAATAACCTGTAAACATCCAATGTCCACTGAACTGACTACATGGGCACCCCTACTTGAAAAATCTAAACTTCCAAAATATCCAAATCCCAAATCTCAAAAAACAAATAGAAGAGAGAGCCAGACCCCTTACCCTCACCTAAATAGCTAACCGTTACCAGGGCCGCCATCAGGGGGTGACAACCATGATGCTTGTCACGGGCCCGGCGGTCCTGGGGGGCCTGGACTGCTCTAGACACATAGATAGCGAATATATCGCTATCTATGTGTGCAGCCACGGGCCCCCGGCTCCCTGTTACCGCAGAGGGGGCCCAGCACACAGCTTCTACAGCTTCTAACTCTCGCGAGACCCAGTTACAATGGTGGGTCTTGCGAGAGTTATTAGAAGAGAGGAAAAGAGAAGAGTAGAAGATGTGTGCTGCCTGGGCCCCCTCTGCGGTAACAGGGAGCCAGGGGGGCCCCCATGCCAGCGGACCACCAGGGATGGCATCTCCCCCCTCCTTGTTTCTTACCTGTGTCTTACCTGGGGGTAATAAAATTTAATGACTTTAATATACACTAACAAAACACACACTCTGCATACACTAACACAACACACACACTGCATACATTAACACAACACACACTCTGCATACACTAATACAACACACACTGCATACACTAACACAACACACACTGCATACACTAATGCAACACACACACTGCATATACTGACACAACACACACTGCATACACTAACACAACACACACTCTGCATACACTAAAACAACACACACTCTGCATACACTAACACAACACACACTAACACAACACACACACTGCATACACTAACACAACACACACTCTGCATACACTAATACAACACACACTGCTTACACTAACACAAACACACACACTGCATACACTAAAACACTAATACAATACACACACTGCATACACTAATACAGCGTACACTCTGCATACACTACACACTAACACACTCACTGCATCCACTACACTGACACACACTCTGCATATACTGACACAACACTCACTGCATCCACTACACTGACACACACACTGCATATACTGACACAACACACACTGCATACACTAACACAACACACACTCTGCATACACTAAAACAACACACACTCTGCATACACTAACACAACACACACTAACACAACACACACTCTGCATACACTAATACAACACACACTGCTTACACTAACACAAACACACACACTGCATCCACTAAAACACTAATACAATACACACACTGCATACACTAATACAACGTACACTCTGCATACACTACACACTAACACACTCACTGCATCCACTACACTGACACACACTCTGCATTCGCTACACATCAGCGGACTAGGTAGGGCGTGGGCGGGCCCGGGGGGGGGGGCCCAGACCTTGTGCTTTATCAGGGGCCCCAACATTTCTGATGGCGGCCCTGACCGTTACTAACTAGTAGATAGTTATCACTGTCCGTTACTAGCTAGTGAATAAATGTAACTGAATAGATATAACTAGTTAAAATCAAAGAGTGGTGGCTAATCAAGAGAAATAAAGTATAATTTCAGCTGCAGCATCATCCCTTATCAAAAACGTCTCCCACTGCTCTAAACTGTCCCGAAGTGCGTTTCACTGAATACTGGTTCTTCCAGGCTGTTCCCAGTTATTTATTTTTGTATTTTCTAGCCAATAACGCTCCCCTCTCCTTATTTGTAGCACTGATAGCTATGATACTTTTAATATACTTGTTTTAACATGTGTTAATTAAAAGTTATGTTTTATTTATTCTACTATCTATTTATGGGTTGCATTTGTACTTGGAAGGTATAGGATGTGAGGTATTTGTCTACCTCTGATCCTTTTTTCCCTTCGCTCAGAGGTGAATATATTACGTATGCAAAAATACCTGTCATAAGATGTTCTGGTATTTTCTAATATTGCCACTCGAGCCAGCTTCCTACTGTGCCACATTAGCAGGCCTACTCCATAATCAATATTCAAAATTCAGGGGCATCTGTATACTGGCTTGTCTGGCATTATCAAATGTTGTGTATTGGGGTAAGAATTCTTCTGCTGGAAAATAATGAGGAGCCGAGAGGTTTATGATCAATCTTTTTTATTATTAAATTTCCTTGTGGCCACCCCTATTGGGTTATTGCACCAACTAAAAAATAGATGTGTAACAAAAGTGCCTATCATCAACTTATTGTCGACTTCTTTTGCAATCAGTGTGTTTAACATGATGGAGTACGTGACTAGGGACTTCAGGTAAGCACAGTCCAGTGTGCCTGTTGGAAGTGGTAGGAGCCCTGTGTGGAGCCCTTCTAAAAACCCAGAAATCAAGAAGTTTTCCTAGTGATGTGATTAGCTAGGTGTAGAGCTAGCTTATGTACGCTAACCAAAGTTAATCAATGTTTACAAGTGTTTAGAACACATAGTTATGGTGTGTGCTCTAAAGCAAAGATAACAAACGTACAATAATATGCAGACTGAAACCACAGCTGCCTGTAATTAAATTGTTACAAGCCTGTGCTTTCCCTAGGAGTACTATTAGTTTGACTAGCTGATCCCTTCGTTTACATTGTTCTGGTCTGAGCAATGGTGTAGGTGAAGTTTGATTGTGGTTAGGAGACTGGCCTGATTAGCCTTGAGTCTTGCAAAGTGCCTACAAAATTACTCTGTGTCAAGTTAGCTCTCGTCTGCATATTAAATTGGGCAAGAAAAGGTTTTGTGATAATCATAGAAGGGCAATCCTCTGTACTTGTGATCTAGCTTGAGCATGTACAAATCTAGCTCTTCTCGGCTTCAAGTGAAATTTGAAAAAATACTGTCTCTCTGTAGAGACCAAAATCCAGAACAAATTCAAGGACAGTTATTTATTATTATTTTTAATCTTCTTATTTTGCCTTAAGTACTACTTATATATTAATGTATGCCTAGAATTTATTCTCAATGACATCCTGCAAAGCAAAAGGAAAGCTAATTTGACTTAACCTCTCCCCTCAAGAATGCCTTTCTTAATTGTAAAGGGAACCAGGTAAGCATGGGTAATTATGTGAGCAGATGGTATGGTTGTACTCTGTGGCGAAACCGGCTTCGCCACGTGTCCTTGGAGGGGGCTGCTTGCCCGCCTCTTGCCTTTGGACTATGGACCAGACTTTATGTGAATTTGTTAACCCAGATAGCTATGCCATGGAGCCCATTCGTGTAGTTAAAGATTTCGGCTCCATGGCAATTGAACTGTGTGAATAGGATCTGAGCGCTCTTCGGTAGTTTTGTGCGCTCAGATCCCAGCTATCTGGGGATATGTGAAATGTCTGTGTGTTATGTGTAAAAGGTGACTTTATGTATTTTAAAGTGTTTTATGTCTTTTTGCAACCATGTGCTCAATGGAGTCTGCCTCTATCCCTGGATAATTGGATTACTTTCCCCATTGTCTCCAGGATAGAGGGCTCTGTAAAACCTGTTTGAGCCAGATATCCATGTGCCAGCCAGGGCCCAAAAGATACTTTTACTAACTTTTGAACCCCTGGTCGGATTCATGCCATTTTTTAATATGTTGTTCCCCTGAATGGATTGATTGTGAATATGTAATTTTATGTGAATGTGATGTATGGTTTTAAAGTTATGAAAGTTGGGTAGAAAGTATGTTTTAACTGTATGTGTAATTGAGTTTCCTCTCAGGATAAGGGGAGGGAATATGTGGGATGTAACTGATATGTGATTGGTTGTTTTATACCTCCCTGTGGGCGGTCCTGTATGTGAAAGACTGTAATAAAAACCAGGCTGGGTGTGCCAGCACAGGAGTTCCTGTTTTAACCCTCAAAGTGAAGTGTCGTCTCATTATTGGGGGAAGGATTCATTGTATGCTGTTCCAGTTTGACTGCTAGGAGAGTAAACCTATTCGTATGGTTCCTATTCAACTGTCTACAGCATTCATAATCTTGAGAGAAGGTATACGCTTCTCCGGTTCGGTGATTGTGGTGTCTGCCAGAGTGCTTGGAGTCCTCAGGAAACACTAGGAGCATCCTTTAATGGAGGTACCCAGTCGGGGTGCCAGGTGATCCGTTACATACTCAAATTATGCATTACCCTGTGCCAAATTTTGAGCAGGTAGTAACATGTGGTGTGTGGGGGAATATCAGTTGTGAGATGCAAAATGGCTATTTTCAGTTTTTCTTGTCTATTTTCAGATTAGCTGGACCTTCGATATTCCAGTGTTGCAATTCTGCCACAGCATTGTCTATTATCTGATGGAACTTGGACTCACTGATTCTTGTTGACTGGCTTGAGTATTTGACCTAGCCAGACTACTGGGGAAGAACGATTTGTTGCCCCTGACATGCTACAAAAAGTAAACCAGATTGTTACTGTTTAAACGACTCCATACTAGCTTAATAGTTTTATGTCAAATTATTATTAATACATCAATGTTAACTAAGAACTCGGTTTCTTTGGTAAGATAGAAACAAGAAAAATGAATAACACACTATTTTTAGATGTTAGATTCTGCACCTTAGATACTTATCAACATTGGATTTGGATTACGATTATAACATCTAAGTATACACTTAAGTAAAACCCTAATGTTGAACCAAGAAGGAGTGGAGAAAACTAATAGGACAGTCCTCTATACAACAGTAAGAACTATGAATATGCAGGCTATCTACTTTTTTTTTATTAATGGCTCATCTCCAGGCAAGACAGTGAGGATCAGATGTACCTCTGAAGTGTACGTAAGTGCAGAATTCTCAGTTGCACTTAATTCCCATTACAAAATTCAGTTCTCTTCTGCTTGCTAGATGATTTTAAGGGCACACAAAAGATCCAGAAATATTCTCTCTTATTTAATTACTATGTAGGGAAATTAACAAGGTATATGAAAATATATCTAAATATAAATATTATATATTATTTGTAGTCAGTGTATGGCCCTGTTCTACACAGGTCTACCTGGTCTGAAACCAGTGAAAAGTAGTTTTTGGAACACCTTGATTCAAATATCGAATATCTGTTTGGACATTAAAAAGCATGATTTTGAGGGTAAATGTGGTAATAGATGCAGGACACCTTGTATTGGAACGAATACTAGTCAGAGGAACTTTCTCTAAAAATATTGTTCATATGATACACAGTGGACAGTTGTTTGCTGAGGAAAAAAAGAAGACACTTGAATGTCCGCAAAGTTGTTCAGCATAGGGTGTGCTGTCAATGACCACAATGATATAATGCCACCAGTAATGAGGAGCTTTTGCTAACATTCCAGAAGGTTAATGGCTGGCTCATTATAAAACATTATGTCATTATGGAGGCCCGTTGACAAAAGGGTGGTAGCACTGTGGATTAGGTGCCTCACACTGAAAGTCAAGCCATTAGGTTTTGAGATTCCTGTTGATGGTATCTATGTTATGATGATAACCAAGTGACATTGACAAAGTTCATGATTAGAATTCAATTGTAATTCTGTGTGTGCGTGTGGAGGTGGAGAGACATGAAGCTTCTAAGTAGGGTTATGAGCATCAGTTTAATTTCATAAAACTGTTTCCTTTGTTGTAGGCACAGCAAACATGTTTCTTAAAATCAATTGTTGTCTCAATCAATTGTGTACTGCACCTTCAATGGGATAATATGGTGTATCCATCACGTACAGCATTATTTCAGACTCCTGCAATTATATTCTGCATAATTTAGCTGTGATTCTGTGAAATATTTTCCAGCCATAGCAGAATCTCAATAGATACAGTTACAATTTTCACATATTGATTATATTTCTTTCCATCTCCTCCACTCTTCCATTTCATGCTCAAATAATGACACAGTCGCTATGTTCCCTAACCTATATTCTCTATTTGGAAGTGAATTTCCAGCGGGTTTATTCACAATGTCTGCAGAAATGTGTATTATTGACCCTTTCACAGCCAATCATTTTTGTTTAAAAGTTTAGTGTAGCATTTGAAACAACAATTGTAGACATCAGCAGTTTGTGTATAGCTGTCAGTTAACCAGGAGTTGGAGCCCAGGTGTAGGAGATGTCACAAGGAGGAGGCAAAAACCAAAGTGCAGTACAGATGAAGGGGTAATCCAAAGGCAGGGTCAGACGAGTAGCAGAAGTCAGGTCTAGCAGCTCAGTATCGTGGTCGGTAAGGCAGACAGAGGTCAGAGTCCAGGAAATCAGTCAGCAGCATAACAATCAGGCAGAGCTGGCTTTTACAGCCTGCTGATAAGGAGCAGCTGACCCTAATTGGCAAGGGACTGCAGGTGGATCAGCACTGCTTCATCCAGGCAAGGAGTCAGGAAGCAGACAAATACAGGGAGATACTGAAGAGAATTTAATTTGCTGGACCAGTGGAAAATAAAATGTATCTGATTGTGGTAGATGCACATTCTAAATGGCCAGAAGTTCTATTAATGTCTCAGACCACTGCAGAAGCTACTGTTAAAGCATTACAGAAACTATTTGCAACATTTGGCTTGCCCAGAGTGCTTGTTTCACATAATGGACCACAGTTTGTTACTGGACAATTTCAGGCTTTTCTCAAGGAAAACTGTATTCGGCATCATCGTACAGCACCATATTATCCTGCTACTAATGGTCAAGCAGAACGTTTTGTTCAAACGTTAAAGGGTTTTCTGAGGAGTCTGAAAGCAGAAGGAAAGAGACCTGAACATCATTTGTCTGAGTTCCTTCTACAGTATCGAAATACACCTCATCCAACTACTGGACAACCTCCAGCATGCCTTATGTTAGGCCGTGAACTCAGGACAAATTTGGATCTGCTAAAACAAGAGATTCAACAAAGGGTCATCCAGCAACAATCAAAGATGCAAGTCAGAAAAGTAGGCTGTTGTTACCAGACAGGGGATTCTGTTTGGATGCGTGCATATCATCAGGAGAATAGTTGGAAAGAAGCAGTGATAAAGAAAGTTCTGGGGCCGGCGCACTATAAAGTTTTAACATCTGATGGATGTTATACACGGAGACATACAAATCAACTTCGACCACGTATAACAGACAACCTATCAAAGTGGGTATTGCCACTCATGCAACCAGACCTTGATATCTGGCATGGAGTTTGGCATGATGACATTTCTGAAGTCTGCAATACACCTGGTACAAAGGCTCATGATGTAATAGGGGATGATTTGGAGGAAATACCCCATGAAACTCAGGAACAAGAACTGCCAAGCCACAGTTCAAGTAACCATGAAGGCTGTGGTCATGAAAATACTGGCCATTCAACAAGAGAGAGAACGGCCACAAACTGCTGGCAACCAGAAGATCCATTAAGGGACTATAGTCGGAGAAACTCCATAGTGAGAAGGTGGAAATGGTATCCTAGTAGAAGTAGAATAAGTTGTCCTGAAAAAAAGATTGTAGATCTTGAAGATGATGGACCAAATGATGCAGATTAAGGACACATTTTTAAATTGTTCTTTTATTATTGTTGACTTTTTACTATTTTGTTTTCTTTCTTTGGTTGAGAAAAGAAGGAGATGTGATGTATGGGCGGTTGGGCTGTGTATGAGTGTGTGAGTGTATGAGTGTATGTATTGTGATGTATGGGCATTGGGCAGTTGGGCTGTGAATTATGCACTTACTTTCTTATGGCTCTTTACTTCCTGTTCCTGTTGGCAGTTGGTGGAATGTTCCAGGGATTTGAAATGGTGGCTGCAGAAACCAGGCTGCAATATGAAGATCCTGTTATATATGTATTAATAAAGTGATTACTTCGTTATACAGGAATTATTGGCTTATTTGTACAAAACATCTCAGCCCCCCCTCACACACATGCATTGCCCCAGAGACATGTACACTGCCCCATACACACATACACTGCCCCACATACACACACTGCCCCCCATACACACACACTGCACCACATACACACACTGCTCCCATACACACAGTGCCCCCATACACACACTGCCCCCATACACTGCCCCACTTACACACATTGCCCCCATACACACACTGCCCCCATACACACACTGCCCCCACACACACACTGCCCCCACACACATACACTGCGCCCCATACACATACACTGCCCCCACACACATACACTGCGCCCCATACACATACACTGCCCCCATACACACATTGCCCCCCCACATACATTCACTGCCCCATACACACATTGCCCCCCATACACACATACACTGCAATCCACACACACACACACTGCAACTGTCACACACACATACTAACCCACGCATACACTGCCCCCCTAACACACACACTGCCGCCCTCACTCACACACTGCAACCTTCACACACACACACTGCTCACACACTGTTCCCCTCACACACACACACATTGCACCCCTTACACATTACACCACTGTTCTTAAACGGTTTGACTACTTACTCTGGGAGGGGGTCCCGGCACTATTGGCAGCATAACCACTACACTGAGCTGTAGTGGTTATTGTGTCTGGATTATTTATTTAAATAATCTACAAGGGCCCCTCCCGAGATCAGGCTCTGGATCCGACACTCCCGGTGGAATGCATGCGACGGTCTCCAGCCTGCACTTGAATACCATTGTAGCAGAGCTCCCTGTACCCCGGCTGGGTACCTCTGCCAGAGGGGTTGCTTCCTAGCTGTACCAGGGTAAATGGATGGGAAACTAGCTCTCTTAGTCCTTACAAGGACTTTCCTCATTGCATCTCCCTGCAAGCTGGAACAGCAGATACAGGGGTCCTTCCCTTCAGTAACCAGACGACACACAGAGTACAAGGGAAAATTGTGTGAATAAACATTGGGAACACAAAATACAAGGGCAAAACATGTGGATATTCCATAGGCATGGCACTTAGTGCAGGTGGCCCGCTACAACCATCTTGCTGATACTTTCCTTTTAAGCCGGTGAGAGTGATTTTATCATTGGAACCGCATTGTTCAAAACAACAGACAATAGGGGGGCAGAGCCTGACCAGCGAGCAAGCAAGATGTATCTTGCATGAGCTACTCCTGCACGGACACTATCCGCAACGATATCTCAGGCTAAAGTGCTGGGAAGCTTTCTGAAAGGAGCCCTGCACACTGGGAAGCCAGCACGTACCTGTGGATACTAAATCTGAGGCGCGGAGTATCTGGAACCCGTGACAGCGGGTTGAGGCCTACTGGAGAAGGTGGAGTGGAAAGGTGGCAGCTTTCCGCTTGCTGCTCCAAGCCGCATGCAAGCACTGCTCATCCCCCCCCGTGGACCGGTGGGGGATATCCTGGTCCTTGACAAAAGGAGCCAGCTCAGCCTCATACTTCTCAGAGGGTCTTGCAGTCCACACAAGCTGAACAGGGGTGAAGGTCTCAAAGATGGCAGTCTCATCTGACCCAGCTACACGTGGCATGAAGCCGCAGCGTCCTGATGTGCCAAGCCTCAGTAATAAAGTAAAGGACACCCTCGATGATATCTTTGACCAATTCTGGTCTCAGCTGTTGGCTTGCACACGGCCAGCTGTGGCTATTCATGTACCACCTACAAGGGACCAAGTTCACAGCAAATGGAGGCCTGGGAAACCTCTAATGGGTGCAACGCTGTCCCCCACTCCTGAAACTCGCACAAGATTTCCACCTGGGCTGAGAGCAACAGGTACAGGCCACACATGCAGAGGGCTGCAAGACGCACACAACATCACACAACTGAACCACGCAGGGTCCACTGCACCGTCCCGACCGGGAAGACCCTGGATCTCGACGGTTCCCAGGCTCGTGGCAAGAGGGTACCAGCTCTCCCACACACCAGGGCTGGAGAGGCATCTCACCCTCACCAAGTGGACTGAGCCAAAACACAAGCAGTGATCCCCGCAGGGGTGTCGGACGACTGTTTAGCCTACTGATTCGAGGGGCCTGAATGGTAGCCCGCAAACTGGGTCCACTAAGCACCACCACAGACGCATTTCTAGAAGCGGATGGCACAAGCTCGGGCAGTGCATCTACTGAGCATGTTTCCCAACCACACGTTATAATGTGTTTTGTTTTACTCTTTTTCTTTACATGGCTATCTCTCCTGACTCTACTTCCATGGCTTTAATTTACCTAGCATGATTCTATCCATTACTGATATATATAACATGCACAATGAATGTTTAATCCTGTTTAGCCTAGTCAGCCAGTTGGTATGTTTACCATTTTCCTTGTCTGACCTAACGTGTTACACAGTGCACATTCACTTACTTAAGCTCAGCACTACCACTACCTTTATAACTCTCAGCCTGTATTATGATTTAACCCCTTACCTTGTAGTGGCCCAACCTGAGTTACATCTCCCCTAGATCTGTTTAATATGCCAATCTGCATTTGACACTTTCTCTGGCTAACCAGTCACTTAACCCCTTAAGGACACATGACATGTGTGACATGTCATGATTCCCTTTTATTCCAGAAGTTTGGTCCTTAAGGGGTTAACACAGTCCTAAATGGGCACTCAGTGGTATTAATTGCATGCCATAACCTTGTTCCCTTCTTGTTTTATTATAACTCTGGAGTAATTGCATTATCCTGTGTCCTGCTTCGAACCGTAACTACTCTATACTAATTTTGCTTAACCTCTTCCTAACTATAAAACTGTGCAAGTATTCCCGAATACCTCAATGTTACAAGTGATAAAAAAAGCCTGAGGATTGCCGTTGGGGTACCTCACGCACATTTGTTATATTCATATCCACTTAAAAAACAAACAAACATCAGACAATAGGATTCCTGCACCCACACTGATATGCCTGTGATTTCAGGGTGTCTACCTCAAGACACTTGTCCAACACAAGAGACCATTACATGGTCGGATACTGTATATTGACAAAGAAGATTTTTTAACAGTCCTATATAGGTTTTTGATTTTTCCAGCTCCTGCTACTATATAACAGGAGTCGTCTATCCTGATAGCGGAGACCTATTTACACAAGACATTGCTACCCTCATTTCCACAGACTTTTATTACAAAAACTATCCTTTGATGTGGACTATCACCCCTACCCTTTCGTTCCAGTGACATATGAAGTAGTATTTTATGCATTTTTATTATCTCTTTCAATGCTATAAAGATTGTTATATTTTTTTAGTTCACTATTTAGTTAACAGTGCCCCTTTACACCACTGTGGGCAGGACTTTTCCTGGATATCCCTTCATCTATAATAGTTTTAGATTTCTTTACTGAATTATTTACTTCATCTTTCTCACAAGTTATTTCCTGGTACGTTTAGGATCTAGTAACCTTATTTCCCACTTCATCAAATAATCATTGCTTATAAATATATTATCAATCCATTAAATGTAAAAGTAATCTATGGGAAATACTTTCTTGACCTGATTTATATAAAGTAATTGCAGGTGATATAAGACAATTTCCACCTATTGCTTACTTGTATTGCAAATACAGTATTTGTTTTATATTGAATTAAGAATTAAAAACTTTATTTTATGACAATATTGTTATAAAATAGAATCTATAATAAACGTATTCAAAGAAGTGTAATAATTGTTTTTATTGCAGAACTGAAATCAGGCAAAACTGTTTCTTAAACTGGAAGCAGTGTCTAAAACACCCAAGCAAGGCACACTCTGTTTTTAAAAGAACAAAATGTAATACTAGCCCGGATGAGAAAAATGTTTATTGAAAGGTAGTAGAAAACTAATGACTGAATAGTCCATATATAGAATTTAGCCCAAAATGAAATCTCTGTTGTCTGGATTGTAAAAAGAGGGGGGAAAAAGCAGTCTGACTTAGAACATATCTCTATCTATTTTTTGTGCAAAACTTAAGTATGTGTTTTTTGAAAATTCAGATTTAAGTTTATACGGATGCTCCACAACTCGCAATGTTCTTGTGTGCAAAAGCCTTACATACACTTTTCACAGTTGCAAAAGTTGAGCAAAAGTAGTGTATATCTCAAATGCACAATTCTGTTCTGAGCTAAAACTCCAGGGCTGTGTGTTTTCATTATGTGTTCTATTAGTACACAACTGCTAAGCACATATACAGAAGCTATCAAACAAAACATTGATGACCTCTTAGATGAGCTCTGTGCCAACACTAATAGAAAGCACTAATTTCTCACATAAAAGATGCAGACATTGGTAGTAAAAACCTTAACAAAGTGCTCAAAGCACAAAATTTGAGACGCTTTAGGCCAAGCATGTTAAACTCACGAGCTGCATACCGCATGCTGCCCACAATGAATATCTTTGCAGCCCTGCGAGCCGCGAGTACATATTTACTGTTAAAGCAGAGTAGGCACCTGCTCTCTCCACATTGCAAGTTCCCACTCTGCTAAAATTTACCAGGCCAGGTGGAAAAAAGGAGGAAGCTGGCAGCAGCGAGCGCAGTCTGTTCTTCCTGCTCCTCACTGCTCGTGCGGGCCCTGTGGTGATGCCGAAATATGATGTAATTCTGGCTCGGCATCACTAAACTGTATGTGTGAGGGAGCAGTGAGGAGCAGAAAGGGAGACCTCCAGAGAGAAGACCCCACTGGACCCCATGGAGAGGCCCCACACCAGCTCCCAAAGGAAGGGAGCAGTCAGCAATAAATAAAATGATTGTGAGTGTGTGCAATAATGTGTAAATGTGTGTGTCTGTCAGTGTGTTTGTGTCTGCTAGTGTGTGTATGTGTGCCTGTCAGTATGTGTGTGTGTGTGTGTCTGTCAGTGTGTGTGTTTGTCTGTCAATGAGTGTGTGTGTGTGTGTGTGTGTCTGTCAGTGAGTCTGTGTATGTCTGTCAGTGAGTGTGTGTGTGTCTGTCAGTGTGTGTGTCTGTCTGTCAGTAAGTGTGTGTGTGTGTGTCTGTCAGTAAGTGTGTGTGTCTGTCAGTGAGTGTGTGTGTCTGTCTGTCAGTAAGTGTGTGTGTGTCTGTCAGTAAGTGAATGTGTCTGTCAGTGAGTGTATGTGTGTCTATCAGTGAGTATGTGTGTGTATCTGTCAGTGAGTGTGTGTTTGTGTGTCTGTCTGTCTGTCAGTGAGTGTGTGTCTGTCAGTGTCTGTCTGTCAGTGTGTGTGTTTCTGTCAGTGAGTGTGAGTTTGTCTGTCAGTGTATGTGTGTCCGTCTGTCAGTGAGTGTGTGTGTCTGTCAGTGTGTGTCTGTGAGTGTGTGTGTGTGTGTGTGTCTGTCAGTGAGTGTGTGTGTGTCTGTCACTGAGTGTGTATTTCTGTCAATGAGTGCATGTGTGTGTGTCTGTCAGTGAGTGTGTGTCGGTCAGTGTTGCAATGGCCGTGGCTGGACAGTGGAGGACCTGGAGGTGAGGTCAACGTAATCAACCTTCACAGGTTTTCATGGAGTAGCGGGACTATCCGCTTTGGTTTGGCTTAAGCAGAGAGTGCAAATTATTTAATATTGCAAGAAGGTGCACACCAAAAATATCATAAATATAGTAAATTGTTTACATTGTTGATAAGACAGAGGTTACACTCTTCATTAGATATACTATTTCATATAAGCAACGGGCAGGTGTGATAGGCCAAAATCAGTCAGCTGGCACTCTCAGCCAATTACCATCTCTCTTTCCTGTTTGTGCTAATGCTTCCTCTTTAACCCAAGTAGCACAGAAGGGCCTGGCTGTAAGCTGCTTGGCGCTGGGTTTGCACATTTAGCATTAAACCATTCAAAAATATTTAACACTGAGCAGAGGGATGTCACTGTGGTCCTCCAGGCACTAAAACCACTTCCATGACATGTAGCTGTTGCAGTACCTCCTAGTGTGTCCTTTTAAAGGATAATGCATTAGACTTTACACAATAACATACAATTAGCACATTGATTAGAAATCAATGTCAGACCTAAAACAGGCTGAAGATGTGCAGAAAAGCCGATAAATTGACAAACACATATACACGGAGTACGTTATTGCTATAAAACCACTACAGCTCAATATAGTGATTATAATACATAGATTCTACCCCTCCTGCTTTAAACAAAAATCAGGGGTCTCTTGGTGTTTACCACCTGGCTCTTCACCTGCAATTATTGCACTGGGGTATGGAAAAAAAATAATGCTATTGGCATGTGCATGTGTAAATAAACACAGCATCTGAGTCCATGAAGCTATCATCTTTTTTCTTTTTTGATTTTTATACATCTTGTTTAAGCAACCTCTAGAGTTTAGAGATCATTTTGTAGTATCATGGTATGTTCTATTTAACATCTGCTGAATTTACTCATAACTTACAGGTTTAATATTTAAATGGGAATTATTTATTGCTGTGGTGTGGCTAGTAGGGCACATATGGTCCCACATCTAAAGTTAATTCCATATTTAAGATTCAACATCTTAATTGTCAAGACCCTAAAACATGAGTGACTGATAAAACATGTATCAGTCACTTTTTGCTGCCCAAATGTTATATCCTTGGGATATATTAAATAACAAATTTATAGAAAAACATCTTTCTGTAGCTTTTATTTGCAAATATTGCATCTGTTTCTACTTATAGTTATACAATTATCCTTACTGCACCTCTGAATTCCCTCTTCATCATCAAGATTTTTTGAATATATAATATTTCAAACATAATATTTAACATATTCATACTTCAGTTGGCTCATCTTTCTTCTAACTCAACTCTCTAGTATATTTTAACCTTTCTTTATTTGTCTTTTTTATACTTCATTCCTTCCTGCTGTGAATACATTATAGGCTATTCACTAAATTCAGAATTTAGCAAATTTAAGTCAAATGGCAAAATTTAGCCAAGCACAGTTGCATTGGAAAAATATCTCCAATTCAACTATAGTTACAGCTTAACTATTTCTCAGTTGTCCTCATTTAATTTGCTAAAAATAAGAGTTTATTGAATAACCCTGAATGTAGGAAGGAACAGAGGAATGAATGTGCAGCCCTGGCTCTCTCTTGCTTATGCTTTTACATGGCAAGCAAAATAACAAGCCGCAAGAGTGTACTGAGAACGGACAGCGTCTGAAATAGCCTTCCCTTTGGTGGGTCCCTGCTCAGATTTTAAGCTGGTTTTAGCTCATCTTGTGCCCTTACAGAGAGAACATCTCTGAAGCATATCAGACTGGTCTTACCCGTACGGGCAGTCCAGATCCAAAATGGCAGCAAGTTCCCACTGCACGAGAGACACAGCAACCCCAGACGATCATTTCAACCTTGTTAGGCATCATCAGTGAGACATAGCTGATATCGCTTTAGGCACTGTGAGCAAGGGGTCCACGTCTGGTTTACCCTTTAAACTTATGGAGAGCAAAAAAACAAGGCTCAAGAGTATACTGAGAACGGACAGCATCTGAAATAGCCTATCCTTCGATGGGTACCTGCTCAGATTTCAAGCTGGTTTTAGCTCATCTTTTGCCATTACAGAGAGAACATCTCTGAAGCATTACATGGCAAGACACAAAGCAAGGAGAGGAACTGCTAAGGAATGAAACATATGGGTGGTTTGTGTCTAAGTAATGCTCTAGGGAAGGAGTAGGCAACCTTCATCACTCCAGATGTTTTGGACTACACCTCTCATGATGCTTTGCGAGCATTATGGAGGATGTAGTCCACAACATCTGGAGTGCCGAAGGTTGCCTTCCCCTGTTCTAGGGCAATGCTAAGGAGCATTTTATATCTATATCTTAATAAAGGCAATAGCTTTTAATGTTCTAAAAAAAACAAACATTTATTATTAAGTGCATATATTGCACTTAATGCTAGACTTAATTCCCATTACATTTGGTTCGGTGAATTTGATGTCCTGACTTCAAAAAAAGTACATTAAAACGTCATGAAGTTTGAAATGCAGAGTAACACAGCTAAACTAAGAGCTAGTTACCATGACAGTTTATTTATCCCTCTTACTATGTGTGGTAGGGAGTGAGGAGCCAAATAAAATAAGAATCTATCTGCTAAATTCAGCTCTTAATCCGCCACATTGCCATACCTTTTGTGCAGTGGAGTATGAGTTAATTATGAACAGCAAGGAGCTTTGCAGACAGTCTCTCAATTTTTGTTTGGTGATAGGGAATCAGTATAGGTAACTTTGGTCTACATTGTGCATTGTGCAATCAGGAGGACATTTTTTGAAAAGGGAAGGTTAAGGGGTGGAGTAATACTGCATAAAGTCACAAATTATTTTTTATTTTTAGCAAACTAAACATATTTGATTGAAAAACTACTGCATGAATATGAGATCAAAATCAAAATGACTTAAGTTCTGTTGGTGTTCCCATAATTTAGCTAAATTTACTTTGTTCCCCAAGAAATAAACAGTGGGGGATACAGAAAAAAGAAGGGGAGGGGCGGGAATACAACGACAATTACATACATGGCATCACATGTCAGTTACATATTAGAGATATTTTATGTAAGAGTTGAGCTTTGCAGTCATGCTGAATGACCATGCTGAGTGACCAACCACCTAGACCTTTACTAAGAATGACTCCGTCTACATGAATCTAGAGTCTATAGTTTTGCGTTCTAGTAATTGGTTGGGCAGGCCTAGGGGGATAGGGGATGTGCATATGATAAACATGCCGTTATACGACTGATTTTTAGCCACATATTTTGACAGGTAAAACTTCTGCGTTTAATGAACATGGTAGATAAACAGTAATGTTTCATGCTTGATTACATTGTTCATGGTGCTGCCGAAAATGTCGTAGCTTATAGAGGGGAAAATATAACCCACACTACATGGGTCAGTGATACAGGGAAAGCAAATTCGCTTCCATCTACCCTTAGCTTGATGGCTGTGTGCCTCGGTCTGAGGGGGGAGGAATGTCACCACTATGGAAGTAGGTACTCCACCTTCTGTTAGTAAGATAACCAAACCCAAATGTGGGCAGCATGCCCATTTAAAAATATATATATTTATTTTTATTTATATATTTAAAATTAACTTGTTAACTTTGAGAAACAACAAAGGTAGTTAGTGAGAATTATTTATCTAGTCAACACAAGGTTGCCATGAAGTCTCAATGGTGGCTCATTGTGTAGCTGTCAGAATAGACATGCATTTGTAGGTGTAGTAAATGTTAATTATTTTCAATTAATAGTTTTTTTACTGAGGGCAGATAATAATTTACTATTAGATTCCTGTTGCCAAAATAAATATTGTTGCCAATTGTTGATAGGCTTTAGATGTGGTGTTAGGAAAGAGAAGAAACAAGCATAGGTGAGCTCCAACTGGCAAGTCGTCAATGTGGGTAATGGCTGTACAACCCCACCATATGTGCGTCATATAGCTCTTCTCCACCCCACATCTCCAGCAAAAATTAAACACATTTGGGTAGATTTTGTGCAATTTTGCTTGGTGTAAGGTACCACCTATACAGTGAAGGGAAAAAGTATTTAATCCCCTGCTGATTTTAAATGCTTGTCCACTGACAAAGAAATGATTAGTCTATAATTTTAATGGTAGGTGTATTTCAACAGGGAGAGACAGAATAACAAAAAAAATATTCCAGAAAAACGCATGTCAAAAAAGTTATAAATTGATTTGCATGTCAATGAGTGGAATAAGTATTTGACCCCTTCAACTTAGTACTTGGTAGCAAAACCCTTGTTGGCAAACAAAGAGGTCAGATGTTTATTGTAGTTGGCCACAAGGTTTGTACTCATCTCAGGAGGGATTTTGTCCCACTCATCTTTGCAGATCCTCTCCAAGTCATTAAGGTTTCGAGGCTGATATTTGGCAACTCAAACCTTCAGCTTCCTTCACAGATTTTTTAATGGGATTAAGCTCTGGAGACTGGCTAGGTCACTTTGTTTTGGCTGTGTATTTTGGGTCATTGTGTCATCCACAACCCATTTTCATTGCAGTGGCTGAGTGAAGGAGATTCTCACCCAAGATTTGACGGTACATGGCCCCGTCTATCGTCCCTTTGATGGAGTGCAGTTGTCCTGTCCCCTTAGCAGAAAAACACCCCCAATGCATGAAGTTTCCACCTCCATGTTTGATGGTGGGGATGGTGTTCTTGTGGTCATAGGCAGCATTTCTCCACCTCCAAACACAGCGAGTTGAGTTGATGACACAGAGCTGGATTTTGGTCTCATCTGACCACAACACTTTCACCCAGTTCTCCTCTGAATCATTCAGATGTTAATTGGCAAACTATAGATGGGCCTGTACATGTGCTTTCTTGAGCAGGGGGACCTTGCAGGCGTTGCAGGATTTCAGTCCTTCACGGCGTAGTGTGTTACCAATTGTTTTCTTGGTGACTATGCTCCCAGCTGCCTTGAGATCATTAACAAGATCCTCTTGTGTAGTTCTGGACTGATTCCTCACCGTTCTCATTGTTGTGGTCGTGACCTAAATATGAATATTAATCTCTTAATACATAATAATTAAGCAATACGGAACAACATTAATATTTTTATAATTCATGGTAGTATGGTCGAATATGTGGATAGAAAATACACAAAACGTTGTAATATTAAATGTATATTTAATATAACTATAATAAATAAACAGATGCTAGCGGAATGTCAATTTACCACAATAATTATACAATACAATACTACACAAAACGCTATTGGTTGCTAAATATTATACAAAAGGCTATTACAATTGCTAACTGTTACAATGGATTCATATTACTTACAAGGCCCCAGCCAAAGGGCTGGGGCTAAGTCAGAGCTGGTACTACATGATCAGTCAGGTACAGGCAAAAAGAGACAGAGTTTCTCCTACATCTGGTTTTTATTCAGTGTAAGTAGGCTGGCCTGTGATGTCACTGCCAGAAGCACATGTCTTCCTACACACTCCCCCTAGTGGTGCCCCCAAAGCATTACACTAAATATGCTTTCTTTATGATGTAAAGTCATTAATTAATAAATACCATTACACTCATGATCATTGAAACGCCACAAGGTGAGATCTTGCATGCAGCACCAGGCCAAGGGAGACTGACAGTTATTTTGTGTTTCTTCCATTAGAGAATAAGCGCACTAACTGTTGTCGCTTTCTCACCAAGCTGCTTGGCGATGGTCTTGTAGCCAATTCCATCCTTGTGTAGGTCTACAATCTTGTCCCTAAAATCCTTGGACAGCTCTTTGGTCTTGGCCATGGTAGAGAGTTTGGAATCTGACTGATTGCTTCTATACAGGCAACAAGCTGAGATTAGGAGCTGCCTTTAAGAGAGTGCTCTTAATCTAAGCTTGTTACCTGTATAAGAGACACCTTGGAGCCAATTATTGGTTTTCCAACTTACTGTTTTGTAGAACGACGGGATAATTCTAGTACTTATGATCACCATATATGATCTATAAGTCATTTTTACTTCTATTCTTGCACTAAATATTTGGATTGACATAGCTCAAGAACACACTGATAGTACTATAATAAAATAGCCTGCTTAAATAAACTCCAGCCATGCCAATAGCTGGAGTCATCTGATACAGGCAGACAAAGTGGATCTCCATAGACTGTATCAATTGCACAAAGTAGCAACTTTATGATGATACTTTATTAAAAGACTGGGACTTTATTATTATCATCACTTTTAACATTGGGACTATCGAACTGTAATATATTAGTAATGAAACATTGTTGTTTTCCAGCTTTTATATTTCTTGGTACTACACCTGGTAATCTATTATATTTAATCTAATAATTTTCTTTTATTTCATTTTGGCTTTATAGTGGGAGCCTACCTTTCCAGTCAAGCAGTATGACTGTTTAGTAAATTCTGTCTATCCTTATTCGAGAATTCTATTCTCAATTACATTTGCCATATCTCTCACATGTCTGTGGGGAATCATGGATTAATATTGGGAGATATGAGGTGGCAATGAGGGTAGGGTGGGAAGCTGGTAGGTTGCATGATGGGGGAGAGAGGAAAGGATAATAATTAAGATACAAATATACAAACAACAAAAAATTATAACTATATACAAAAACCCATCTAAGGGGGTACTAGGTAGTACGGATTTAAAAAAACATGGCTCCTATGAGCCCATGATGTGCTAGCAATGTGGAGTGTCATGTTCTCCTTTACACACGAACCATATCTTATATTGCCCGAACCCCAGTAGGGAGAAGTTGTTGCACTTCTTGTGGGAAATTTCCCCCAAAAATAAGGCAATAAGTGTCAGTAAATAATATAAGTGTCAGTAAGATGGTGGGGGACACACTAAAAAATTAAATAAAAAATAAGATAACCACAAGTAGAGAAATATATGACCATTATGGCACAACAAAAAAGGGAGAAAAGAATGGCCATATGTTCAACATGTAAGATATTAGGCTCAGAAAAGAGAGTCACTTAGCTGTCGCGACCACATTGCAGTCCTTGGAGACTTTGGCTGGGGAGTGCGGTAGCAATTCTCAATCCTTTCCCGGAGGTGGAAGAGAAACAGGTATCCCCCATTCCTTTAGGAGTTGGCTGCCATTTTCCAGTGTTCAGAGAAATTTATCTGTGCCATTTCTTCTGACCAGCAATTTTGTTGGGAAACCCCAGCAATAAAGTATGTTGGTCTCTCGAAGGGCTATTGCCAACAGTGCCAGCACTCTTCTCATTTGCAGGTTAACAACCAACAGATCTGAGTACACTTGAATTCTAATAAAATGGTCAGGAAGCTTGCATGGCTTGCATCTTAAAGCTTGCATGGCCTTCTTCTTTGCTGTGTTGTAGTGGAATTTCGCCACCACATCTCTCGGGATCGCCGGTGCCAAGTGTTTTGGCTTCAGTAGCCGATGAATTCGGTCCAGCATCAATTCTTGACTTGTCAGGTCAGGGACAAAAGCTTGAAAGAGGCCTATAGCATATGCCCCCAGGTCAGCTGGTAGGATGTCCTCCGGGATGCCGCGTATGAGAAAATTGCTGCGTCTATCCCTGTCTTCATGGTCCGCCACTTTATTTGTTAGATGGTCAATCGTGGTGCATAGCTCAGTGTATGCATCTGCAAGTGGGTTGTGGGCTGAGATGATCTCCTCCGTCTGGTCCTCTAGGTGAGCCGTTCTGTTCCTTATGTCCCTTGCTACCTTAGAGAGCTCTGACTGAAGAAAGGACTGGAACATTATGTGTACTGAGATGTCCGTTGCTGGAGTCGAGGTATGTAGGGAGACAAATGTGCCGTCATTCTTGTCCAAGAAGGACGCAGGGGAGTGTCTGGAGGCGCTATCTTGGGCCTGCGTTTTCGACTATGTCAGTGCCATGACCTGCAGTGCAGTTTGTTTTAGTCTTGCTTTTTTGGCCGATTTCGAGGCCATGGTTGTCAGGGAACTTTCCAGAGGAATGTGTATGGCTGTTGGTATATATTGTGCTTAGCAAATCACTGATTATGGATGATGGTCCGAGGAGCCAGCAAATCAGACAACCATCTTGCTAAGCTGCTTGGCCATGCCGCTTAGTCCCTCACTTTTTAAATCTGCCCAGCAGTTCAGTTCAGATTTCATGTTGCAGTTAGGGTCTGGGCGCCAGGACCATGAACAAAGCTCCACTCAATGCATGGTCTGTCTTGAGGGGAAGGCTGTCAACCCACCCCTTTCACAGATAGGTCCTCTTCTCTCTACAACCTGCTCTCTTGCCTGCACACCTTCTGGGATAGAATTATTGACAGGTATGCTGGCACCAGACCTTGCATAAAAGCAGTTGAAGCACTTGGGTAGTGTTTATGTGGGGAGAAAAATAATTTGCAGTGGCTTAGAAACACTAAGATTCTTCTTCTGGAGGGGAGGGTGGTAAGCCAAAAACATGATGAAAACATTTCTGTGTCTTTAAGTCTGTAATTGGCTTCAGTTCTGCTGAGCCCCTCCCATCTCATGCGTAGCTGTTTGGAGAAACCTACTTAAGAGCATCTAGGCATGTCAAAAATGGAATGGTTTGAAATGTATTTCAGCTTTTGCTTTTAAAAAGGAATTTCCATTGAGTTGAAATCCAGATAGCAATGCCAGTGTACCTTGAGTAGAAGAATGCTATCAGCTTTTCTATTTAGAGGCCATCATTGGCTGCTAGCACCAGGGTTACCAAACAGGAGAGAGAAGCAAGAAGCCATCTTAGAAGCAGCATAGGGAGAGTTCAGCAGCAGCAGCAGCAACTCCTGGCCCCCGCCAAATTTAAGTGTATAATATTATCTTTTCAAAATTGCCCTAAAGTGGGCTAATTAAGCAGGACATTTACAGTGTTACTATAATGCCAGGGAAGTGAAATTGCTAGATTGTGAAGGGAACATTTCTGAAACAGAGCACTGTGCTGCCTGTCATCAATAGTTTTAATAACCCTTACTGCATATACCCACAATCTTCTTTCTCAGTTATGAAGCTTTAGGACTTGGGCTGCAGGACTTGGGCTCTGACTCCAAGGACTATCTGATTCTGATTTCAAACTGCTTTAATCTTTGATGATTGTTGTTTCTATTACCCATGTCAGCTACCACTGCAGATTAATTGTATTGCCAACTGTTAATGTAATAAGAAATGTATCAGCATAGGCGTGCGCACGGGGTGTGCCGGGTGTGCCTGTGTACACCTTAGTCCCCGTGGCAAGCCTATGGTTTGAGTCCTGCAGGAACAGCGTCCCTGCACTTTTGATGGATTACCCCCCCCCCCAGCTCAGCCGCGGCGAGGGAGCTCTCTGCTCACTCTCACCGCGCGCCCTGATGCCGGGAGCCGGAATATGACGTCATATTCCGGCTCCCAGCTACAGCAGACAGCCCGAGCGGCGAGAGGGAGCAGAGAGCACACAGCTCCCTCGCCGTGGCTGAGCTGGAGAGAGGCGCCCGCCCCACTGGACCCCAGGGAAAAGTCCACCAGCACTCCAGGTAGGAGGCTGGGTGGACATTGTTTTAAATGAAAATATAATAATTTTTTCTTGTGTGTGAGTGTGTGTGTGTGTCTGTGAGTCTGTGTTTGTGAGTGTGTCAGTGAGTGAGTGTGTGTCTGTCTGTGTGTGAGTGTCTGTCTGTGTGTGAGTGTGTCTGTGTGTGAGTGTCTGTGTGTGTGAGTGTGTCAGTGAGTGTGTGTGTCTGTGTGTGGGTGTGTGTGTGTGTGTGAGTGTCTGTGTGTGTGTCAGTGAGTGTGTCTGTGAATGTATGTGTGTGTGTGTCAGTGAGTGTGTGTGTGTGTGTCTGTGAGTGTATGTGTGTGTCTGTGTGAGTGTGTGTCTGTGAATGTGTGTCTGTGAATGTGTGTGTCTGTGAGTGTATGTGTGTGTGTGTCTGAATGTGTCTGTGAGTGTGTGTGTGTACGCATGTATATATATATATATATATATATATATATATATATATATATATATATATATATATATATATATACACACACACACACGCAGAGCCGACGCTATCTGAGTGCCGGCTCTGCTCTAAGCCTCCATGGGCCGGCGGGGAGACCAAAGATCTACCTCACAGGACCACAGCAGCATAGAGGGAGGCAGGAGAGGACCCAGTGAGCTCTAGACAGAAGCTCCGCCAGGTTCCTCTCGCGATATCTGAGTGTTGCTGCGTCAACGCTCAGATCTCGCGAGAGTTAACTCTAGCCCTGCAGGCTAGAGTTCACTCTACACTGGACCACCAGGGATGGCACATGGCAGCAAGGATTTACTAATCTGCCAAATCCCTCCAAACATACAGCACACACATACAGCACCTACACACATACAGCTCACACACACAGTACACTAACCGCACCCTCATAAACACACACAGCACCTTTAAAAAAAACGCAACACCCTCACACACAGCACACTAACAGCACCCTCACAAACACACACACACACAAACAGCACCCTCACAAATACACAACACTCACAAACAGCACCCTCACAGGACAAACATGCACACACAAACAGGACAGTCACAAACACACACACACACAAACACCCTCACATCACACTAACAGCACCCTCACACACACATCACACTAACAGCACACAGCACACTAACAGCACACACAGCAGTGTGTGTGTGTGTGTGTGGATATATATATATATATACATATATATATAGACAGATAGATATATCCACACACACACACGCGGCGTGTGTTTGTGCTTTAGGGTGCACACCCTAATGCAATAGGCTGCGCACGCCTATGTGTATCAATATTCTTCTGCTTTAACCCTGTACACTGTGCTGAGAGCTAATAGTGAGTCAGGAGTAGCTGATATGGTTGGAGTCTATCAGTATCTTGGTGCTTTGACCACAAGCACACTGTGAGCTGAAAGCTAATGGAGTAGCTGACATGTTTCATACCGTCAGCAATATTTAATAGAAAGCTAAAGTTATAGCAGATGCACTACTGCATATTAAATCATGTAAGGGAGATAGAGAGAGATGGAGAGAGAGCTAAAGCATTTTACAGATATATGTGTTGATATGTCTGTATTTCAGCTCTGTGTAATCCATCACAGTGATCCTGGCTGTGCGGTATAGTTATGAGAATCTCCTTATTGTGCCAGCTCTGTGTGTTATTTCTCTGTATTTTATTCAGCTTTACCTATTGCATGGGTACCTCTGTAGTCTACCCAGGTCTGTGTATTGTATAGGTATATTTGTTTTGTGCCCCGCTGTGTGTATTTGTGCCCAGCTCTGTGTATGTATTTCTGTGGTATGGTTAACTATGTATTGTACTAAGCTCTCTGTATTTTACAGATATCTTTATGTTGTGCCTACCTTGTTTTATTGTATGAGCATCTCTTTACTGTAGTGTATAGGGAGGAGTATTATGGTTAAGGAGTCTGGCGCCCCACCATCTTAAAACTTCACCAGCCTCTACTGCATAAAAGGGATAACATTAGCCTACCATACAATTCTAGCTTGGTAATTTTGAACAATTTCCACCTGATGAATACTGTGCTAATTTACAAGCTACCACACCTACTGCTGTCTTTATCACAGCTCAATACCAACGTTTTTTGGCAAAGATAACTTTCTTTCTGCTCTATAACCAGCCTACACCAGAATCATTCTCCTCACAACTACACAACAACAACAGACACCAACAGACACCAAAATAAAAGGCAGATAAACCACCTATTTCGGCTGACGTTCTTCCGATTGCCACAAAGTTGGAGGTCTGTCATGGTGCCTCCATCTGAGCATTCTTTCGATTCAATCAGGGACATTCCCTTGAGGAGAATGCAGAGATAATTTCACATACTAATTTCACATACTGCCAGCACATTCATATCCATTCTCCAGAGCAGCCCATCCAGTGATGAAAGAGAACCTTAAGAGCCTTCTGGTGGAGTTGTGCCATAACATAGCCACGAATATATTCCTCTTTTGAGAGTAAATAAATGGAAACTCTTCACGCCTTCATAACATGGATTTGACTACAATAGTGCACGTGGAAAGGATCACTGTGTTGGTACGTGGAAGGGGACCTGTATATTTCTAGGGAAAGGGGCACTATAGAATTAGGAATACAGGTTTGTATTCCAAATTCTATAGTGTTCCTGTAAGGTGAACATTTTATGACAAGTTTAATTGTAATACAGCAGAGGTCAGTTTTATTTGTGTAGATAAGATGTTATACAGAGAAGTAGGGTAGTAAGGGTTTTATGCAGATATTTGTACCAATCACAAAACAAACAAATAAAACATGAAAAACATCAATAACATATTGGAAAAGGTAGCATGTGAGCTCTGATGCAAGATCTGTAACATCAGTGAAATATATTAAAAACTGAAACACAGACCAAGCATTCAGACACTTTACTTAAATATCATGTTGAAGAAAATTGCAGCACTCAACTGGGAAATTGCTTTTTACAGCGGATCAGTCAATCCAACACCTTGCAATCAAAATAAAGAAAGGGAAATTTCTAAAGTGCACAGGAAAAGAGAATATTGTAAACGGTAACTGCTTTTCACATCAAAATCACACAAGCTTAAAAGGATCTTTGTTTTTATCCTATTATTTATTTCTTTATTCAGGATATTTTACTTTGTTTTTAATCCAGCAAGCCTTTACTGTTCGTTTTTATTTTTTTATACTCTAATTGTGTGTAACTGTTCTTGACCTATCTATTACTTACTAAAAAAAAAAATCCGTTGGTTAGAGATTGTTGTGTAAGTATTCTGTTTGATGTTTGTCCACAGGGGATTTGGGTGCAAGTTCCAAATACAAGTATTAGTTAGGTGCAAACTGGTTTGTGGGTCTGGAATAACGTTTGATGCATAGTATCATAGAGTAAGTCCCTGTACACTGACTTACATGCTTGTAGAAGTAGCTTTTTAAAACACTCAATACAAAAGTATTTACAGATTATTTTACGTTAAAGGAACACTATAGGGTCAGTAACACAAACATGTATTCTCCATATGTTAAAACCACCATCTAGCCCTCCTGACCCACCCTTGCCTCCCTAAATATAGTAAAATCTTACGTATACTCAAGTCTGCCCCTGATCTGTATGCTTGGCTGACATCATCAGAAGGGATTCTCCAAGCCAATCACAATGCTTTCCCACAAGATTGGCTGAGACTGTCAAGGAGGCAGATCAGCATCTCCTCATAAAGATCATTGAATTAATACATCTCTATAAGTTTAGTGTCTCCATGCAGAGGAACACACTATGCACCACTGCCCCAGGAAGCACCTCTAGTAGCATCTGAGGAGTGGCCAGTGGAGGTACCCCTAGGCTTTTTTTTCCTCTGAAAATACAGTGTTTACAGCAAAAAGCCTGAAGGGAATGATTCTACTCACCAGAACAAATACAATAAGCTGTAATTGTTCTGGTGACTATCATGTCCCTTTTAAGAATCTGCTAGAATAAATCAAAGTCAGTACCCCTAATCTGAGTGGTAAGCAGTGGTTTAGAGACTGGTACTACTTTGGTAAATTGTACTAGCCAATAGATCCTTTTACCTGTGTGATGTACGTGTAATGCTTTGAGATTTTTTTAATGCACTTTACAATTATAGAAAGGGAAAGCTTACAATATGTGGGCAGATATATATCATTAGGAATCTTTCTCCGGGACACTTAAACCTGGGTTTCATATATATATTTGTTGTGCATTCCTTTTTTTGTCAGTTTTTCACTACTTTTAATAAAAATATAGGATAGAGTAATCATATCATTTTATTTGGAGCTGGTCATATGAATATATTTTTTTTAATTATAGCTTAATAGGAAACACCTCTAACATCTTATGTTAGTGATTACAGTGATTTTATTGTGCCTTTATTATATTTTTTGATAGCTAGATAGATAGACTTACTTTGACCTGTCCTTAAAGCTTAGGAGACAAAAGCCCATAACCCCCTTTACTCTTCTGCCTTAACACAAGCATATTGTTCAAAGTTTTATTTTCATCACATCAAATAACACAGAAAATGTGGAAGCATTTCCCCTAATGTGTCTCCAATGGCCATACTCAAACCCTTGACATGCAGGATCACTCACCCAAGTAAATACACTGATTCTGAATGATTCTATTGAGTAGTAGTTTTGAATGTTTCCTTAATTTTTTTTTTATTTACATAATATTTATGTTATTGAATGGTACACTGATTGGCCAATTTTCATGCTCTTTTGCTTCATCAGATTTGTTTATCTGAATTTTTTTTCTTTAATAAAATTCGGACAAGTCGAAGCACAATGTGATGGAAAATTGGTCAAGTTAAATATTTTTTATTTTTAGACAAGTGGCTAGGCCAAAATTATTTTTTCTGTTATTCTATTCTAAGTCAAACATTCATCCTTTATATTACACACAGCTGTTTTTTTAACTTTGGAAGGCCCTTACTTCTCTAACCCCCATCTGACTTCACAGAGTGAACAGTTTTACTTTAAGTCCCACAAAAGTATATCATTCTGTTTTGAACTTAGTGACCTGGGCTCAGATTTTTCTGGACCTTACCTCAATGGATCTTCAATCTGCCATGCAGACCTCTAAAACCTGTACCCTCCTCCTCCAATTAAGCAATGTCATTAAGGATCCTACATAGGGCCTAGTTTATTCCCTTGTTACATTTTAAAGCAGGTTTGTCTTCAGATAGTAAATGTTGTAAATGCAACCAGACTGATGCAGACTTTCATCAATGTTCATGGCTCTGTCCCAAAGTGTTATAGAACACAACAATGTTTTAGAGCTCAATTTTATACTGAAAGGTGAGTGGGTATTCTTGGCATTGTTTCTGATAATAATCTAGTTCATGGGTAGTCAACCTGGTCCCTACTGCCCACAAGTGGGCGGTTTAGGATTTCAGATGGGCGGTGGTAGGTTCTCCAGAAAACTCCCGGTGGGCCTGGATGGCCATGGACTAAGGCCGGCAGTGGAGATCTTTTCATCTCTGCTGCTCGCAAATGCAGTGCCAGCGTTTAAGATCTCCCTCACTGGCCCACTGGCACTTAGTTCCAGGAGAGGGAGGGAAGGGCCTGAGAAGTTCTGTGTTCCTCCCGCAAGCAGGCTGTTTGGAGCTTTGCCGCACGTTACCATGGCAATGCTCCAATACAGTGCCTGCTTGCTGGAGGACAGGAGAGTCAGCCTGCAGCCAGAGCAGCTGCAGGCTAAAGTGAACATGCCACCACTGGACCACCAGGGCTTGCAGCATTATGTCCACCCTCCATGGCAAAAGAAAGAAGGGGGAGACATTAAGAAAGATTTTCACATCTCTCACCTACACACAGCATAGACCCATGGGGATCCACAGGGTGGGTAGGGGGGGGGGGCACTTGCCTCACCCCCCCCGGATTTTTCAGCTTGTTCTGCTAATTTTCACGTGAGATTGAAAATACACTGCAATACTGGCAGTATGTATGGAGAGAGACAAGGACAGGAAGCTGCATCTTATGCCTACTTCTCTCTGACTGAATCTGCAGGGGAGCAACACATGCAGCCAGAGAGTGCCTACAGATAAGGTAAGTAAGGCACATGGGGGACAGAGATAGCCCACAGATCAGTAAAGTGAGGCACATGGGGGGCAGAGATAGCCCACAGATCAGTAAAGTGAGGCACATGGGGGGCAGAGATAGCCCACAGGAAGGGTCAGCAAGGACCAGGAAGGTAAAGTAGGAGAAGGAAGGAGCAGAAAGGGGCAGCAAGGAGCACAACAGGTAAAGTAGGAGAAGGAACAGAAATGAGCAGCAAGGAGCACAACAGGTAAAGGAGGAGAAAGAACAGAAATGAGCAGCAAGGAGCACAACAGGTAAAGGAGGAGAAGGAACAGAAATGAGCAGCAAGGAGCACAGCAGGTAAAGTAGGAGAAGGAACAAAAATGAGCAGCAAGGAGCACAACAGGTAAAGTAGGAGAAGGAACAGAAATGAGCAGGAAGGATCTGCAAGGAGCAGGGAGGGTCTGTAAAGAGCAGGAAGGGTCTGCAAAGAGCAGGAAGTGTCTGCAAAGAGCAGAACGGGACAGAAGGAGCTCAAAGGTAAAGTAGGAGAAGGAGCAGAAAGGGGGTAGCAAAGAGCAGAAAGGGATCAGAAAGAGAAAGGAGCTGAAGGGGGAGCACAATAAGCAGAAAGGAGCAGAAAGGTAAAGGAGCAGAAGGAGCCAAGGAGGAGAGAAGACCGTGTTAGAAGAAAAAGAACACTGTGTCAAATGAAGGAGAAGAAAAGGAGATTGGAGCAGGAAGGACAAGTGAAGTGAACCGTCCACTTTATTCTGGACACCACATCATAAGGCTTTGGTACCTGGGCCTGGCAGGGAAACTTTGGACCTTCTCATCTCCCCAGGTAAAAAAAAATCAGTGTTAATGTGTTCACTTTTATTTACTGAGCGTCAGGAAGCACAGAGGACCGCTGGGGAGTGGTGTCGCTGATTGGGTAGAGCGGCACTCTAAGCCAATTAGTAGCTCCCCATTCATAAAAAAGTAAAACATTTTAATGAACCGGGAACTAGCGATTGGCTTAGAGAGTCAACTGACCACTCTAGCCAATCTGTTGCACTCATGCCTGACGTCAATCTGCACTTCCTGACACTCCATTTCAGAATACTACTGAGCGACCTGGAAATCTGGAGCTGGAGGAAGCCTTTGGGGTTAAACCATTTGAGAGTGATTTAACACCTTTAAGGAAAGAGAGCACCCAGGGGCTTCCTGGCATCATAGCATTTTCATTTAGATGAAGTTGTTATGGTGACCAGAATGTTCCTTTCATTTGCTTAAAGGAACACTATAGTGTCAGGAATACAAACATGTATTCCTGACACCATAGTTGTGAAAACGCTATTCATCCTGGCTTCTTGTGATAATGACTATGCTCCTCCCCTTCATGACACTGTCAAAAAGGGACCAAGCATGGATGTCATTACAATTATGCCCCCCCCCCTGGAAAAATTCCTGCGGAGGCCCATGCATAGACCATATGCACCCTTCACACACATTACACCCCTTACACACACACTACACTCCTCACACACACACTGCACCTTTCACACACAGACTGCACCCTTCACACTCACTGCCCCCCTCACACACTGCACCTCTCTCTCTCTCACACACACACTACACCCTTCACACACACACATAGAAAAAATTTGTTACTGTGGCACTGCTGGGCGGTAAGGAAATGTTGCCACCAACAAAGATACAAAAGTGGGCGGTAGGTATTAAAAGGTTGACTACCCCTGATCTAGTTGGATGCCAAAGATGTTCCAAGACCTTATTGTTAACCCCATCCCCGGTTGCTGAAGGGGTGGTTTCTGCTCGCCACCGCTCCCCATCTTCCTTACGTCAGCCGGTGGGCGGCAATGCCGCGCACGCGCATTAGAGCTTTCCATAGGAAATCATTGAAAATGCTTTTAATGCTTTCCTATGGGGAATTGAGCGACACTGGAGGTCCTCACATAGCGTGAAGACATCCAGCGACACTCTAGCACAGAAAACCTGTGCTATGGAGCAGGAAGTGCCCTCTTGTGGCTGTCTAGTAATTATTGTAGTTTATAAAAAAAGGTTAATGGGCAGAAGTGGTCTGGGTGCCTACAGTGTCCCTTTAAAGACATCCATGGAACTTAAATACATCCATGGAAGGTAAATCCTTGCCAGTGGGGATCCCCAACACTCCTCTATCTCCCAAGTTCTGCAGTTTAATAACTATTTTTCATAATGATCCGATGGATATGATTTACAATAAGAATAGAAAGATGGAACAATTCTTTGCTAAGTGGTCCCCTGTTATCCCACATGTACATGAGAGGGTCCATAATGCATTATTCAAATGTATGTCTTAGTATCTGGAAGCACAGATTCAAGGGACAGACCCTATATCAGGGGGTGCAGTCTCTTCTTCTTTAAGGACATTTTTGATTAATGTGTCAGAATCTGATTTTAATTTTTAAATATTTATATGCTGTCCTCACTATTCTGCATCTTTTTGTTTCTTATTTTATGTGCTGCTCTTTTTTTGTTATGCTGCCTGTCTATAGTAAAGAGATATGGGGGGGTGAGGGGGTGGAGGGAGAGGCATTTAAAAAAATATATATATATCATGTGGTTCAATTACAGACAAATTTGAGATTTTTAACTTACCATTTGAGAAAGCAATTTTTTTTAAATTGATGGCTCATGCATAACTGATATATATTGGTTAACAGAAGGCCGGGGTTACAATACTCTCAGTAGCCGTTTATGCCTCATTAGAAGTCTAAGGATGGGATTATTTGACAGTAATTTGATCTTGATGCACTAATTCATAATAGTTAACAGATGACATATTGTGTTTCTGCTGCCATAACATAGCCTTCTTGTTTTTTTAATTTTTTTAGCAGTTTTATGATTTAAAATTAAATGCATTCAACAAACCTGTCTAACCTTTCCTGTTTTTATCATACAACTATATATTTTTTAATAAAGTTAATATTATTTTGTTAAAAAGAGACTATATTAACATCTCATTTTCAAAAACCTGTATTCTCAAACTATAGTTTTGCATTGCACTTACCTTTCCCTCTACTCTAGCACTGAAACAAAAATGGGGTTTTATTGTTTACCTCTTCATTATTATTATTATTATTAGTAGTAGTAGTAGTAGTAGTATTTATATAGTGCCTGATTATTCTGCAGCACTTTACAATAAAAAAGGAAGTTACCACATGAGACAATAGGAGACAATAACAAAATGTAACAAGAATAATAGATAGTTGAGGACCCTGCTCAAACGAGCTTACAGTCTAGAGGAGGTGCGGTATAAAAACACAATAGGAAGGGTATTGATGGAGACAGCAAATAGACATGGTGGGAAAGTAGCAGAACTGGAGGTGAGAGTGGAGTGTGGCATTATAGGAGAGCGCAAGATAGAAGTTACTCTTGGAGGCTGTAACGGCCACCTCGGTAGTGGAGGGGTTTCCGCCGCCAAAGATGTCCTTTCCCCCTAGAAAAGAGAGCGCTGACGTATCCCCAAGCATCAATCCAATCGGTGAAGAGTAGTTATAGCTGTGAAGCTCTTATATGAGATAGCTTGTATAGCAGGTCCCTACAAACATGAGGCAAGGCTCTATGTCGAGGGTAAAGCTGGACTGGTTTAATGGTAGCTACACTGGCCTTTTATACAATTCCCCATGCAAGGGGCACTCCCATATGGACCTTGTGGGGAACTACAATACAAAATTATAAACCAATAACAACAGGGTTACAAGACATGACACTCCCACACACAGCATGCAATCCCTCCCCTCTGCCTGGGAGATAAATGAGTCTGATACTGTATTAACTAAATTATCTCCAGGCATAAAAAACACATATTATACAAACCCCAACAGTACCCCAAAAACACATAAAATTCCCACAATTATTACATCCCCTCATAGCCCTGGTCTGGGTGACCAACCTATCCAAAAGTCACCCAGATCAGTTCAGGGGTTCAGGATTTTTATGGGAGTCTTATTTTGACCGACCGCATGCATGGTTCCATGCCCAAAACGGTTCCAGAGAATTAGGCTGTGCGGTCGGTCTATTTCGGGAATTCTTAGCCGTTCGTGAGTAGAGTCAGTGTATGTCTCTCGTTCTGGAGTTTATTCTTAACGAATGATGTTCGTCTCCCATTCGAATAACCGAACATCCATAGAAGGTAAATATTTAACGGTGTTTGTGCCGTCGCATGTTCGATTTGTGTTCCATGAACCCGACGACCAAACACCACTCATAGTACTCGCAACTTAAGATGGCTGCTGCCACATGTTCGAATGGCACTTCGAATCGCTTCGGGAGTTCAAAGTGCCACTTCAGGAGTTTGAAGTGCTGCTTCAATAACAGTATTTTTTATCACAGGGGCCATAGTCAGAGGGTGATCCATCACAGAGGCCATAATCATTCCTGAAAATATAGTTTTCGAGGGACTTCTTAAAGGATTGAAGACTAGGGGAGAGTCTGACAGGGGTAGGCAGGCTGTTCCAAAGAAAAGGAGCTGCCTGTGAGAAGGTAAAGGTTAGGCACTGCACTGCAGCCACTTTCAGTCTTCCTGGACAGAATACTACAGCCTTTTGTTAGTAATGCCAGATCCTATATTCTTGACAGCAGTGAAGTTCTTCATAAACTTTCTACTCTCAAGATTGATACTCCATGTATATTATTTACTTGGGACATAGTGAGTCTCTATACCTATATTCCTTTATTAGGCAGGCTTGAAGACTATTTGAGATGTCCTCAATAGGAGTCAGTACATACAGGTTAAATTCTTTATGTCAATTTTGGATTTGTTGCTACACAGGAATTATTTCCTGTTTGAACAATTACTATAGACAACTTAGGGGCACGACCATGGCTCCATCATATGCCAACTTGTTCATGGATGGGTTCGAAACCAGACACGTGTATAGACATGACTTGTTCATGGCACATGCAAGAGTCTGGTGGAGATTCATCGATGATGTGTTTGGCATAAGGTGTGGCACCAGAGAGGGAATTTTTCTTTGGGGACATGAACACGATGTGTGGGGAAATTTAATTTACTATGGAATGCAGTGTGAGTACTATTAACTTCCTGGACCTTAAGATCACTCAATATGGGGATAGCTTTTTAACAGATTTACATACTAAGCCCACAGACAGGAATAGTCTGTTGGAATTTAATAGTTTTCATTCCCAGTGGACCATCCGTTCTTTACCCCGCAGTCAGTACATTCGAGTAGTCAGGAATGTATCGGACTCCTTAACTTGTCTACAGCGACTAAATGAGATGAGTAATAAGTTTTTGAGTCGTGGCTATCCAGCTGCACTCCTGAATTCTGAAAAAGAAAAAGTATTAGGTATTAGGCATGTGCATGGGGAAAATTTTTGGTTCGGTTCGGCATTCCGAAATTCGGGACTTTCGCAATTCGGGACTTCGGCAATTCGGCACTTCAGAACTTCGGAACTTCGGCAACTTCAGAACTTCAACACTTCGGAAATTCGGCAACTTCGGCACTTCAACACTTCGGAACTTCGGCAACTTCGGAAATTCAGTACTTCAGCACTTCGGAACTTCAGCAGTTCGGCACTTTGGAAATTCGGAAATTCGGCAACTTCGACACTTTGGAACTTCGGAATTTTGGCATTTTGGAATTTCGGGACCTCTATTGCAGCCGCTTAGTAGATAACTCCCTAATTCCCACGGTATTAGGGAGTTATCTGTACAACAAAGAAAAAAGACAAGTAATAAATGGCGCTCAATACACGTCTAAAATCGTGAGAAAAACGTTTAAACCTATGAAGCAGCTCCCTTATAAAGTGCAATAGCCCATAAAACACTAAAGGTACAATAATACAGAAAAAAGGGTGCGCTATGTCTTTAAGACAAAAAAGTGCAATATTCCTTTAAAAACACTCTGGTGCTTAAACCAACACACCCCCCTAGCCCCCAACCCTGAGTGGCAGATGGGGGCCCTAAATACTAACAAGGGGGGGACCTAATGTGCTAACCCCTGGCCCACACCTCTGAGTGGCGGGTGGGGGCCCTAAATTGGAATAAGGGGGGACCTATTGTCCTCCCCCCGGCCCCCACCCCTGAGCGGTAGGGCCCCCACCACCACCACTCAGTGGTGTGGGCCAGGGGGGAGGACATTAGGTCCCCCCCTTATTAGTATTTAGGGCCCCCACCCACCGCTCAGGAGTGGGGGCCAGGGGGGAGGACATTAGGTCCCCCTTATTAGTATTTAGGGCCCCCACCCACCACTCAGGGGTGGGGGCCAGGGGGGAGGACATTAGGTCCCCCCTTATTATAATTTAGGGCCCCCACCCACTGCTCAGGGGTGGGGGCCGAGGGGAGGACATTAGGTCCCCCCTTATTAGTATTTAGGGCCCGCACCCACCGCTCATGGGTGGGGGCCAGGGTGGAGGACATTAGGTCAGTGGTGTGGGCCAGGGGGGAGGACATTAGGTCCCCCCCTTATTAGTATTTAGGGCCCCCACTCACCGCTCATGAGTGTGGGCCAGGGGGGAGGACATTAGGTCCCCCCTTATTAGTATTTAGGGCCCCCACCCACCGCTCAGTGGTGGGGGCCAGGGGGGAGGACATTAGGTCCCCCCCCTTTTTTACTGTAGGGTCCCCACCCACCACTCAGGGGTGTGCTGGGGGAGGACATTAGGTCCCCCCCTTATTAGTATTTAGGACCCCTACATACCACTTAGGGGTGGGGGCCGGGGGGAGGACATTAGGTCCCCCCCTTATTAGTATTTAGGGCCCCCACCCACTGCTCAGGGACCTTTTTTTTAACAGTGAGCAGCCACAGGTAATAGACATACCCCTACTCGCGGTATAGTGAGTAGGGACATCATTTACTAATACTAAGTAATCTTTACTTAGTATTAGTAAATTTGGCTGAAAGACCAATTTAGGTCTTTCAGACTTTTAGTAGATAGCTCCCTAATACCGTGGGAATTAGGGAGTTATCTACTTATTCATTCCTGTCATTACACTGACTGGCTTAGTAACTTACATTTTATATGAATGTATGTTACTTGATTGTTGTAAGTATTGCAAATGCTTACAGCTGAATCCTGGCTATGTATGTATACTTTTTATTTAAAATTCTTCTTTCACTGGGTAAGTATATTAGTACTTAGGCAATATTGTGCTTCGGAACTTCGGCACTTTGACACTTCGGAAATTCTGTAATTTCGGAACTTTGGGACCTCGGCAATTT
Organism: Pelobates cultripes; assembly: GCA_933207985.1. Classification (NCBI taxonomy): domain Eukaryota; kingdom Metazoa; phylum Chordata; class Amphibia; order Anura; family Pelobatidae; genus Pelobates; species Pelobates cultripes. The sequence goes on from OW240913.1 coordinate 144,313,999, forward strand.
GGCACTTCAGCAATTCGGACATTCGGAAGTACCCGAATGTCCGAATTGCCCGAAATTCGTCCGAATTCACATTCGGACCGAAACGAATTGCACATGTCTGTTAGGTATGGAGAGAGACTCCTTATTGAGACCCAAACAAAAAACATCTAATAACCAGACCCGGATACCTTTTGTATCTACATTTAATTTACATAGTAACAAAGTGACACACATTGTCTGCAGACACTGGGATATTTTAAAAAGATCTTTCCCAGATATTCAGGAGTTTCTATTTTCGTATTAAAGACCGCAGAAAATTAGGAACACATTAGTTCAAGCTGATATTGGCCCTTTGAAATTAAAAACCCAAAGATTTCTTTCCACTCCGGTGTATGGCACATTTCCATGCCATAATTGTAGTTCCTGTAATTACATCATTAAAGGTGACACATTTTTTCATCCCCAAACAGGTCGTTCATATAATATAAAGAATGATTTCACTTGTGAGTCGACCTATGTTGTCTATGTCCTTAAGTGCCCGTGTGGCCTTCTCTTTGTAGGAGAGACCATTATGAAGTTCCGAGAGAGACTCAATAAGCACAAATCCACTATTAGAAATAGACAGAAGGAATTACCCATACCTGCACATTTTATGGAACATAATCACAATATTTCTCAATTGCATTTTCAGGTTATTGACCATGTGCCCCCACTCAGGAGAGGTGGTAACCATCAAGGCTTGCTTAAAAAGGAGTCCTTTTGGATTCATACATTAAACACCTTATGGCCCAAGGGACTTAAAAGGGAATTTTCTCTTAATTCTTTTTTGTAATCTCATATGTATTTATTAATTATTGAGGTTCTTTTTTCTTTTTCAGTGCTGTTTGAAGTGTTTTTTGTACCCTCATGTGCCCACCTGGATTATGGCGGTTACACATGAGGAACATCCTATTTCACCTGTAATATATAAATTTCATTTTTTATATTGTGATTATGTATCTCATATTATCATTTTTCTATTTATGCATTTACATGGTTATATTTTAGGCTGATTTGTTCTTTTATCATGGGAATTTCCAATAGAGTGATCTTTTGATCCATTTCTTAGTTCTGATGTTTCGCTCACTTATATAATTAAGAATGTTTATTCCCTATTTTCTAATTATGTCACAGAGGTTCATATTATGCTTTGTACCTTTAAGATGAAGTTGGTTACTGTACCTTTAAGACTCAAGTACTATTTAGGATTTCTTTAAGACTCCTTGTCATGTTTTAGAGTTTTCTCTATGGATGTGTTTAACTAACATGTGATGCAGTTCATTAATTAGTTTAATTTGGGGTGGGGGTTATTTAAGCACTTTGTTATGTTGTATCCCTTATGCATGATTAAGGCTGCACTTTGCACATTATGTGGTGGTGTATCCAGAAATAAACTTACCTTTTTGATCCTGGAGTGTTGCCTGTGTTCTTCTACTTCTGCCATGACCAACAGTGTCAAAGGCAGCAGAGAGGACAAGAATAATTAGTATGGAGTAGTGCCATCTTTGTCCACTTTTTCAGGTCAAATAAGTTATATTCGGAAGACAGAAAAAGCTCAGTAATTTTTATTAGCACAGCTAGTGGACTGACTTCTGGGTATGATTTACCCTTTTTCATGTATTTTTTTTCACAAAGTGCAGATATGCAGTGGAAGGTTACATCGCAACAGTGACAAATTACAGTTACATAGTTACATAGCTGAAAAGAGACTTGCATCCATCAAGTTCAACCTCTCTCACGTATTTTTGCTCCATTGTTGATCCAAAAGAAGGCAAAAAACCTAGTCTGAAGCGTATCCAATTTTGCAACAAACTAGAAAAAAAATTCCTTCTTGACCCCAAAATAGCAGTCAGATGTCTCCTTGGATTAAGCAGCTATTATCCCACTAATTCCTAGATTTTACTATTAACATGAAGTAAAGTCATGATTTTATTAATGACACAGAGGCTCCTATTATGCTTCTCTTTCTTTAATTTTCCCTCAGCAGCGAAGAGAGAAATTAATATAAAAGAGAAAAAAATTGCATATCATTAACATATATACATATTCAACAGTGCTACATGAGGGAACCACCCCCTTTCAGTATATAAGGTGTAGCACTTCCTTCCTCTTCCTCTTTCTGTAGCGATCCAAAGACCAGACAAAACCGAACCAGAACTCTGAACTGAAACTGTAACCTCGGGAAGTTTTACATCCTTTCCTAGGGGAAACGGTGGAGCCAACCTTGAAGCTCCTTTCAATCACTCTGACGTGGTGAATCAGGCTAAAAAGAGAGGAGAAATATGGTAAAATCTCGATTGATAACTGGTTGTAACATATCCCAGCGTCTCTATAGTCCTCTAAGTCTGAGAGACATGAAACGTCATAGCGTCTTGACATACAAACTCGATAGATAACAGATAGAACCATAACTCAGTAAACTATTGTCGTCTACATCTGAAAAGGAAATACAATGTCACAACGCCCTACAGATAGCGTCAAACTAGCCTAGGCATATAAAAGAAGGAGTGGGGCAGGGGAGGCCCGCCTTGATAGTATGAAGAAGAGCTCCGACTCGATCTAATCCTGTATGGATGAGGAAATCCCACCACTTCCACCCCAGGGAGGGAGGGAGGGAATAATACTTGCCTCCGTGTCATTAATAAAATCATGACTTTACGTCATGTTAATAGTAAAATCTAGGAATTTTATTAAAGACACGGAGGCTCCTATTATGCTATTTTAATACTGAGCTATAATCTTATCAGAAAAATGTTGTATAGGTCTAAAGTAAAAGTTCCGGAAAGTGGATTCCGTAGACCAATCTGCTGTCTTCAAAATGTCTTCCAAACGACATCCAGCCTCTGAAGCTTTTGAGGCCATGGCACCCCTGACAGAGTGGGATGAGAAAACTGATACATCGATCCCGGCCGTGGCTAGTAGCCATTTGATCCAACGTGCGAGTGTTGGGGTAGATACAGGCAGATGCGGTTTCTTCAGAGAGATGAACAGGTGTCCGTCGTTGGACGGTCGTAGAGTAGAGGTGCGAGCCTCGTATTCCTTCAGACATGATATTGGGCACAGGTTTGGTAAACTGGTGATTCTTGGATAGAAAACCTGTTTGGTAGCTGATTTTGTCCTCCAAGAGATATCGAACTCAATGTTAGTGGGCCAGCCATCTAGGAGTCTGAACACGCAGTTGACGTCCCAGAAGGATCCATATCTGGATGAAGGGGGACATGAGAAACGGACACCCTTAAGCAGGCGACAGACTAGAGGGTTCTGTCCGAGTGGGAGTCCGTCCACCTGGTTATGTCCAACTTAGATAGCGGAACGAAATACGTTGACTCTGCGGAAAGCCTTGCCTAATTCGAACAGGTGCGTCAGTAAGTCCAACAACGAACTCACAGGGGCTGATACAGGATCCAACGATCGTTCCAAACACCAATTGGCCCACTGTCGCCAGGCCGCAGTATATGCGTGTCGTGTTCCAGGAGCCCATGCGTTTGCCAGGAGTTGCACAGTTGTGCTCGAAACCGTGATTTCCCAGGGTCCCCGGAAAGGAGCCATGCCATGAGGCGGAGGAGGCCCTGTTCCACTAGGGTGTGACTCTCCCCCCGTCAGGGTTGGTCAGCAGAGATGGGTGGTCTGGAAGTAACCTTGGGTGCTCGATCGCCATCTCCAGTAAGTGAGAAAACCAAGGCTGGGATCTCCAGCATGGGGTTACCAGGACCAAAAAGCTCCTGAAGCGTTGGAGGTGCGCTAGACAACGAGCTATTAGATTGAAAGGCGGGAAGGTGTATGCCCTGCCCTTGGACCAATCTTGGCGGAATGCGTCGGTCGCTATGGCCTCCGGGTCCAGTCGCCAGCTGCAAAACCTCGGTAGTTGCTTGTTTAGTCTGGATGCAAACAGGTCCATGCTCAAAAGTCCCCATAAGAGTGAGATCTTGTGGAACACGCTTGGTCGAAGTCTCCAATCTCCTGAGTCCCTCAGGTAGCGGGAGTTCCAATCCGCGGTGTAATTGTCCAAGCCTGGGATGTGTTCCGCGGTAACGGACACACTGTTCTGTAAACAGTAATTCCAGAAGTCTCGTGCCAAAACTGCTAGGATGCGGGATTTGGTCCCCCCCTAGATGGTTTATGTACCGTACCGCTGAGACATTGTCCAGCTTGAGTAAAATCGAGCATGAGGTGCCTTTGGGTGAGAGACTGCGAATGGCGAACGAGACCGCCAGTAGTTCAAGCAAGTTTGTGTGTAAGAAGGATTCTTCCGTGGACCATCTGCCTCCGGTGTATATGGAAGCTGCCGTCCGACTCTATCACCAGGTCCAGGGTGGACCAGAAGATCGCCCGGCCATTCCATGCTTCCATGTGGGTCAGCCACCAGTTCAGTTCCTCCCTGGATTCCATGTCCAGGGTAACGTGAGATTCGTAAGAGTGGCCACTTCGTGGGCAGTTTGCCTTCAGGCGCTGTAACACTCGGTAGTGGAGCGGGCCTGGGAAGATCGCTTGGATGGAGGCTGCCAACAGGCCAATGATCCGCGCCAGTTGGCGTAGGGATATGTCTGGCCGATGCATAAGTCTCCTTATCTCCTTCTTGATGTTGGACATCTTTTCAGCCGGAAGGCATAGAATCTGTAGAATGGAGTCAACTCGGAATCCTAAGAATTCCATTTGTTGTGAGGGAATTAGAACCGATTTCTTCCAGTTTTCTGCATAAGATGTAGGGTCCACTTTAAATGATCTAGCAGGAGGGACCGTGTTCCGGAGAGTATGAGGATGTCGTCCAGGTAAATGATAAGGCGGACTCCGTGTAGTCTGAGGAAGGCCACCACTTGTTTGAGTATCTTTGTGAAACACCAGGGGGCGGAGGACAGACCGAAGGGAAGGCATGTGAACCGCCACTTCCTTGTTCCCCAGCGGAACTGGAGTATTTCTCTGTGTATTGCCGCTATCTGGACTGTCAGGTATGTGTCCTGCAAGTCTAGTTTGACCATCCAATCTCCAGGCAGGAGCAGGTCTCTGAGGCAATGAATGCCTTCCATTTTGAAGTGCCGGTATTGGACAAAGGTGGACAAGGGGTCGTAGGTATATAACCGGGCGGACCCCGCCTCCCTTTTTTGGCACTAAAAACAGGTTGCTCACGAAACCTCGGGTGTCTAGAGGGATCTCCTCTATAGCCTTCTTGGTCTGTAATTCTCTGATCTCCGTAGAGATGAGATTGAGGTGTGATATTGGCATGCTGATCGCCCTTGGGGGAGTGTCCTGAATGGGGAAGGCTGCCAGTTCTAGGTGGTAACCCTCTACTGTCTGTAACACCCAACTGTCGGACGTGATCATAGCCCAACCCCGATAGAACAGGGCCAGTCTGCCCCCCACAGCTATGGGGGAAGAATGGGGAAACATGGTACTTACCATAAGGGCGTTTTCCAGTGGGTACTCCTCGACTGCTGCGGGAATGCCAAGGCCGTCCTCGTGAAGGAAAGAATGGGGTAAAGGACCGTTCCTGCCTTGGCCTCTGTGTGTTGAAGGAGCCTCTTCCCTGGAAAAGCCCCAGGGGTTGCGGCCGGGTAGACGGCTCCAACCTCTACCGGCCCCGCCAAAAATCTTTGGGCTAAACACCCGTTTGATGGAGGACTGGGCTTTGTCCAAAGCCGTAAAGGTCTTAACAAAGGACTCTCCGAATAGTAAGACTTTTGCAGAGGCACCGGGTTCGTTGGGTGCCATGCTCGCAAGCTTGGGCTCTATCTTTAGCAGGATGGCCTTCCTGCGCTCAGTAGACATTGTCGTATTGGCGTTGCCGATCATACACACTAGGCATTGGAGCCATCCAAACGCCACCTAGAAGTCTAGGGGTGCCCCGCTCGATTGAGCTGCTTCAGGGAGCTCATACAGCTTGGTGACCGGGCCCAGTGTGTCGAGGAACTTGTCCTGACAGTTTCGCAGCGAGTAATCTAGGCCCTTTTTGGGCTTCCAACCAATCTTGGCCAGAAACTGCACAATTTGTGGGTCAACTTCAGGGGTTTTTGCCACTGCATCGGGTATGATAGGGAGGGGGCATTGCGCCCTCAGTTTGTTACGACCCTCTTGCGAGAGGGATTTGTGGACTCTGAGGACCAGGTATTGAGCGATGTGCTCAGCGGGCTCCCACTCAGCAGAGCGAGGGTGCCTGAGGTTGTCTGGATTGAACGCCAGGGTATCTTTAGCGTCACGAGATGACTCTGCCTCTGGAGTCCCCGATTGTCCTTTGGCCTGAGCTGGTCTAGACGGGAATTGTGTTTCCGGGAGATCTTCGTCTCCTGAGGTCTCGTCCCTGTAGGGATCTGAGAACTGGTTGTCTGACCCTTCCTCCCCATCTTCGTCTGAGTCAGATAATAAGTCATGGGCCCATGCCCTTTTCCACTCTCTGGCCGCCGTAGCCCGGCCAGTAGCTCTATTGCGCGGTTGTTGCGCGCCATCATCGATAGCCTGAGGCGTGTCAGTCAAACCAGGCTTTACCTGGGTGTGAGGGGGGTCATGAGTGTGTTTGCGCTTGCCTAGTGCTTTACCTCCTGAGGCAGTCCCTTCAGGGGAAATGTGAGACAGTCCTGGGCCAGATTGTGCAGGGAGGGCCTGCCTAAGGGCCTGTGAGATGGACTGTGATATACTGGAGGACATAGCTCCCATGGCAGAGGAGATGGCCTTGCTAATGGAGTTGGACATAGTGGCATCCAGAAGGCTTTGGAACTCTTTAGAGCCCATGAGGTTAGGGTCAGCCTGGGAATCAGAGCTTGTGGTGCCCCTAGGGGGAATAGGATGGTCAGGTAAATCACCATAGCAGACTGCATGATGAAATAAGGGTAAAAGTAAAAGCAGTGAGGAGAAAAGGTGCTGGATTGCTTAATCCACGCACAGGATAGATAGTAGATGAAAATACCCGGGTCCTATATGGGTGGCAGGAGCAGAGCCGCGTGCAGCTTCCACGGAACCAAAAAACGGCGACAGAAAAACCAAAAAGATGGCCACCGCATGTGTTCCGCGCATGCGCGGAGCGCTCGCATGGCGGAAATGTCACGGAAATATACCCGCCAAGCTGTGAAGCCGGCGGGGGCCTTAGGGGGCCGAAAAAACGGCCGAGGGGGTGGGGGGGACGCAGAGAGAACATGGTCAGCACTGGGAGGGGAGCCAAAGCAACCCCAAGTTATGGGAAAAGGGTGAAGGCCCTAAGAACACCCCAGTAATGAAAGATAGAAGTACAGAGGAATCTTATAGTGTAAAAGGAATATAAGCAAGCCCTGAATAGCTAAACAGGGGATAGTCCAAGTACATACAAGTGACACATTTGTATAGCAAGTAAGGTAGTAAAAGGAACTTAGCTGGACTGAGGGAGCAGTGAAGAAAGAGGAAGAGGAAGGAAGTGCTACACCTTATATACTGAAAGGGGGTGGTTCCCTCATGTAGCACTGTTGAATATGTATATATGTTAATGATATGCTATTTTTTTCTCTTATACATTCATTTCTCTCTTCACTGCTGAGGGAAAATTAAAGAAAGAGAAGCATAATAGGAGCCTCCGTGTCTTTAATAAAATTAGAAATGATATCCCTGTATGTTATGTTTTTGCAAGTATTTATCCAATTGCAGTTGAAACTTCTGTATGGACTCTGATAAAACCACCTCTTCAGGCAGAGAATTCCATATCCTTATTGCTCTTACTGTAAAAAAACCTTTTCTTTGCCTTAGATGAAATATCCTTTCTTCCAGCCTAAATGTGTGGCCTCGTGTCCTATGTATAGCCCTGTTTATGGATAGATTTCCAGATAATGGTTTGTACTGACCCCAAATATATTTGTATAATGTTATCATATCCCCTCTCAGGCACAGTTTTTCCAAACTAAAGAGATTTAAATTTTTTTACCTTTCTTCGTAACTAAAATGCTCCATTAATTTTATCAATTTTGTAACTCGTCTCTGCACTTTTTCTAGTGCCATGATATCCTTCTTTAGAACAGGTGTCCAAAATTGCACAGCATATTCAAGGTGTGGTCTTACCAGCGATTTATAAAGAGTCAACATTATATTTTCATGGGAGCGGAGCCAAGACCTTGAGCTGTGCAGTTGCATACCGCCTGAGATCCCGCAAGCCTCGACAATCTTTGGGAGATCCCCCCTCAACCAGCACCCTGCTCACACGGAAACTATGCTACACTGGTTGGGGGTACAGTGCTGATCCCACAGACCCCTTCCTCGAGCACACAGGCGAGCAGGCTGCCGCGAAGGAACGTTGCGGCCTGCTGGCAACTGATCTGGGGGAAGGCGGCCAATTTCCCCGTTCTAAAAGGTGCTGCACAGATCAGCCTCACTCCTACCTCCCACCCCCCTCTGGACCGGTGGGGGATATTCCGGTCCAGGTTGCCATTACCTCTTGATCACACAGAGGCTCGAATCCTGGTAGCTCCCTGTACCCTCAAGATGGCGGCTGCCTCAGAGACAAGTACACAGCATCTGCATGACACTGCCCTGCAATGGCTGGATAAAATCTTTGAGGAATATTGGCTAAAGCTACAGCAACGCATATATTCCAGTTTGCGGGAGCAGAAGAAAACCAATGGGAATCAGTGGGCAGAACGATGTGGGCCCCCACTGGGCGACCATAAAGCACAAGTGCCTACCCATACTACTACCCGCATGCCTGGGCTGAAGGCACGCCGAGATGCCGCCTCTCTGAAATTGGTGCGCAAACCAATGTATGCCCGCCGCCCGCGACACACACCGCCTTGACTGGTCTGCCCGGGGAGGGGAAGAAACCTGGCCACATTGAGTACCCAAGTCCGCGGACACGCGCTGTAGGCCCAGTGCCGGAAGACAGCCCTTCTACACAAAGCCTCACCACATACTAGTAAGGACTACTCAACAACCCTGCTCCCATACAGACCCAGAGGCTCACCCACTGTTCCGAGCCGAGACATTGGCTTACATGGACATGCCACCCCAAGCAAACCACCTGCATGCCTCAAGGACACAACATTATATTTTCATCCCAAGAATTTATGCAACTATTTATACATGACAAAACCTTACTGACCTTATCAACTGCAGATTGACATTGCATATTGCTGCCTAATTTGTTGTCTATAACAATTCCCAAATCCTTCTCGTGTGTGGTTATCCCTAATTCACTACCATTTAGTGTGTAAGTTGCTTGTACATTCTTAACCCCGAAGTGCATAACTTTGCATTTTTCTATGTTAAATTTAATCTGCCATTTTAGTGCCCAGTCCCCCAATCTATCCAAATCCATCTGCAGCAAAGCAATATCCTGCTCACATTTTATTACTTTACAAAGTTTTGTGCCATCTGCAAACACTGATACATGGCTTTCAATGCCTATTTCAAGATCCCTTATAAATATGATAAATATAAGTGGTCCCAAAACAGAACCCTGAGGGACACCACTTACCACTTTAGTCCAGCCTGAAAATGTACCATTAATGACAACTTGTTGTACTCTATCCTTAAGCCAATGTTCTACCCAAGAACAAGAATATTAATCTAGACCAATTTCTTTTAGTTTGAAGACTAGCCTATTTTGAGGAACCATATCAAATGCCTTGGCAAAATCCAAGTAGATCACATCCACTGCAACACCCTAAACTATACTTCTACTTACTTCTTCGGAGAATGCAATTAGGTTAGTTTGACATGACCTATGTTTCATAAAACCATGCTGATTATAGATAATAACAAAGTTCTTCACAATGAATTCCTGAATATTATCCCTTAATAGCCCTTCAAATATTTTCCCAGTCACAGAAGTTAAGCTCACAGGTCTATAATTTCCAGGCAAGGATTTTGAACCCTTTTTAAATATAGGAACAACATCTGCCTTCCTCCAATCCTCCGGTACAATACCTGAAACAAAAGAATCTTGAAAAATTAAATACAGAGGTTCACTTATTTCCCCACTTAGCTCCTTAAGTACTCGTGGGTGAATACCATCAGGCCCCGGAGCTTTATTTACATTAATTTTCTTTAACTGTTGAAGCACCTTGTCTCAAGTCATCCAATCACAAGTTATCTGCAAGTTTTTTGCAGCAATCATTTGCATATCTCTTGCCATAGGATCCTCATTAATATATACTGAAAAAAATAGTTATTTAACATTTCTGCCTTTTCCTGGTCTTCATTAGATAAAAGACCCATCTCTGTTTCCAGTGTACCTACACTTTAATTTATTTATTTTTTTGAATTGATGTACTTGAAAAAATAACAATTGGGTTTTGCATTATTTGGCTATCAAATTCTCATTTTCTAGTTTAGCCGCTTTAGTTGCCTTTTTGCAAGCATTATTGGCTTCCTTATATCTCTGATTTGTCTTATTTAAATGCTTCAAATTACCTTTTCTTATTTTTAATCTCTTGTTTTACTTTTCTACTAAGTCACATTGGTTTCAATTTGTTTCTTTTATATTTATTACCAATGGTACATACTTAGAAATGTACCTTTCTAATATTTGTTTGAATAGTTTTCATTTATCCTTAGTTTTTTTTTCACTAAGGAATCTATGCCAGTCGATATGTTGTAGAGCTGCCCTAATCTTATTGAAAATGGCTTTTTTTTTTTAATTATATGTTTTAGTATACCCCACGTGTTTTTGCACGTGTTTTTGCTTACCATATTTTGATCACTATTTCCCAGATGCTCCCCTACTTGAATGTTGGTAAAAAGATCAACATTGTTTGTTATAACGAGATCCAGACAAGCATCCTTTCTATTTGGTGCTTGTACAAGTTGTGACATAAAGGTGTCATTTAACACATTCAAAAACCTGATTCCCCTTGCTGAAGTACTAGTCACTCTATCCCAGTTTATGTCCAGGTAATTAAAATCTCCAATAATTAACATGCTAGAATTACCAAAATGACTTTCCTATTTACAACCATTTAGACACCATGTCCATTAAAAAAACACTTGCATGGTTCATGACACAATATCGATTAAAAAAAGTGAGGGTGTAATATAATTTTTTTTTATAAAAAAGTAACATCCTTTGCAGAGAACTCTGCTGTGAAGGGTTAATTTGATCTTTGGTGCACATGTACCTTTGCACAAGCTATAAAGCAAAGGAGCGATAATTACTGCTAACCCAAATAAAGGACAAAAAAAAACCCATATAGTAAGCAGCAGGTAACAAATTACTCACTGCACCATGACAGTAAATGTGCTCTAAGTTCTCAGTGCCAGCAGCAATATTCCTCCAATTCAGAAAATTTAAACAAAATAGCAGTACCGCACTCAAAAGAACCTACTGGGGAAAAAAGGAGATATCTGGAGAATGAGTATCCTTATAGTGCAGATTTATTACAATATTCTGGACAACACAATAAGCATCAGTAATATGGTTTCATAAAAGAGATGGGGGAGCAAATTATGTTTCCACAATTATCCAAGAGTTCACAGATTTTATGTCAAGACACGGAGGCTCATATTGCTTAACCCTTTCTTTACTGTACACCAATAGCAGCAAAGAATACAACAGTTAGAAAAAAGGTAACCATAGTGATAGGCCACACCCATACCAAGTCCCAGTATTATAGCCAGCACATCCCCACACATTTCCTCTTTCTTTGCTGCTCCGACCAAAGATAAGTACATGACAAATTTTCTCTCATACATACTACTATTCTCTTATTGATTTCTGGTTATTTATATAATTTATTTATTGTCATTTGAGCTTCTATTACTCCTTTTGTTTGCTTTAATTTATCCAGTTATAAAGGAATTGTTTTTGTATTATTACATGCTTGTTTAATACTATATATTATGTTGGTTACCTTTGAGCCCAGGGTTCCAGACATCCCTTATGTTTTATTCTGTGTGCTATCCATGCTTACTTGCTTCTTCTGATTACTAACTTATCTCCTCACTGCCCTTTGGCTCCATTTTCTCCTTCTCTCCGTTTATTTGGTGCCATTTTGCGCCTGTTTTCCATCCTGTTCGGCTGTTTTCGTGAAAGAATTCTAACCAGTTCGGCAAATTCTTCACGAACACAAGCCGTTTTTTTTTTTCTAACACTTAGCTTCATTCGTCTGTTTTGCCGCGTTTGGCTACTTTTTATTTGAACGGTTAGTGCATTCGCCTGTTTCCTATTCATTACTTTCATCTAATTTATCCCATTGAATTCGTCTCTTTTTTGCAGAACGTTCGGCTCTTTAACTTGACAAATAGACTGTATTTTGGCCGTGAATCTCGCGAGATTGCTGGCGGCCATTTCCTGACTTCCTGTCTCTCTGACTTTGTGCATGTTCTCTTCCTATCTGCCAGTCTGGACCCTGGTGAGCTCCCTCTCTATACCCTCCTAGGTTATACTAGTTTGGGGTGATTAACTACTGCTAGTCTCCTCTACTTTGATTTAGCTTTATCCCATACTATTATATGGATTATATTGTTATTAATTTTTTGTTGGGGAATATCTCACAGCACTACAATGCCCAGATCTAAAGTGCCTGCCAGCCCCTCCTCCCCTAGGGAGATGGACATGCCCCAGGTTTTGGATAACCCATCTTCCAATTCTGCTTCTCCTTCTTCTGTCTGATGAGACCCAGTCCTTCTATGCCCCTGTCTGATGAGACCCAGTCCCTGGGGCTACAGCGCTCAGTCTCTGAAGCCATTATGGCTGCTATGGGCTCTATGTCCTCTGTCCTCTCCCAGACCATCTCGCATGCCTTACTTGCATGCCCTTTGGCCGCAGAAGGCTCGGCCACGTCGACACACTAAATGCGCCCGGCTACTGACCATATAGGGGAGGCACCAATAAAAGCTACTGCCAAATCCAGGCACTCAAATCTCCCTGCCTCCAGAACCAACACGACTGGTGTGACTATAGCCACCCATGACAGCGTGCCTATGTCCCGCAAGAGAGCCTTTCCACGCCAGGCAGAACGGGCGCGGCAGTGGAAATGTGCTAGAGCACAAAAAGAGAGCTACTCCGACTCAGAAATTGGGTCTAGTGAGTAGGCTGACGCTGAGTGTGTGGATGACTCCGATGACAAATTTTGTAGGCAGAAATCTGACCCTTTTGGCCCTGCTCCCTACTGCGGGCTCCACCCTCATGGATCCGTCTGGGGAACCCATGTTTGACCCGGATGCTCTCCATCATTCGAGGTCGGCGGAATGGCTCCCGGCGGACCATGTAGCACAGTACCTTGTAAACTGGGTTCCAGACACCCTTACGGTAAGTTTACATCTACCTCATGTTTCTTCCAATATGTGTGTAGGGGCAGACTCTGTAATTTTTTCCACACCTGGTCAGCCATCACCTCAGATGTCTGGGTTCTGACCACAGTTCGGGGTTTCACATCGAATTGGTCGACACTCCATGTCACGTTCCCCCGCCTCGCCCTATTTTGCTTTCTACAACCGACCGCGCTTTGATAGAACTAACAGCCCTCCACGCAAAAGGGGTGATAGAGCTGGCCCCGGTGTCCTCCACAGGGGTGATCAGCAATATTTTCCTAGTGGAAAAGAAAGGTGGACAAATGCGCCCAGTTTTCAACCTCCGTGCCCTAAACACTCTGGTCACTTCAAAATGGAAGGCAACCACCTCATGCGAGACTTACTCCTTCAGGGAGATTGGACAGCAAAGTTGGACTTGAAGGATGCCTACCTGACGGTCCCACTGGCCAAGTCTTCCAGGGACCTGTTACGTTTCCTCTGGAAAGGAGACACATGGCGCTTCACGTGTCTCCCCTTCGGACTGTCGTCAGCCCCTTGGTGCTTCACAAAACTGATGCGCCCTGCCATGGCTTGGCCATGGCTTGGCTGCGCAGTCGGGGAGTCCGGCTAATCGTCTATTTGGATGACATCCTGATCATGGCACAGAATTGTTCAGTCCTTCGGAAACATCTTCAGTGGACGATGGACCTCCTCTCCCACCTGAGTTTTCTCCTCAACTGAGAAAAATCCTGCCTGTCTCCTTCACTTCGCATGGAGTTCCTAGGCTTCACGGTAGATTCCGAAGTGGAGTCACTGAGCCTCCCTACCTCCAAGATAGGACAATCCGCAAGGAGCTGCGCCGAGCTCTAACACGCACACTGCTATCTCTACGCCATCTGGCACGGATCATTTGCCTTCTGGCAGCATCAATCCAATCGGTGTTCCCGGCCCCACTCCATTACCGTGCCCTCCTGCGCTTGAAGATCACACACCTGCACGGGGGGGCGTCCTATGCGGACATGATCTCCCTGGACTCGGAGACTCGGGACGAGTTGACCTGGTGGATCTACAACCTCTCGGCTTGGAATGGCAAGGCCATCTTCGGCTCCCAACCAGAGTTCACGGTGGACTCAGACGCCAGTCTCCATGGCTGGGGTGACTACCGGGGGTCGCTGGTCGGCAGACGAATCCTACCTCCACATCAATGCTCTGGAACTCCTAGCGGGTTCATTCGCGATCCGGAGTTTTGCGAACGGGACTGCCAGCTCATGCATTCGCCTGCGCATGGACAACATCTCAGTGGTCCGCTATGTCAACCACATGGGTGGCACTGAATCTGCAATCCTGGCCCACTTGGCGAAGGACTTCTGGGCCTATTGCTTGGACAGGAACCTAGTGGTCCAGGCAGAATATCTTACCGGGCTCCACAACACTCACGCAGACTGGAGTTCACGCTATCTGTCGGACAACAGCGATTGGAGATTAGATGTGGGAGTATTCTTCCGCTATATCGTCCATATGGGGTCCTTTTGTCATCGACCTCTTCGCGTCCAGGCTCAATACCCAATTACCCCGGTTCTACAGCTGGCGCCCGGATTCAACCGCGGAGGCAGTGGACGCCTTCCTACAAGACTGGGCTGGCTACGCCTTCCCCCCTTTGCCATGATACCTTGGATCCTGCTCCAAGTTCGCTGCCAAATGGCGACCTGATCCTACTAACCCCATTCTGGGGGACCCAATCCTTGTTTCCCACAACTCCTGGAATTGACGATAGACGTGCCCAGACTGCTGCCATCTCTACCGAACCTCCTCCTGGACCCATCGGGCCTCCAGCATCCCCTCCTAGCGGACGGGTCATTACTACTGTTCGCGTGGAGGATTTCGGGAGACCCTGGGAAATCCAAGGGGTTTCGGACGCAACTCAACGCCTCCTGGCTGACGCATGGGCTCCCGGCACTAGACGAGCATATGGAGAGCTTGGACTGGCTGGTGCCTGGCTCGGAACTTGGATCCCGTTTCAGCACCTGTGACTGGGATCCTACTATTCCTGACTCCATTGTTTGAAGCTGGTCGGGCGTATTGCATGATTAATTCGTACAGATTGGCCATCTCCTCAGCTCACCAAGGATTTGACGGCTGCCCAGCAGGCCAACATCCGTTAGTGTACTGCTTACTTAGGGGCTCACGCCTGACGCGTCCCCCTAGACCTTGTTACTTATCTACATGGGATGTTTCCTGCGTTTTATTGCTGTTCTCCTCCTGGCCGCCTAATGCAGAGCTCTCCCTGTGACAGCTGTCGGACAAGTTGGTCTCCCTGTTCTGACTCATTTCATGCAAACTGGTATCGGATGTTCGTGCCCTGGACTATGATACTAGGTCTTTCACTCCGGACGGGGTGACGTTTAACATCTCCAGGTGCACCAAGACCGCTATTCGAATGGTTTCTTAACAAACGAGCGCACATCGAGCAACGTCATCTCCACAGCTCTTTCTCTGGCTTCGTTGCCCCTTCTCCCCTGTGTCCAGTACTACATTGGCTCGCTGGGTGAAATGGGTGATGTCTCTGGTGTCACGATTCTGGAACCTAACACGCTAACAGGACACAGAGAGGAAAGATGCTATACCGGTCCTTGGAGTGGCCGTGCTAAGCACACCAAGAATGTCAAGAGACCAGCCAAGTAAAGGGAGCCAAAAAACGGGAGAACGAGAAACAAGCCGAGGTCAAAGGAGTGGAGAAGACAGGATAATCGGAATAACGAGACAAATAATCGGAAACCAGAGAGAAACACGAGCAAACTGCAATACAGGTATCACAAGACCACAACAGGGCACTGAGAGACAGGAAAAGTAAGTATACCTTTGCTTAATTCTGATTGGATAACTTCCAATCAGAATTAACAATCACACGTGGGAGATATCTACGCCTCCCACTGTGAATGTGGTACTGTTACCATAAATTTGTGACCTCCCAGTGTGCAGCGTTATACATGCTGCCGCTGGGAGGCGTGGAGGACGCGAGCGGCGAGCGGCGAGCAGCGAGCGGTGGACAGGAGATGCCGCTCGCCGACAGGTAGGAGGACCCCTGACATCTGGCCCGCGTGGATACATCCATCTTTGGTGCCCACTCAGCCCGAGGGGCATCGGCCATGTCCATGGTGAACTCAGGTGCACGTCTGGAAGACCTGATGAGAATGGCCGACTGGTCCCGCGAATCCACTTTTCGTGAGTTTTACTTTCGACCTTTGCCTCACATTTTTTCTCCAGTTATTGATCAGCTTTAAACTTGCAATATGAGCCTCTGTGTCTTGACATAAAATTACATGATTTTGCTATTTCATGACGAAAAGTCATGATTTTATGAAAGACACGGAGGCGAGTATTGTCCCTTCATAGTTATTTTACTGATTTACCCCACCCGGTTGTTTATTCTCTCCTGCAGGTTTTCCTGGGTTGGTAGGTATTCATTATGCGCTCTGGGTTTTGTATAGTTTTCAGCCGTTTATTAATCTGTTCATGTTACGTGATTATCCAAAATGTCTCTGATGAATTATGCACACTGTGTGACTTCTGTCTAGTTATAAAATTATGTCTTGGCATGCGCACTTTGGTTCAAGTACCGATTTAACCGTTCGGCTCCTGTCTTTTGTGTTTTCACAGGTTGATTCCTTGTTGATCAAGGGTCTTCAGCACTTCTCTCTCGGCTTCACCAAGTGGTCAGGAAGTTTATGGACAATGCTGTGATGGGCCCTTCACTGTTGGAATCCTGTTTACCGATGGATCTGTCCCAGTTTCGTTATGGTTCCTAATCGGAGTCCGGCTGGATTTTGGATCACCTGTTCTATTTGGTTTGGACTGTTTCATCATTCCTGTTTTGTGGTTATTGTGTCGCATCTCCAAAGAAAGAGGAAATGTGTGGGGATGTGCTGGCTATTATACTGGGACTTGGTGTGGGTGTGGCCTATCACTATGGTTACCATTTTTCTTACTGTTGTATTCTTTGCTGCTATTGATGGACAGTAAAGAAAGGGTTAAGCAATATGAGCCTCCGTGTCTTTCATAAAATCATGACTTTTCGTCATGAAATAGCAAAATCATGTAATTAACATCATGTTTCAGATTTAGTACTGCATTTCTGCAGATAACATTAGCAATGGACACTGTTTAAAACACAGCATTTTAAAAAAAGAACAAGCTCCTGGACTCCTCAAAGTGCAACTTGCGATAAGCAGGTAACGCATAATTCTTAAGGAGAGTTTTATCGTGTTTGGTTTTATCGTGAATAGAAACCACATTCTTTCTGGTACCTATTTAAGCTCAGAAAGCTGTAACATAACAACAATAAAGTCTTTATGGTTTTTATGTGTTCTTATTGAACGTTTTTATATTCTGACATAGTAGCTGGAATAATAGCTTCTTGTAACTTTGCTGTAAGAGCAGAAAAAAACATCACTGTCAAGTAAACTGACCTTACAATAGTTACAAATGTATAAACCATACACTGTCTGATCCAACAATTTATAAAGGGAGTTTCTGGATGAAAAAGTGTAGTGTAATAATAAGAAAATTAGATAAAACATTCGTAAAAAGTAGTTTCCATAAATTTAAGATAAATTATTACATGTTAAGATGAGAGAAAATTAAACTCAGATGCATCCTTCATGGCAAACATGATTATATAATTCTAGGTCAAAAAGAATAGTTGTCATATACTAAAATTAGGGGGGGGAAAGTCCCTACAAACTTGTTGTTTATTTGTTAAACTAATGTAATATCTCACCAATATTTGAACTTTATCAGTGAATGTCCCAATTTAGAATATACTAGTCACATACATTGGTTTTTGGCGTAAAATAGTGACTGCAGTAAATGGCATCACAAATAATGGGTTTGTAAAAATTGCATTCAGTGACCAGAAGTAAGATCCACTTGTAACGGATCACCTGGCACCCCGACTGGGTACCTCCGTTGATGGATGCTCCTAGTGCTTCTTGAGGATTTCAAGCACTCTAGCCAACACCACAACCACCGCAGGCCGAACCTCTCTTCCTTCAAAGCGAAGCAGGAACGAGCTCTTAAAAGAGCTTAGGAGTGATTATAGCAAGGGAATATACAGAGTATAGCAATCCTTGTAGCAGATTCCCCCAATAAGAGAAAGGACTCCAAAGTGAGGGTGAAATAGAACTGACTAAAACTTTATTTAATTGGGACTAGCCCATATGGTCATTACATTAACATTGCTGTGAAAACTCAATAAAATTACAAACAGTCAAATCATAGCAGGCAACATACAGTGACTTATTATAACATAATTACATATTTATAAATGGGTGGGGAAGACCATAATTAACACAAAATGTCTCTCCTGCATGCAAAATTAGCGATATGCAAATCTACCGGAATAGGCAAATTACCAGTCTTGCTATTCAGGTAGTGCATATTACTGTTGCTACCAACAGAGGGCACTACACAAGCTCCATAGCCAAATCCACCTAGTTGGTAGCAATCCTCAGCAGTACCGGAGAGCAGGCAATACATCCCTGGAGCCATAGTCACATGGCAGGAGGCTGGCAATCAGTATTTTCCAATGCCCAGTGGTGAGGCTGGTTCTGCCACATTTCTCCCCTTTCCCAAACAGACTAACAGGATATCTGACCTCCTGCCGGTCAGTGCCCTGGTTAGTCCAGCAACCCACCCACGAAGCACAAACAGTAATGCAGCCACCCACAATACATGGTTACTACACCTGGGTAAAAAATTAGCTCGTCCATGTTCAGGTGCCTCACCACGGCTGTGTGGGGTACTGATAGGATGCCTTGGTGGGTTGCTGAGTGGGCAGAGACCCGCGGTACTCTGCCCTGGTGCCAGCGCCACCACGGGAGTAGCCTAGTTGGAGCCATGCTGAATAGAAGAGATGGTAGGCTCCTCTCTCAGGATCTGGGGCTGCTGCTGGAGGGGGAGACCGACTGTCTCCCCTTTAGTTACATAGTCCTGCTGCTGGAGGGGGAGACTGACTGTCTCCCCTTTGGACACACAGCCCTGCTGCTGGAGGGGGAGACCAACTGTCTCCCCTTTGGCTAAACAGCCCTGCTGCTGGGGGACAGGACCGACTGTCCCTACCCCCGGTGGTGAATGTGCAGAGACCACGGTCCCATCTGCACTGTTGTAGAGCATACTGTCTCCCCTTGGTGGGCTAAGCTGCCGCTGGAGAGAGGGGGTAACAAGCTCCTCTCCCATACATACTTTCAGCCGCTGGGGAGAGGGGGTAACAAGCTCCTTATTTAGAAATAAATCCATACCATATATGTGGGTGGAATGCCTCTTGACTCTGCTCTTCATACTGATTTTTGTCCCTACTCTTGCATGCTGATTGACTGTTAATCTTGACCCCTAACTGTTAGCCCCTCTAGCAAGCTCTACTGTCTCATGTATCACTTTTAGTTCTTTATATCCATTCTACAGTCACACAATGATGTTCATGCTCTGTAAAGGGACAAATTAAACAGAGCAAACGGATATATAAATTAAAAAACAGATTAGATAGTTTTAATAAATGGAAACCAATAATAGCCTTTTGCTGGTAATGTCCCTTTAAGAAGTACACACAGTGTCCTAGTGTGATAGATGCTTATTGCAATACTTACCATCACTATTCATCCCTCTGGTTTACAAGTGCTCTTAATGCACTGTAATGTTTAAAACCATACACATAGATATGAAACCACAATTCCTCTAAGGCATGTTAACCAGTAAATCATTCCCCCTGAGATAAACTGAACCATGCCAAGATACCTGCTATAAACACTCTAATGCAAACTGGGTCTTATTGCCTAGGGCCAGTGTTAGCCATGACCTCTGTTCCATTTATACTATGCATCATTAGTGTAATAGGATCCAGGTCTCCACTGTAATAAGCAGATGCATTTATGACCCTTTCCACAAACTAGATGCACATCATTGTGTTAAATTGGCCTTTATAACTGTATTTAACTCTTTAAAGACCCATGATATTAGAATACATCACAACAATCCAGCCTTTAAGTAGTGTATACCAAAATGAAACGTTCCACTTATGTAACCAATACAGGGGTTTAAAGAGCTAAAATGCTAAATAAGAACATTTCATACTAGCACAGGGTATATAGGGACAAGATCTGTTTTGGATGTGGTCCTTAAGTGGTTAATACGCTGCAGTATAAATAGTTTTACTGTTTTTTTTGCACATTTTTAATACCTGTTATCAAGATAAGGCATATAAATATTTATATTTTTATTTAACCTCAGTATATCAAATATAGCATTGTTCAAGATCTGATATATCACCCTTAGCCCACAGTTCCTTTACTTTATTATGCTTTTATAACTTAAACAGAAATGTCTTACGAGTGTAATTGTTGCCATGTGTTTTATTCAAATACAAAACATTTTTTAAGTCATGGTAACAAGTTAGAAAAACAACCTTGGTGATATGTATTCACTATGGTAACTCACAAACCAGATTATTTTCTGCCAATAGAGTTACTGTCCTTTGAGGGATGATAAAATACTTGATTTATATTTGACTTCATATTTTGCAAAATTACCAAAATATTAATTAGATATAAAATATGATTGTCTAATCTTCTACTTGACAGTTTTTTTCCGTGGAGGTTCAATTAATCCTTGCAGAAACCTCTTGAACAAATTGACATCCACAGTATATTAAGTTTTATTTTCTAGTGAGTAATTTGAAATCAACGTTAGCTATCATCATGTTGCCTCATAGAATCCATTTATTTAAAATAAGTGAGGTTTAAACAATAACACATTCAGAACACACCCAAATCCCTGGGACACAAAGTACGTGGACAAGAATCAATAGTTTTTTTTAAATTTTTTATTTTATGTCATGTTGTGTGATCCTATTTATAACTGGGCTATGGTACAGTATAATGTAATATAGATATCAAAATTCACTCAGGCAGAATGACAAAGAAAATATTAGAGTAATTCACTCATTGACTAAACCTAGACCTGGAGGTAATAGGGTTATTTACTAAAGTGAGAATTCAAAGTAAGACTCAAATTCAAAGCCAGAGTAGACAAACTGAAAGCATTAGATAATATTTCCAGTTCAACCTTAAAATTGAGATTAAGTTTGAATTCACTTTTAATTCTCACTTTAGTGAATAACAATATAAAAATAAAAATAACTGAAAATGTCTGCTGTTTCCAGATCAGCTATTTGCCATTTACATTGTAATTCTCTTGTTATATCCCAATAATTCAGAGTTTAGTGCTATCTCTGCAAATTTGTATCTGAGTTATTCACTATTTGGGACCCACTTCCAATTGATTAAATCATTTCAAATTTCAGGCCAGAACAACTGAGCTGGAAAAACCAGATGAGTAGGAGAATGTTTCCAGTTTGGCTGTTTTGGTTTATACCTTTAAATTTTTAATTCCAGATAATTAATGTTTTGGTGAATAATCACTCCTGTGTCCATGTGTAACAATCACAGGAGTTACTCACTAAAATCAGAAACCTTTATCATAATACTCCACAGTGTGTTCTATAGATATACCATGTATATATCAGCTGGTTAAAGCAGTGCCTAAAAAATGGGAAACCCAGGTTCAAATCTTGGTCAGACCACCTTATTAGTGAGAGTCCTTGGGCAAGGCACCTATCAATATACAGACCACAGAAAAAGGTGAAAAAGTGCACACAATGATAATAGTAAAAACCTATATGCCATAAAAAAGAAATATCATGGAACAGTACGTATGTGCAAAGGAGAATCAAGGAGAGGCTTTTGAAAAAACTCTTAATCTCTAGAGCATCATCATGGAACAGTATGTATGTGCAGAGGAGAATCAAGGTGAGGGTATTGAAAAAAGTTATAATCTCTAAAGCATCTAGAGAGAGGCTGCATGTGGGGTTGCATGTGAGAGGCTGCATGTGGGGTTGTGTGCATGTATCTGGAATGTTAGTGGTGTTGAGTTTGTGAGGATTGTGTGTATGTTTGTGTGTAGGCTGTTCCTATTATTTGTATGAGTGGAGGGTTATTTTGCATTACTATGTATATCTAGCAGTGTGGGTGGCTTCCCTGGGTTCCAGTGGATCAGGCTGGTGGGGTACAGGTCAAGGACAGGAGCTGCAATAGCAGCTGTGGGCTGTTCTACTACAGTGTATATTCCCATTCAAAAGTGCTGGGAGGAATTGATCTGAGATCACTTCCTCTACATGCTGCAGTGCATAAAGTGAGGATTGTCCTTCACCACCTTTTCGCATTTGCAGATATCTGAAGTTTCACTGGGACTCCTGATAGGCCAGAGTCTGTTTGGCTCTAGCAGCCTTGAGTGCCGTGCAAAGAACCTCAAGTGCCGTGCATGCCACACGTGCCATAGGTTGCCTACCCCTGATCTAGAGCCTTATCATGGAACAGTATGTATGTGCAGATGAGATTTAAGGAGAGGGTGTTGAAAAAACTCATAATCTCTAGAGACTCTAGAGCCTTATCATGGAACAGAATGTATGTACAGAGGAGAATCTGTCTCCCTCCAAGTCAGCGGTGCTACCATCAGCTCCACCACGCAGTCTCGCTGCCTAAGTGTTCTCTTTGACTCCGACCTCTCCTTCAAGCCTCATGTTCAATCTATCGCCAAATGCTGTCACTTCCATCTCCCCTACTTAACACCAGATGCGACTAAGGTGTTGGTCCATTCCACTGTCCTTTCTCACCTTGACTACTGTAATCCGCTTCTCAGTGGTCTTACGTGCTCCCAATTTGCGCTGTTACAGTCCATAATGAATGCGGCAGCGAGGCTCATCTTCCTGTCCGCCCGCACCTCCCATGCCTCACCCTTCTGTCAGTCCCTACATTGGCTTCCTATAAAATATAGAGCTCAATTTAAAATTCTGGTTCTTGCTTTCTAATCTCTACATAATGCTCCCACCTATCTATCCTCCCTTATACACAAGTATGTCCCATCTAGGCCCTTACGATCTGCTGAAGACTTACGTCTATCTTCTGTCCGTACTCCCACCTCTGATGCTAGCCTTCAAGATTTATCGAGGGCTGCACCGTTCCTATGGAACTCGCTTCCCTCCTCCATTCGATGCTCACCCAGTTTCCACTCCTTCAAAAAATCGTTAAAAACCCACTTCTTCATAAAAGCGTATCAATTAAACTTTTAATAGCTCCTGACTGATTCCTCTTCTGCAACTGTCACTAGTCTAATACTATCCTTACCTTTTTGTGTCATTGTACCCCACGCCCTCTACCATGTAAGCTCATTGAGCAGAGCCCTTAACCCCTCTGTTCCTGTGTGTCCAACTTGTCATGTATTCATCCGCATATAAAAATGTGATTAATGACATTTATTGTTCTGACAGGAATAGTTGTGCCGAGCAGCAATCAAATTCATAGGAGGGTTTGTGCTGAGCAGCAATTATGCAAATTGAAACCTTGTAACTGCCTTTGGGGTCAAAGGCCGATTACAGCCTATCAGATCCAGAGGAGGGGTATTTAGGCCTAGTTCTCATCCTGCCCAGTGCCCTGTCGTGGTTTCCCTAGTGGTTGTCCGAGAGCGCGTTCCTGTCACGGGTGGCGGTACGGAAACCTGGACCCCGAGTTCCTGATGAGAAGTGGGAGTCTTCAGCGTGGTAATGGACTATCAGGGTCTGGTGCAGGGTAACCACAGGTCCTCTGGCATTGAGCACCAGCGTTTGCGCGGCCACATACCAGAACCCTGATGCAGCTACAGCGGATCCCAGGAACTAGGAGCTTGATATGCAGACCTCCCAGGAACTGGATGGGGGGCTCTGCAGCCGACATGTATCCAGTACAGAAAGAAGGCAAGGCTAGGATAATCACCAAACATGAAAACAAGACAGAACTAATAGAACCCAGAACCAGAGAAGGATAGTAAGCTAAACCCAGAACATGTACACAATACATAAGAGAACATTAACTAAACAGGGGCAGGACAGGACTGTACATGGACTGGGAATACAAACTAAAACAAGACAAGATATAATAGGCAAAACAAGAGGAGACATAACTAAGCACTATATATGAAAAGTATGGGGATTTAGTTACATTATATGATCATACATTGCATAAGCCTGCCACAACGCCAATGTACCCCATATTCGGCAGGTCCTACACTGCCTAATGTTCGCTAAAAGAACCATACTAAACCACAATAGCACTTATCTGCAAGAAAGGACTTGAAACACTGCTGCAAGTCCAGACTGAAACAAAAGGAAAATGGGAAAACAAATGGTTGTGGCAACATAAAACAAACATTTTAAGGAAACCTGGACACTGGGAATTCCAGGGACGGATTACAGGAATGAACCCAGAAAAACCAAGCATAAAGAAAACCAGACATAGAAAACCAAAAAACCAAGAAAAACTAAACAAGAATTGTAAAAAGAGTACTGAATACCAGAAACCAAAGCCAGACATCTCCGCAGAACATGGCATGATGTGACAGTTCCTGATTCAAGTTTCTTCTGTTTTTTTACTTTGGCTTTGATTTTTCACTTCCCTGTATTCTGGTTTCCCTGACTTCTGGCTTTCCCTTATCATTGTGTCTCTTTCTGTATCCCCTGACCTCGGCAAGTATCCTGACTATTCTTTGGTACGTTAAGTCCAGCCATTCTAAGGTCCGGTAATCCGTTACCTATTTGTCATCTGTGTGACACAATTCTACATGCTGGATCAACTAGTAATCCTGACATTACGACATGGCCATAGATCCTGTAGAATTGTGTCAGCACATAGCTGCTTGCGAGAGAAAGCTAGTGGAGAATGATCACCGTATGGATCAGTTTGCTCAGGCTTTCAGTACGCTCCTTACTCGAACAGCGCATCTGCAACCTGCGGCTTCTCCAACTGTGTCACCTCCACCTAATGTACCTCCTGTAGTACATAAGCTACCTACTATCTCCCTATCTCCTCCCTTGCATTTCGATGGTAATATTCAAGAATGACGGGGATTCATTAACTAAATTGAGTATCATTTTGAGGCCTCACCGGGATCTTTTCCCACTGACAGAGCTAAAATTGGTTACCTGATGAACCAACTTAAAGGTAAAGCTTTAGCTTGGGCCAATACTTTATGGGAGAGTAGTAGGAGCATTGCACACAATTACCAGGAATTCCTTGCGGAATTTAAACTTCCGTTTGAACCAGTAGGCAGAGAGAAAGACGCCTCCACTGCCCTAATGCGTATTAGACAAGGAAACCGGTCTCTCGGAGTATGCCATAGAATTTCGCACCTTGGCTTCCGAGGTAGACTGGACTAACAGCGGATTAATCTCAGCATTTAAAAAGGGACTTTCTGAAACTATGCTAGATGAGATTTCTGCCAAAGAACTACCCCAAAAGTTCAATGAGTTTATTACATTTATTATGCTAATTATTATTATTATATTTATAGAGCGCCATCAAATTCTGCAGCGCTTTACAATGGGTGCACGAACGGACATGTAGTTGTAACCAGACAAGTTGGAAAAAAGGGGTTGAGGGCCCTGCTCAATAAGCTTACATGCTAGAGGGAGTGGGGTAAAATGACACAAAAAGGTGTGGCAAACCTAGCCACCTAAGACTATTTTTTCTTTATCTTTGAGGGTTGCTCTAGAGAGACTGGTTTATATATGGTGTTTGATGTGTTTGCTTAAAATGTGAAAGAGGGAATTCGTATGCTAGTGGCACGAAAGCTATTAGCATTCAAATGGTAGTTTCACGAACAGTGATTTTCAACACTCTTCATGAAACGAACAAAGTATCGAATGGGAGCCCACACACAGGGGGTCGTGTGGCTCCCATTAACCGATTGCAACAATGTATCTATCAGCTGTTAAGTGATTCACAGGGTGGCCGCCGTTCGGCTACCGACCACGAGGCGGCGGCCATCTTGTATTCCCTTTTTGCCCAGCGGTGTTTGGGCCTCGAGTGCCTGGAACTAAAATCGTCTACTCGACGGCACGAGCACCGCTGGACTTCCAGGCTGTTCGGGAGCGCCAGTCTTTCGGTA
This sequence comes from Pelobates cultripes, assembly GCA_933207985.1. Taxonomy (NCBI): domain Eukaryota; kingdom Metazoa; phylum Chordata; class Amphibia; order Anura; family Pelobatidae; genus Pelobates; species Pelobates cultripes. The sequence goes on from OW240913.1 coordinate 144,340,216, forward strand.
CTTTTTCCCCACTCATGTATTCGTGACTTTTATGAGGAATGTATATTAAAGTGTATTTTGTGCAGCGTTCGGCTGATTGTGCTGGGATCTGAGCGGTACTTTCACGAATTATGCGCTCAGACCCCAGCTATCTGCCGAACGGTCATTCAGTACAATGGCACAAATAATATGTTATGGATTTTTAAGTAAAAAGCCAGTTCTGCGGTACGGAGGGATAATCCACTTAACAGGATATTCTAGTGGGAGTATCCCTCTCATACAGCAGTGCATGGTGGGAGAAATGTCCTGTATGTTCAGTTCCCCATGTAGTCCCCTACTGTACAACCCCTGTAAAGTAATTAAGGAAACCACATAAATACTGGAGCTTGTGAATAAAATCGTCAGTTGACTCCCAGAACTGTGTTTCATACGGTTACTGGGGGGATTTGGGATATTGCCTTGATTTTCAGAGCTTTCCTTGGATTACCTTATTTTACCAGCTGAGATATTGGGATTTAATGCAGCTCCGCTACAAAAGGAATCAGTCAGGAGCTATTTTATAGTTACATAGCTGAAAAGAGACTTGCGTCCATCAAGTTTAGCCTTCCTCACATATGCTGTTGCTGTTGATCCAAAAGAAGGCAAAAACCTAGTGTGAAGCGCTTCCAGTTTTGCCACAAACTAGGAAAAAATTCCTTCTTGACCCCAAAATAGCAGTCAGATGTCTCCTTGGATCAAGCAGCTATTACCCCACTAATTAGAAATTATATCCCTGTATGTTATGTTTTTGTAAGTATTTATCCAATTGCAGTTTAAACATCTGTAGTGACTCTGACAAAACCACCTCTTCAGGTAGAGAATTCCATATCCTTATTGCTCTTACTGTAAAAAAACCTTTTTTTTGCCTTAGATGAAATCTCCTTTCTTCCAGCCTAAATGGCCCCAAGTATATTTGTATAAAGTTATCATATCCCCTCTCAGGCGCCATTTTTCTAAACCAAACAGATAAAAAAATTTTAACCTTTCTTCCTAACTAAAATGCTCCATTCCTTTCATCAATTTTGTAGCTCGTCTCTGGACTTTTTCTAGTGCCATGATATCTTTCTTTAGAACAGGCGCCCCAAATTGCACAGCATATTCAAGGTGTGGTCTTACCAGCGATTTATAAAGAGGCAAAATTATATTTTCATCCTGAGAATTTATGCCCCTATTTATACATGACAAAACATTACTGGCCTTAGCAACTGCAGATTGACATTGCATATTGCTGCCTAATTTGTTGTCTATAACAATTCCCAAATCCTTCTTGTGTGTGGTTATCCCTAATTCACTACCATTTAGGGTGTAAATTGCTTGTGCATTCTTAACCCCGAAGTGCATAACTTTGCATTTCTCTATGTTAAATTTCATCTGCCATTTTAGTGCCCAGTCCCCCAATCTATCCAAATCCCTCTGCAGCAAAGCAATATCCTGCTCACATTTTATTACTTTACAAAGTTTTGTGCCATCTGCAAACACTGATACATGGCTTTCAATTCCTATTTCAAGATCCCTTATAAATATGATAAATATAAGTGGTCCCAAAACAGAACCCTGAGGGACACCACTTACCACTTTAGTCCAGCCTGAAAATTTACCATTAATTACAACTCGTTGTACTCTATCCTTAAGCCAATGTTCTACCCAAGAACAAGAATATTCATCTAGACCATTTATTTTAGTTTGAAGACTAAAATATTGTGAGGAACCGTATCAAATGCCTTGGCAAAATCCAAGTAGATCACATCCACTGCAACACCCTGATCTATACTTCTACTTACTTCTTTGTAGAATGCAATTAGGTTAGTTTGACATGACCTACGTTTCATAAAACCATGCTGATTATTGCTAATAATAAAGTTCTTCCTAATGAATTCCTGAATATTATACCTTAATAGCCCTTCAAATATTTTCCCAAATATTAACAGTTTAATTGATACGCTTTAATGAAGAAGTGGGTTTTTAATGATTTTTTTGAAGGAGTGGAGACTGGGTGAGCATCTAACGGAGGAGGGAAGCGAGTTCCACAGGAATGGTGCAGCCCTCGAGAAATCTTGAAGGTGAGCATCAGAGGTGGGAGTACGGACAGAAGATAGACGTAAGTCTTCGGTAGAGATGTCGCGAACTGCTCGCCGAACTGTCCGCGAACTGTCTGCCGGCGAACAATAGCGTGTTCGCGTTGGGCGAACATATACGATTTCCGGTCCGCTGACTGTGAGGTTCCGTGTCAAAGTTTACTCAATGATGACAAATAGGGGGCGGACCGGAAATCGTATATGTTCGCCCAACGCGAACACGCTATTGTTCGCCAGCGGACAGTTCGCAAACAGTTCAGCGAGCAGTTCGCAACATATCTAGTCTTCAGCAGATCGTAAGGGCCTAGATGGGACATACTTGTGTATAAGAGAGGATAGATAAGTGGGAGCAGCATTATGTAGAGATTTGAAGGCAAGAACCAGAATTTTAAATTGAGCTCTATATTTTATAGGAAGCCAATGTAGGACTGACAGAAGGGTGAGGCATGGGAGATGCGGGCAGGCAGGAAGATGAGCCTCGCTGCCGCATTAATTATGGACTGTAACGGCGCAAGTTGGGAGCACGTAAGACCACTGAGAAGCGGATTACTGTAGTCAAGGCCAGAAAGGACAGTGGAATGGACCGACACCTTAGTCACATCTGGCGTTAAGTAGGGGCGGATGCGTGCAATGTTTTTGAGATAGAAATGACATGATTTGGCGATAGATTGAACATGAGGCTTGAAGGAGAGGTCGGAGTCAAAGAGAACACCTAGGCAGCGAGCCTGCATGGTGGAGCTGATGGTAGCACCGTTGACTTGGAGGGAGACAGACACAGGAGTAACAACACTTGAGGGAGGAAAGACCAGAAGTTCAGTTTTGGTCAACTTTAGTTTAAGGAAGTGGGCAGCCATTCAGTTAGAAATAGCTGAGAGGCAGTCAGAGACACTAGTCAAGAGGGACGGAGAGAGATCAGGAAAGGACAGGTAGATTTGCGTGTCATCTGCATAGAAATGATATTGGAAGCCAAAGGAGCTAATGAGTTTACCAAGGAAGGCAGTTGTAACGGACCGTTTTGCACACAAGAGGTTAAAAACCATTTAGGCGATCTTCCCCTTCCAGATATACAGGCACAGCTACTGCAGAACACCAAACTCCCGAACCGCATGTAAGGGAATGCTCCAAACTCCCGAAATGCATACAATATAGCTGCTAGCAGACGAATAGGAAAAGCACCCAAGCGGCTTACACTCCTAGCAATCAGTCCCTATCAGCATACAGTAAATTCCCCCAAAGACGAGACAAGGCTCCGTGTTGGGGGTCAAGCAGTGGTCTGTTTAATGAGGGCTACCTGCCCAGTATTTATGCAGGTCTCCCACCTGGTGGACACTCCTCTAGGGGACCAGATGGAAGACTGTGACAAAGACATTGTAGCAACCAATCACAGGGTACACACTTAGACATTCCCCTTTTCTTACCCAGAACCCTCTGCTCTGCTCAGAGAGATAATTGTGAAGTAATTCAATTATCTCCCAGGACAGAGCCTAAACGTCATTTTAGGTGGCAATAACAAAAAGACATAAAATACAGAACTGTTATATTTTACAACATTTTACAGGCATTCAACATGTCCCCAGATAGCTAGGATATGAGCGCACCAAAGTATCGAATAGCACTCAGATCCTATGCTCACAGTCCAATCGCCGTGGAGCCAAAGTGTTCACAAAGTCAGTTCTCATACGAATGAGCTCCACGGGATTCCTATCTGGGGTATGGTGTAGTCAGGTACAACTACCGAATATAGGGCCAATCGTGCACTTCTACCGAACAAAAAGGAAGGTTGGCGGCTTCAGCGGTGTTCGCGCCAAAATGTATCCGTTTTCAGTTCCATGAGGTGGGCGTCGAACACCGCTGTGCGTTCGCGTGTTTAAAATGGCTGCTACCTCATGTTCGATATACGAATGGCGGCCAATCGATTTACGAATGGCGGCCACCCAGCATTCATCAATTAAGCTGCGGTTATCCGCAGCTTCTGGGAGGTTAATTGCTGACACACTCCAGCTCCCAGGTGGTCCAGTCATTCGTGTGTTAGTTCGGTAGATTGAATCTACCGAACACCGGGCAGAAAGGCATGAATAAGCCTTTTCTGCAGGGGAAAAAGAAGGCTTTTAACATGAGGCCATAATCCAAAGGCAACAGGCGAGCAACCAGGTTTCTCCAATGCAATGTGGCGAGATTGGTCTCGTCACAGCAGTATGGATGGAGAACAGTAGGGGACCAAGGACTGAACCTTGGGGGACACCAACAGAGAGGAGTTGGGGAAAAGAAGCAGAGCCAGAGAAGGAAACACTGAAAGAGCGCTGGGAGAGGTAGGAGGAGCACCAGGAAAGAGCAATATCTTGTAGACCGATATTGCAGAGGATGAGAAGAAGCTGTTGATGATTAACAGTGTCAAAAGCCACAGACAGGTCAAGGAGAATTAGGATAGAGTAGTGACCACGAGATTGATAATAGACTCAAAACCAGAAATAAAACCAGACATATGGCTTTGCCATTAGCAGCTAATTTCTCCAGACTGGTTGTTCCTGACCTCTCGATACAGTCCGAACCCGAACCTATGCAGTTGGGGGTCACTAGACTGTCCGAGGCAGAAAGACAACATAGAAGAAGAGATGATCTATGCATATACTGTGGTAAAAAAGGACATACGAGGAGTACTTGTCCCATACGTCCGGAAAACTACCGCACCTAAGAGCCTTAAGGGGACAGGTCTTAGGTGTAATGGATACGTCCTCTGGGAATAACATAAATAGATTTCTCCTTGATATTATGATCATAGTTGACAAAAATAACTTTTCATGCAAGGCCCTGATGGACTCAGGTGCAGCAGGAAATTTAATTGATGTTCATTTTGTTAAAAAGAATGCTATACCTATCAAGGAGAGAATATCAGTTCTGGCCATTGAGGCTATTGACGGGAGACCACTCTCTCAACCCTTAACTACCCATGAAACCTTGCCCATTAACATGTCTATTGGTGTCTTACATAAGGAAGATATAATATTCCAAGTTATTGCATCTCCTTCTTGCCCTATCATATTAGGCTTTCCTTGGCTTAGTAAACACAACACCCATATCGACTGGGTCAATGGGGAAATATTAGAATGGGGAAAGGATTGGAATCGGAAGTGTATGTTACACCTCACCAAGAGAGTGGGTACCATTAAATTACCCACTACTACACTTCAAACCCCCGAAGTTCCCATACAATACCGGTAGGTTAAGGTATTAAAAGTATTTAGTAAGAGTAAGTCCAAAATCTTACCTCCTCACAAGTCATATGACTGGTCCATAAATCTGTTACCCTGCGCTATGCCACCTAAAGGGGCAGTATATGCCTTATCGCCACAGGAGAGTAAAATAATGGAAGAATATATCAAAGACTCACTAAACAAGGGCCATATACGAAATCATCCTCACCTGCTGCTGCAGGCTTCTTTTTTGTAGAAAAGAAAGAAGGAGAATTACATCCATGCATTGACTACAGAGCATTAAATAAGATTACTGTTAAGAAGGCCTATCCTATTTCTCTCATTTCCGAATTTTGTGATAGACCCCAGGGTGCTAAGATCTTTACCAAACTGGATCTCAGAAGTACATCCAATTTGGTAAGAATCAAGGAAAATCATGAGTGGAAAACGACATTTAACACTAGATGCAGGCACTATGAGTACCTTGTTATGCCTTTTGGGCTATGCAATGCACCAGCCGTATTCCAGGATTTTATTAATGATGTACTCAGGGATTATATGTATTAATTTGTCCTGGTTTATTTGGATGATATCCTTATTTTTTTCCCTGACCTTCAAACCCACCACAAACTGGTCAAACAAGTATTGCAGACTTTACTGGAAAACAAACTTTATTGTAAATTGGAAAAATGCTTGTTTTATCAGACTGAAGTACAGTTTTTGGGGTATAACATTTCTGCCTCTGGTTTAAAGATGGACCCTAACACAACCCATGGGGCCCCGGTGCGAAAACTGATCCATGGGTCCCCCTCCCCCCGTGCGCTTACTCTGCACGGGCTGGGGCCGCAACGCATGGCAGCCGGCACCTGGTCGCAGGGATTGCAGGGCTGCGACCCCTGAGACTGTGGTATGTATGCCAGTGCATGCAAATACACATACACTTAAAGGACCACTACAGACACCTAGATCACATCAGCTCAATTAAGTGGTCTGGGTGCCAGGTCCCTCTAGTTTTAGCCCTGCAGCTGAAAACATAGCAGTTTCAGAGAAACTGCTATGTTTCACTGAGGGTTAATCCTGCCTCTAGTAGCTGTCTCATTGACAGCCGCTAGAGGAGCTTCCGCGATTCTCACTGTGAAAATCACAGTGACAAGACGCTGAACGTCCATAGGAAAGCATTGAGCGATGCTTTCCTATGGGTGGTTTGAATGCGCGCGTGGCTCTTGCCACACATGCGCATTCAGAGCTGAGAGGCGGATCGGGGCGGAGAGATCCCCAGCGCCAAGGGAGTCCGGCACTGGAGAAAGGTAAGTGCTTAAGACACACACACTCTCACGAACAGACGCATACACACTAGCTAACAGACACACACACACTCTCACGAACAGACGCATACACACTAGCTAACAGACACACACATTTACTGACAGACACACACGCAGTGACAGACATACATACACACTCACTGACAGACAGACACATACACACTCACTTACAAAACACACACTCACTAACAGATGCACACAAACTAACACACTCAGTAACAGACACACACAGTAACACACTCTAACACTAACACACACACACTCAAACACTAACACACTAACACACACACAAACACTCTTACACACACACACTAACCCTAACACACACACTCTAACACACACACACTCTAACAATAACACACACACTAACACACACTCTATCACACACACACTAACACACACACAAACACTCTTACACACACACACTAACCCTAACACACACACTCTAACACACACACACACTCTAACAATAACACACACACTAACACACACTCTAACACACACACTAACACACACACACATTAACACACACACTCTAACACACTCTAACACACACACACACATTTTTTTTTTAAATGTAATCCCCCAGCCTCCTTACCTTTTGGAGAGCTGAGGGGATTCCCTGGGGTCTAGTGGTGTCACCCGGCGGGTGCGCAAGGGAGCACTCTCCCCTATGTGCTCCCTCTTCAGCTCCCTTGCGTGCCGCGTAGGGATGCCGGTGCCAGAAGATGACGTCATCTTCCAGCTCCGGTATAAGTGCGGTGCGCAAGGGAGCTGAAGAGGAAGCACTCAGGGGAGATTGCTCCCTCGCGCACGCCGGGTGACAGCAGGGCCAGCCTGAGGGGGTCCCTGAGGTGGCCAGCTCCTGGCCACAGTGGCATACATACCAGGTCGCAGGGCGGTCGGCCCCCTAGTGGACCGGGCCCGGTCACAGCCGTGACCCCTGTATGTACTCCACTGGATCCTAAGAAACTAGAGGCTCTTATACAGTGGCTAGTACCTAGTAGACTAAAAGCCATGCCAAGATTTATTGGGTTTGCAAACTATTACAGAAGATTTATCAAGGAGTTTTCTTCTGTAATAGCCCTCATCACCAATATGACACATAAGTGGGCTAGTAGTACGATATGGTCTAAGGAAGCTAGAGAGGCTTTTGAACTTATTAAACAAAGGTTTGCTTCTGCCAACATACTGAGACACCCAGACACCAGCAGAACACCAGCAGGAGTCGATGCCTCAGAAACTGGGGTAGGGGCAGTTCTTTTTCAAAGGGAGAGTCAGGACACTCCTTTGCATCCTTGTGGTTACTTTTCCAGAAAGATGTCTCCCGCTGAGCGCAATTATGATATTGGCAACAGAGAATTGGTGGCCATTGTCCTAGCGCTTAAACAGTGGCGACATCTTTTGGAAGGTTCCAATGATCCCATTTTGATCATTGCGAACCATAAGAATTTGGCTTATATAGGGCATGCTTAATGTCTATCTTCTAGACAGGCTAGATGGTCTTTGTTTCTGTCTCGCTTTAACTTCCTTATAACTTACAGACCTGGTCCCAAAAATGTGAAGGCTGATGCCTTATCTAGTCAGTTTGATACTGAGTCTTTACAGGAACATGAGACATCCCCTATCGTGCCTCCTGAATGTATCATCTCTTCTACTGTTCTTTCACTGTCTTCTCCCTTGCTTGGTGCTATATTGGAGGCTTAGTCTCAGGCACCATGCAATAAATCACTGGACAAATTGTTTGTTTCATTAGGTGAAAGAAAGAATGTGCTGAGGGTGTTCTACGACAATGTGACTGCTGGACACCCAGGTATCAATAAATCCATATATTCGATCACGAGATCATTTTGGTGGGATTCCCTTAAAAACGATGTGAAGCACTACGTGCAGGCTTGTTCAGTTTGTGCTGTTTCTAAGGTCCCTTATAAGCTTCCTTGTGGTTTGTTGCAACTACTTCCTATACCTAGTGTTCCATGGTCTCACTTGTCATTCATCATTGAACTTCCAAGTTCCAATGGCTATACCACCATTCTTATGGTGGTTGACCGTTTCTCCAAGATGGCTCATTTTATTCCACTTAAAAAAATGCCATCCTCTCAACACCTGGTTCTTATCTTTATATGTGAGATTGTCTGACTGCATGGCATTCCTCACAATATTGTGTATGATAGGGGCTCTCAGTTTGTGTCTCGGTTTTGGAGGGTGTTCAGTAAACAGTTGGGCATTGAATTGTCTTTTTCTTCCGCTTACCATCCCCAAACTAATGGCACGGCTGAGAGGGCTAACCAGTCATTAGAGTTATATCTGCGTTGTTTTGTAAATAGCACTCAAGATAATTGGTCCAAATTACTATCCTGGGCTGAGATTGCTAGGAACAATGCTACCCATGACTCTTCTGGTCACAGTCCATTCTTTGTTAATAACAGTCGTCATCCTACTGTCCTGCCGGCTGTTTTCTCCAAGACAACTATCCATGCTTTGGATGATCGCCTTTCTTCTATCCGTGATACTTGGACTAAAGTTCATTCCGCTCTCTGCGGCTGATCGCTTCAAGTTCAATGCGGATAAACGGCGGGGAGCCAACCCCGTTTACCAAGTGGGTGACAGGGTATGGTTATCATCACGCAACATCAAATTGAAAGTTCCTAGTATGAAGTTTGCACCCAGATTCCTGGGCCCATTTCGTATCCTTTGGAGGATTAACCCTGTGTCATATTCTCTGGCCCTCCCAGCCTCATTACATATTCCAAATACCTTTCATGTGTCGCTACTCAAACCTTTTGTTTGCAATAAATATACTTTCTGAAGTATCCCTCCTCCTCCCTTAGTTGTTTCTGGACAGGAAGAGTAAGTGGTCTCTTCCATAATTGATTCCAGGTTTTCTCAGGGCACTGTACGGTACTTGGTGGATTGGAAAGGTTATGGACCAGCCGATCGTTCTTGGGTTCCGGCATCTGATATCCATGCTGGCCGCAAAATTCGCTATTTTCATGCGAGGTTTCCTCTCAAGCCTGGTCCTGCCTGCCTGGTGGGTGTTCTTCAGATGGGGGGTAATGTCACATATTCATCTCCATATAAAAATGTGATTAATGACATTTACTGTTCTGACAGGAAAAGTTGTGCCGAGCAGCAATCAAATCCACAGGAGGGTTTGTGCTGATCAGCAATTATGCAAATGGAAATCTGGTAACTGCCTATGGGCTCATACAGCCTATCAGTATTTAGGCCCAGTTCTCATCCTGCTCAGTGCTCTGTGGTGGTTTCCTTAGTGGTTGTCCGAGAGCCCATTCCTGATTCAAGTTTCTTCTGTTTTTTTACTTTGGCTTTGATTTTTCACTTCCCTGTATTCTGGTTTCCCTGACTTCTGGCTTTCCCGTATCATTGTGTCTCTTGCTGTATCTCCTGATCTCGGCAAGTATCCTGACTACTCTTTGGTACGTTAAGTCCGGCCATTCTAAGGCCCGGTAATCCGTTACCTATTAGTCATCTGTGTGACACAATTCTACATGCTGGATCAACTAGTAATCCTGACAGTATCTGCATGTGTCTGTAGTGTCTCGGTATGTCTATGTATCTGCATGTCTGTCAGTGTTTGTATCTGTATGGGTGTCATTAAGTGTGTCTGTGTAGCTGCATGTGTGTCAGTGTATTTATATGTGTGTCTGTATGTGTATCTTAGTCCCTGCATTTGGATCAGTGTGTGCCCCTGTGTATCTGTGTGTCTGTATGGTTGTCAGTGTTTGTATCTGTAGGAGTGCCATTCTGTGTATCTGAATGTGTGTCATTCCAAGTGTCTTTATATTTGCATGCTTGTCAGTGTGAGTATTTGTGTAGCTGTGTATGTCTGTGTATTTACATGTATGTCAGTGGGTGTATCTGTGCATCTATATCTGTATTTGTGTTAGTGTGTGTCTGTGTATCTGCATGTGTATGCATGTGTATGTGTGTTACTGTGTACATCTGCATGTGTGTCAGTATATGCACCTGTGTTTTTGTGTATCTGTTTGAATATCAGTGTATCTGTATACCTGCATGTGTGATAGTATATGCACCAGTATGACTTCCAGGAAATTCCTGAACCCCTGAACTAATCTGGGTGATTTTTGGATATGTTGGTCACCCAGATCAGGGCTATCAGGATGTAACATTTGTGGGTTTTATGTATTTTTAGGGTACTTTTGGGGTGTTTTTAAAAAGTGTGTTTTTTCTGTGCTTGGAGATAATTGGATTGGAATTAGTACAGTTACTGTTTCAATTATCTCTCAAGCAGAGGCAAGGGATTGTATGCTATGTGTGCGAGTCTTGTGCATTTTAACTCTGTTGTTATTGGTTTACAAGTTTGTGTCACAGTCCCCAACAAGGTGTCACCCTTGCATGGGGACTTGCATAAAAGGCCATTGTGGCTACCATTAAAACAGAATGCTTTGCCCCTTCATGAAGTCTTGGCTCATGTTTGGGGGATTGGAGAACTCCATTCACTCTGTGGACTGCTATATCACAATACTCACCTGAGTATAATCACTAGCTCTTATAAGAGCTGTTTCTGCTTCGCCCCCTGGAGTAGGAGAGGTTCACCCACTGGAAACTGGATCCTGTTCTTGGGTTCAGGGGGGGTGGAGGACGGCGAGACCCCAACCAAGCTGCGGTGGTTTGTGGGGTCTTCTGTGCTTATGGTGTCTGGTGGAGTGCTTGGAGTCTTCGGTGAGCACTAGGAGCATCGATTGACAGAGATACCCAGTTATGGTGCCAGGCTGTCCGTCTCAACCACCCTGTCATAGTCACACCCTGAAGACAGTCATCATACAACACAGTTATAAAACATGATTTTACCATAAACACAATGCACAAAAGCCACAAGAAGCCCCCGCTTACACACAACACACTGAGAGCATTTACCCCACACACAAACAGCCTCAGACACAAAGATACACAGGGACACAGAGACGTACATTCAAACGCAAGTATACTCACTGTCAGAAGAATACTCTCAGGCACCTACTCAGGTAGATAATAGACATAGTCAGATATACAAACAATCCTATAGAAATTGTGACTGCATGTCTTTGTTTGTCAATGTGTGTGTGTCTGTGCATCAGTTTGATATTTATTAATGGGTACACTTACTGTGATATTTATTAACTGGTAAAATTACGGCGGCATTTATTAATTGGAAACCTTACTGTGGTATTTATTAATGGGCACATTGACCGTGATATTATTTAATATACACCTGGCTTATAGTTGTGCTCAAATGTTTGCATACCCTTGGAGAATTGGTAATATATGTACCATTTTGAAAGAAAACACGAGTGAGTAGGCAAAACACATTTCTTTTATTTCTTATGAGATTCAAATTCAACTGTAGATTATAACAGAATGGCACAATCATATAACAAAACATGGCAAAAATAAAAAGAAATGACCCCTGTTCAAAAGTCTGCATACCCTTAGTTCTTAATACTGTATATTGCCTCCTTTAGCATCAATGACAGAGTGCAGTCTTTTATAATAGTTTTCTATGAGGCCCCTAATTCTTGTAGGTGGTATTGCTGCCCATTCGTCTTGGCTATATGCCTCCAGGTCATGCAAAGTCTTTGGTCGTCTTGCACGAACTGCACGTTTGACATCTCCCCAGAATGGCTCGATGATATTAAGATCAGGAGATTTTGATGGCCACTCCCTTTAGAGCTCACCCCCCTCCCAAAACATTAGTGTGCCACCAACATGCTTCACAGGGGGGATGATATTCTTTTCACTGTAGGCCTTGTTTACCCCTCTCCATACATAGCGCTTATGGTTGTTTACCCCTCTCCATACATAGCGCTTCTTGTGAACAAATCTGTAGCCCCCTGTTTGGGAACCGAACAGAACGTGTGTGGTTTCCCCCTGTTATTGACTTAGAACACCGACCACCCCTGGCTGTTAGTACTTGAGTGCTTTCCCTGGGTGGCTGCCATTCGTATAACCGAATGCACATGGTTCAGTGCATGACCATTTTGTGTCCCGAACACAAGCAGCGGTACTTGGTCGTCGAGTGCGTGGAACTAATTTCGGCTTCACGTTCTCGCTAACCCCAGTCAAGATGGTACTGCTGCCTGTATACTTTCCTGAACAACTACATAAACCACGTTCAGAGATATGATCTATCGACTGGGGGAGCCTTCGATGGCTAAGAGCCAGGGGAGCCTAGTAAGTGTCACATAGGAATGGCCAAGGTACAGTACTTCGGTGACCGAGTAGGGGGTGAGCAGCAGAAGCCTGAACCCACCAAGGTTGAAGTCATATTCCAGTGGCCTATCCCTTATACTAAGACCCAGGTTCTGGCTCTTAGGGACAGCAGGGTACTACCAAAATTTTTTACCCAACTTCAGTGCCCGAGCTAAACCTCTCACTGACCTCACCCGTAAGAACCTTCCTAGGCAGGTAGTTTGTGCCCCAGAGTGTGAGCAGGCATTCCAGGACCTGAAAGCGGCTCTAGTAAATGCACACACAAACACACTGATCCTGATCTAACTAAACATTTTCTTATCCACACAGAAACTTATATGTTTGGATTGGGAGAAGTACTGAGCCAAGTCAGAGCTGATGGCGGAGAACATCCTGTGGCTTACTTAAGCAGAAAACTCCTATCCCGAGAAGTAAGCTACGCCGCCATTGAAAAAGAATGCCTGGCCGTGGTGTGGGCCCTCAAGAAACCTTACCTTTACAGGCAACCTTTCTCATTGCTCACAGATCACAACCATTTTAGTGTGTCTAAGCTGGGTGCCAGGAAACAACGCAAGGCTGCTGCGCTGGAGTTTGGTGCTGCAGCCATATGATTTTTCAGTCCACTTCTGCCCTGGGAAGCTGACGGGTTATCCAGACAAACTGAACTAGAGAAGTGATCTGTGAGCACTCCGGACATCCCCAAGCTTATCCAATGTGCTTGTGCATATGGGGGAGCTGTATGGCAGACATGGCATCAGTCCCTGGGGTTGCCCAAACCCATATGGAGTTGTGGCGAACAAATTGGTACCCCCGTTTGGGAATTATCTCTCAGACCCAGTACATCTTGGGAACATTGTAAACTTGTTCTGGAGAACCCCATAGTATGGGGCTGTGCATAAAAAGTAGTGTGTGGGCTAATAAAAATCAGATGACTCCCAGAATTGTCGTCCAGTTACTGGGGGAATGGGCTATATCTACTAACCGGTGCTTCCCTTCCAGCTCCAGAGGATTACAGCGGAGATATTCAGTCTCAGCATTGCAGTTCCGCTACAACCATAAAGCTCTATTTTGGTCTAGTCACTCCAAATTACAGTGTGCCAGAAGTTGTGAGACGTGTCAAGGCGTTGTCAGGTATCTTGTAACCAGGCTTTTTTGTGGCATTGGCCACTCTTTCTGGCAACTCAGCCATGCAGCTCATGGGTCACTTTATGTGAATTTTTATTACTATTACAAACCTCCTCTGGTTTGATCTTGCCTATCTCCCCATATCGACCCTCCTCGTGCTGTGCTAAAACCCATCTCCTTTCTATTTTATTTCCATTTTGTTTTCTAATTTATTTCCAGATTTCTTTTTCCCTCTCCCCCTACCACTAGTTTGCAGACCCTCTACCATTTAGGTGCAATCCATCACAGCTATAAAGATTGTGCCCAAGAGCAAAATCGTCCCAGTACTCTAAAGAACCTAAACTCTCCTTACTACACAATGACTTCAGTCATGCATTCACCTTCCTAATCTCCCGCTGCCTTGCTACTGTAGCGTGTGACACAGGTAATATTTCTGAAAATACCACTAAACCAAATTCACAATTTCCTCCACTACAGCTACTCCTGAACTGATGCTCCGAACATCCTCACTCAAATGGTCAAATCTGTTTGGTTACACAAATTCAGGACTAGCTAGCCCTTTCCTCTTCATCCCTCCTGCCACCTCTCCCAACTGTTATCCAGCTATGTGCCTGTTCTCCAGCTTATCTCCACCCACTCCACTACCTGCCCCACTAAACTCTACTGAGTGAGAATTTTTCATTGGTAATGACACAACAATGCCCCTATCTGGCCCTGCCCCCTTACCACTGGCCCACTTTTATAAAAAATTATCTTTTCTCCATTCTGGCCCTGTTCCCCCAATAAACTGAGCAGCAGCACAAATGAGGGAATAAAACAAAAATGTGTTTTTTTAACCAGTTGCAAGTTGAAAAAATTACTGAATAAAAATGATACAAACCACTTTCCGCAATCCTGTAGATCTCCAAGGAACTCCTGTTTTTTGTATTTTTTTTTTTTACATCTCTGTGTATGTGGTTGTTTTTTTGTTTTTTTGTGTGTGTTGGGGTGGAGGCTGTGATGGCATGCTAAGAAGTGGGAGAACGGGAGGTTTAGTGGGCCCAAGACTCACATGATTCCTATGTTTAAGGATCCGGAGATCAGAAACACGTTAGGAAGTTCTGATTGACCTATTTATCTCCCTGTTTGTGTCTGCGCCTAATAAACCTTGGTTTGATTTAATGAGTGCCTGCTGTGGCATTTTTTCTTTTTTTTTTTTATAAAACCCTATATACAATTATACTTATTACACACATAATATGCCCCTTATACAAACACCAATATTGTACAACCTATACACACACTGTAGCTCTTAATACACACATATAATGTAACTCCTATTCACATATACGCACTGCAGCCCCAAGTACGTACACATTATATAGCCCCTATATACACACACAAACACACTTTACAGCCCCTGTAAAGTGCATGTGCCATTTAAATGTACAATTCCCTTAACAGAAATAAACATAAAATGTTATATAGACACGTATCTGGCATAGCACAAAATCACAGTTTAACACACTGTATACACTGTCACTACATCCTGCTAGGACCAATTACAGAAAGAAGTACAGGGTGAAGTAAGTATGATCTAGGTAAGCCTTTTTATGTGTAGTGATAATTTACACAACGTGTGCCTCTATGCTTCAACATCGAGTGGTTAATCTGCAAGTGGTCGATATATTTTACTAGCTACTGCCTATTATTAATAGCAATTGTTTATGGCAGCTATTTAGCAACGAGATTGGAAACCAACAGGAAACCAACTAAATGCACTGATTGGGTCATTAAAGTTCAGTTTGACAAATAAAGTTATATAAAAGCTTGTAATTAGCAATCTAAAAGTGCAATCTAAATATATCAAAAAATAAAATATCAGTGGTCACATGTTCAGAGAAACCATACAGCATATTAGTAATTTTTTTCAAAGTACTAAACAGTTATATAAATTTACACCAATAAATTAGCACAATCAGTTAGGCAAGAAACATATACAGCCGAACAAAATGGGATTACTGCAATCTACTGGATGCATTTTCAAAATAAATATACTTGGCATCTGTCTGTTATTAAAATTTAAGACTAGGATTGGCATATTATTGTGCAAAGCTATTTGGAATCCCCTGGCTTATAATTTAAAACAGAGAGACAGACCCACCTTTACTTAATAAATAAACAGCTCGCTTGATGAAAAGAACTTTTACTTAGAATTATCACAAATAACTCTTTAGGAATCCATGGGAACATGTCCCCCATACCGCTGAACATAGTGAGGGCAACATCCACATGGCAGACTCTTGGTATAACACATGTATTTTGACACATGTTCATTATATTTATTTATTTTATTATTGGATTCAATAATACCTGGAGGTGGGGTTGTTACAGCACTGGGGGTGTTGTGTGGTTGCCCCTTGACACTGATTTTTTAAAATCCTTTACATCCAATCAGCATCAAGAGGTTGTGCGTATTATAAATCAGATGTTTGTTCTACTATTCATCTTCTATTGGAATATGTAGGTTGGTCTACAGGAGAACGAATGATGTATGATGTATAACAACCTCAATAAGTGCATTTAAACAATCTTTCTTCTAATTTTTGTGAAAAAAAGGATATGTAAATGTCAGGCATAGACATAAAATAACAAGTAAAAATGCATTTTAAATCATTTTAATTTTAAGGTATTCCTAACCAGAAATATATACCTAATTCCATATGCTAACTATGCATCCATTGTCTCAAAATAAATCTTTCACTTAATTTTCACTTCATCCGTGAAGGACATAATAATAGCTTTTTGATCTATGGATAAAGCAAATTTCTATTTTAGAGAGCGCAAAAACAGTGTGCAAGAGAGTACTGAGAATAGGCTACAACTTTTTATTTCATTTTTTTATTTTTAAGCAATTTTGTAAATGTGTGTGGGGTGCACTTTGTTAGAAGTAGTCAAGTTTAACATGATGGTATGAGTCTTTTTTTTATTTGAACCTCTATAAAGGGTTATGTTTATAGTCGCATTGTTGCATAATAAATATATTATAAATGTGAAATATTGGGAATTTAAAGGATTTGAAATTATCTGATTGTGTTAGGCTAAAAGCTGAAATGAAAAAATATAACTTTGTTTTATTATTTTGGCCTAACATTTGAAATTTGCAGAATTTCTGATGATCCAGATTTTTGTAAACAACCCTGTCTTTTTCTTTATAAAAAACAAAGTTTCAATTGTATTTTACGTGGATGAATACTTTAGAAATTAATTGCTAAACTTACGTTTTTTAACTGCTAAACTTTCCTTTTTAACCTGACATCATTAATTTACACAAATTCCTATTGATAATAATTAAAATTTTTGAATAATTAAATATAAATATATTTAAAAATAAATAAATAAAAGTAAAAGTTATTACAAGAAATGTTTGTAGACAGGAACCTATGCTGCAAAATATCTGACACAAATATTGTTTATATAATGGCAATAATAATAAGCATAACAGTAAGGAATCCAAATAAATTTTATGCTAAAAAAAAAAAAAGACTTGTAAAGGTTTAGCTTGGATATTTTATAAAAACAATGAACAGATTTACACAATGAACAATTATATGTTTTCCAAAAATAATGTACTCATGATATATTCAATTAGCTATCATACAAATAAGCCTTGCTGTCAACTCGGAATTGTGGTGATAGGAATTTATTATTGTATGAAAACCTTTCTGAAATGAGTTTATTATTGTTAAATCAATCACCAACCACATTCACAATTTTCCCACTGGTCAGAAGGTCTAATATACAGAGAAAAATTGTATGAAAGCAAAGTCAATTTCAATCCAGATGTTGTTCCTTCATATTCATATTTCCACTCAGTCAACAAAATTGAGGGGGAAAAAAATTAAACGCTGAAGTCTTGCACTTAAAGAGGGAATTTAAAATGTCTGCTCAACGATTTATTTTTTAATTTGGCAGACAAGTCAGTGTTAAAGGCTTCCATGTTGTATGATTCAAATGAAGAGTACATTGTGCACAATCCTCACTAAGTACATGTAAAGTATGGCAACTTCTTCTCCAGCTTAACATTAAATGTATAGTTTTATTGGATGTGCATTACAAAACGCATAGAACACACATTCAGATTATAACACTCAGCTTACATATAGATGCTATGTATCACTGACAGCCACCCGTGTGTGTTCAGTCCCTTACTCATCTATTATATAGGACTACACCTATAAGCAAATCCAAAGCATGTGCATGCATATTCATTGGTATGTTCACAATGAGTTCAAGAGTAAAATTTATGTATAAAATGATGCTGAAAGCTCAATATTCCTGGGAAGTGAAGCAAGTTATAATTTTACTGCTGCCAGGAATTTGTCAAAATTTTTACATCACTTACATTTTACCATTTTGCTTCCAGTGCAAACAGGTAAGCAGTTCATTGATGTATTTCTTGCAGTAGAGGTGTTTCCCAAAGTAATGGAGACATAAGAAAAGAAAAAAACAGGAATTGCACATTTGCACTCACAGTTTGTAGAGATATGTGGTGTTTTCTTATATTAAAGTGTCTAGTGCAAAGAAGAAATCAGCCCTTTCTTCTGGGTTCACTGGCTTGTTGGTAAGTAGAGATGTCGCGAACAGTTCGCCACGGTTCGCCACGAACCGTTCGTGGCGAACTCCGGTCAGCTGACACATCCCGGCCAATCTCCAGCAGACCCTCCCTCTCAGACCCTCCTACTTCCTGGACAGCATCCATGTGGATGTGCATCCATATGGATGCTGTCCAGGAAGTAGGAGGGTCTGGGAGGGAGGGTCTGCTGGAGATTGGCCGGGATGTGTCAGCTGACCGGGAGTTCGCCACGAACAGTTCGTGGCGAACCGTTCGCGAGAAGTACGCGGACGGTTCGCGACATCTCTATTGGTAAGTAGTTCATATATGCAAAACTCAGAAAAAAATATATAGTGCTCACTGATGCAAATATACATTTGAAAATAAAAAATAAAAGAGACACTCACAAGTATTGACCAAATTAGGGTATTGCTCACTACACAGCGCTCAGGTGGTATTTTCCCCACAAAATGAATATGCAATCCCAGGTTCCGCAAACATTCAGAGTGAAGTCCAATAAAGTTTAAAATATTCATTACTTTATTAGATTTGCTTGTTTATAAAACAATAAAAATAGTAAGTTACAATTAATGTGTTTCACCTATCCAATGGCTTTTTGAAAAGTCACCTATCCAATGGCTTTTTCAAAAGTCACAATTTTGTGGGGGTTTTTTTTGTTTTTTTTTCCTTAAAGGATTACTATAGGGTCAGGAATACAAACATGTATTCCTGACCCTATAGTATTAAAACCACCATCTAGCCCCCCTGGGCCCCTCATGCCTCCATAAATATAGTAAAAATCTTACTGTATTCAAGCCTGAAGCTATAACTCTGCTTGCTGTTAGACTCAAAAAAACAAGCAGTCTGCTGACATCATCAGAAATGGTGGCCTGATCCAATCACAATGCTTCTCCATAGGATTGGCTGAGACTGACAAGGAAGCAGATCAGGGGACGAGCCAGCATGATTCAAACACAACCCTGGCCAATCAGCATCACCTCATAGAGATGAATTGAATCAACGAATCTCTATGAGGAAGGTTCAGTGTCTAGACTGTAAAACTGTCTTTCAGCCAAGTCTGCAGGAAAACGTCCATCGTGATATTCTCCAAGTCTGGTAACCAGCTAAAGAAATCCTGTGTCAGGCAGTTGTTGTGAGAAGCAAACAAATCGAGAGAAAATGGACATCTTCGGTCGTCCAGCGAAGCAAAGATCCAAGGGTCATCTTGCCAGTGGCATTAATACCAGTCCGCCGTGAGGTTGGATTCCCCTAGCAGGTGTTTAGAGTAATTTTGCAGGGTAGACAGTAATCGAAGATCTTATTCGTGAGTTCTACTAGAGCTTGTGAGCACATGCTCTCGATGAGTTTGAGATATTGCACCACTAAAATATTGTCCATCCAAAGTAAGATGCAACAGTTGGATTTCTCTTTCATCAGACTGCAGAGTGGAAATGAGCCTGCTAGAAGTTCCAGGCAATTGATGTGCATGGAGAGTTACTTGGAGGTCAAAGTGCCTCCCGTGGAGATCTCACTGTCTGTAGCTCCAAAATCTAACTGGCTGGCATCCGATTCCAATATGAAGTCTGGTCAACTTCCAAATATGGCTCGGCCATTACAGGTTTGCATGCCACATAAACGTCGGCACTGGTGGGTCGTATGTCATATTCCCACGTAGAAATTGAGTCCCGAGGTGTTGCATGGCCTGGTAATGCAGGGGGCCTGGGAATATTGCTTGGATGGAGGAGGACAGAAGGCCCACTATCCTTGCCAGCATTCTTTGTGGATGGAGACTACCTTTGTAGCTGGAATATTTGGAATCAAATTTGAATCCCAGGAACTGGACCTTTTGTGAGGAATCCATGTGTTCGTTTGTCGAATGGCGGCCAACCCCGAGAACAAAGGACGGCTACTTAACTTGTCAATTACCCGTTCGCAACAATGTTGCAATGGGTAATTGAGGACACACTTCACACAGGGGAGGTCTGATTGTTCGGTAGTTTCATGCCCTTAGTTTATTCGAATGATTCTACCGAACAATCAGTGCAATACAATTCTTTTAAACACATATAACAACAGCAGATCACACGAATGCAGTTATTCACAATACATTTGCAGGACAGCCCAGTGCCATCCGCTACAGTGCTCCATGTAAGATATCACCTCGTGGAGTGTCAATGATCATGTGAACGGTGAGGAATCAATCCAGAACTACACGGGAGGATCTTGTTAGTGATCTCAAGGTGGCTGGGTCCACAGTTACCAAGAAAACAATTGGTAACACACTACGCCGTGAAGGACTGAAATCCTGTAGCACCCACAATGTCCCCACTGGTCAAGAAAGTTTGCCAATGAACACCTGAATATTTCAGAGAAGAACTGGTGATCTGGGTGAAAGTGTTGTGGTCAGATGAGACCGAAATCTAGCTCTTTGGCATCAACTCAACTCGCCGTGTTTGGAGGAGAAGGAATGCTGCCTATGACCCCAAGAACACCATCCCCACCATTAAACATGGAGGCGGAAACATTATGCTTTGGGGGTGTTTTTCTGCTAAGGGGACAGGACAACTGCACCGCATCAAAGGGACTGTCAAATCTTGTGTGAGAACCTCCTTCCCTCAGCCAGGGCATTGAAAATGAGTCCCAGCATGACAATGACCCAAAACACACAGCCAAGGTAACAAAGGAGTGGCTCAAGAAGAAACACATTATGGTCCTGGAGTGGCCTAGAAAGTCTCCAGACCTTAATCCCATAGAAAATCTGTGGAGGGAGCTGAAGGTTCGAGTTGCCAAACGTCAGCCTCGAAACCTTAAAGTCTTGGAGAGGATCTGCAAAGAGGAGTGGGACAAAATCCCTCCTGAGATGTGTGCAAACCTGGTGGCCAACTACAAGAAACGTCTGACCTCTGTGAGCGCCAACAAGGGTTTTGCCACAAAGTAGTAAGTCGAAGGAGTCAAATACTTATTACACTCATTGACATGCAAATCATATGTATACCTTTTTTGACATGCGTTTTTCCGGATTTCTTTGTGTTATTCTGTCGCTCGCTGTTAAAATACACCTACCATTAAAATATACACTGATCATTTGTCATTGTCAGTGGGAATACGTTCACAATCAGCAGGGGATCAAATATACTACACTATTTGGCTCTCTATTTATCCCTTATCTCTTACATATGAGTGGATCGATAAGGAGGATATCGACAAGGACAATTATCCTGGACCAAATATTATTACTACATGCGACCTCAACTGACGCCTTGAGATAAGACTTTCTCTTTTTATCCATTCATTTTATCTGGACTATTTGTTTTACACAGAGTTTTATTCAGCGCAGCCCTTACTTTTATTTATTTTGCAGTATATTCCATGGGCCCGAAGGTGCGCTACCTTGGATTTCAGCATTTTTGTGAAGCACCAAGGGGCCGGGTTGAAATGAAAAGGAAGGGAAGTGAATTGCTATGCTGCCCCATGTCAGAGGAAGCTGAGGAAAGGACGTCTCTGTTCGTGAATTGGAATTGTCTTTCAGGTCCAGACCTCATCCCGAAGCAAATCCAGAGGAAGGTGAATGCCCTCCATTAGTTCTGTGCCCATTACACGGAACGTCGTGGCTGTAGGGATTGAACTGGGACATCCAGTTCTAGTAAAAATGAGAAATACTGCCTGCAATCTGAACAGTAGTTAATGGAAGTGTAAATTGGTGACTTACCAGTGATGAATCTTGCCCGGGGGTGTCCTCTGCCTCCTCGGCTTTGGTCCGATACACTGGAGTAATGGAATCTTGGATGATTTCCCATCTCTGGATAGAATGGCTGTGTCCGGGTTGTGCGGGGGCCTGATGGCCAGAAGTGGCTGGCGGCACGGCCCCTTTGCCCACCAGCCCTGCCAAAAACACCTCTGGTGTTCCGCGGTTGAAAATATATTTAAACACTTGTTTAGCTCCTTCAAGAAGGCCTCTCCAAACAATTTACCCTATGCTAGGGGTACGAGCTCCTTGTCAATACAGAACAGTGCTGCTCAGCGTCTCTCATTTGGGCCACATTTGTGTTCCAAGGAAGCAAAAGCACCAGTGTTCCCTCTCCCTAATATCAGGTGCCCACTCATGCACCATATCGAATTTAAGGTGTCTGCTCGTGAATATGCATTATCGGTCAAATCCATCACTTTAGCCAAAGGTCCTATGGCATCAAGGAGCTTATCCTGTGCCCCTTTGAATCCGCACTCCACCCCTTTGAGTGGGTCCCGACCCCCACGGGCCATGAAAGTCAGCATCAGCTGATCGAAGTCTGGGGTTTAAGCCACGTTATCAGGCAGCGTGGGGCGAGGGCGCTCAGATCTCATGTGCTTTTGCACCTCTTTATCAAAGGGTTTTCGGAGCCAGAAGTGAATACATGTTTCAATAGGAGCTGCTTATTCCAGGGCGCCCAAGGCATTCATGTCGAAAATGCAAACTCTCACTAACAAACACTTGTATTTCAAGCGTCCGTGTACGAGTGAAGCAGTCGGTCCCCAAACATTCGCCAAAGAGGGGAACATTTGTGGGGAGGAGTAGTTCAACGCAAAATCCGTGCAAAACGACTTGCGCGTGTGCATAAAGCTTTGCCACAAATGGAATGTGCAAGAAATATTCTGGGGTACGGGATAGGCTGGCTTCCCCAGAAATCAGGGAGAGTGGCCCAGGAGAGAAAGTCGCTCAAGCCCCAGAAAGGAGAGGGGGAGTCCAAACAGAAAATTAAAGCCAATGAAGTAATGTAAGAGAGGGAACAAACCCACAAGAGGGTAGCCTAACAGTAGGATAAACCACCCAAAGGGTGGGTAAGCAAGAAAGGAAATAAAGTATGAAGAGACAAAACATATAACCAATTAATAGAATAAAATATAGGAAATATAAAGGTGAATACAAAACAGAAAGATGATAACCAAAACTCTGTACTTAATCTATGATGGAGCTGCAAAGAAAGAGGAAGTACTTTTATACAGTTATACACACCGCTTATAACCTTTGCTTGTTTATGATTGGTTCTCAGTTTTCTCATTACTTTTCTTTGCTGCTGTGGAGTTAGTAAAGAAAAATTATGCAAAATATGAAGCTGTCATGTGGTAAATTCCAGTAACATAAGGATCTTCCATAAAGATCCGTTATGTATTCACATACATGCACAAAGTCTTAATGAGAAGAAAACATCCTGTAAAAGTATGTTAATTTATTTGACCTGTGTATTCTACCTAAAAATGACAACCATGACAGGTCCACTTTAAATCATGGAAGATAAATAGCTTATCACATGGTTGTTTTTTTATAAATATGAGAAATTGCTAATCTTGTCATTCCAAGTGTAAATGTAAATTATTTCAAAGTATTTTCACAGTAGATATATTTGAAGTGCTCTTATTGGTTTCATCTACACCTTTCTATTATTGTTTCATTGCACAGAGATTTTCTGTGAACTCAGAAGGAATCTAATTTTTAATATACTCAATAAAAGTTTTCATACAAATACCAAGCTATTGGGAATTATTTGCAAAGTTTTCAAGGCTTTTAAATTAAAAACAAATATCTTTGGCTTCAGACATGCCAGAGGGAAGCTATGTCCATAAACACGAAAATATTAACTGTGAGTTTGTGTTTTTATTTATTTGCTATGCTAACACTTTATTTAATATCATGGACATTTTATTTAGTATTATTACTTGGAGTTTGTGGATATTTATCACCTTGGGAGATAGTTTTTATTTGATCCTTTGAACTAGGACAACTTTGATTCAAGATGAAATAAATTAATACTAATTTGCAGTATTAATCATTACCTACTCTACCTACTGGATACTTTTTTGCATAGACAGTTTCATGGGAATTTTTCACTAAAACATTGCTCTTTGGCATATGAAAATGTCTAAACTCAAATCTCAGTTAAAGCTTGATAAAATGGACTTGGGAACGGGCTATACCACTTAATGGCTAACCACAAAGTTGTGTTGATAGCACCAGTCTGTGTTGCTACTCTTCTACCAGCCAAATCTTCAGCGTCAATGTGGAATTCTTGGACTTGGCAGAGATGATGGGTTAAGTGCATCAGCTGACACTCTCAGACTATAACTAGCTTTCCATCTGCATTAGAATATTACCTCTTTAGCTTCCTTTCTTTGTCTAAAGAGTGAACTGTGGCTCTTTCAATATGAAATTTAATATTTTTTGCCATATTTTTGTTAGAAATATAAGTATGTTGGTGAGTTTAATCTAATAGTATAAATGAAGCTATTGGGTAAATAAACCAATACAGCTAAATGGGCTGCAGAATAAAGCTAAAATTAAAATGATTAAATATAACAAATTATAAGTATATAAAATGAATAGTCATATGGGAATATCTGCATATACACAAAAACAAGATGAATAAAGTGTCCACTGACAAAATGTGAGAGGTAAATGGATTTGGCTACGGGCTAAATGAAAGAAGGCAAAACCCTATAGCAGAAGTCTTAGAAACTAATTTGTTAGATAACAAAAGCCCAAAATGGTTCACCCTCCTAACTACTCACTGAAATAAAGAAGAAATGAGACAGGAAAAAAAAACAAAAAAAAAAACATCTATATTTACAGTTAATACAACAGTGAACTTATTCACCTACAGATACTTATGAGTAAAAAATAATCCCACTACTCTTCGGGGTATACATGAGAAAACCCTATGACTAATTTTTTTTTTTTCTATTTTGGAAAAATTGCAGGTTTCAAAACAAATTGACACTTTTATAAATTATACTGGTTACACCCACTGGCTTTTCAAGCAGACAATAGGCTCTGTTACTTCCTGATTTGGTTAGCTTAGTTGCACTAAACTCAAGAGGCAGCAATTGCTCAGAGCACCTGCCTTGCAAAGGCGTCTCACTAAGTTGTATTAGAAAATCTGTGATTGAAAAGTCACAAGTTCAAGCCTAATACTTTATGGTTACAGATTTAGTGACTACCGTCCATTAATTTTAAGTTGGTGAGTTTTTCTTACTCTGCAATGAAACTTTCATTATTACAAATCCAGCTTCCAGTTCAGCAAAATTCACTTTTGAGAACTTTTATATAGATGAAAAGAGAACAAACTCTTTACATATTCAATAGGATGAGAGTTTTTATTCAAAATACTGTTTTTTACATAAATAAGCACATGCCTCTCCATGGAAATGTTCTTATTGTAAATTAGTTTAAAATTATAATGTAGCCCATGGATCAGCGCAGCTAAGAGGAATAGGCCTTGACAGAGCCAGGAGGTAGGCATAGCAGCCACAGGAATTTAGTGACAGCTAGCATGCTGGGTAGGGCGGAGCCATAAGGGGAGTATTTATACCAGCCATTATATGAAGTGGCCATTTTAACTGAACCTAAGCTTACCTGTCAGTTGTGAAAGCTGCCTGCTCTGGAGGGAGAAGGCAGCAGCATGGAGGCAGCATAGAAGAACAGGCAGCATGAAGAACAGGCAGTACTGAGACAGGAGGCAGCATGGAGATACAGGAGAGGCTGGAGTGAGCTGCTACTACATGATCACTCCCATCAGCAGCATGGAGGCAGCATAGAAGAACAGAGGCAGCATGGAGGTACAGGAGAGACTGGAGTGAGCTGCTGCTGCTGCATGCTCACTCCCATCAGCCTCAGACAGAACTCCTGGTGGCTGCAGGAGCAGCTGGGGGGCCCCGAACACGTCTGCTACCCCCCCCCCACGCGGTGGTGGAACAGTGGCCAGCAAGGAGAGCGAGGACGCCCCAGCGGCAGCTTGTGAGTGGCATCGTTAGTTCGGCAGCCTGTGAGCCTGTCAGGATGCGGCAAGGGGAAGGCTGAAAATGAGGTCGGAAAGCAGGCAGGAGTTGGAGGGTGGCTGGCTCCGTATGTTCGACGCGTCGCTGGTCAGGCAAGGTGGCAGGTCAGGATGAGGCCGCACAGGATGAGGCTGCAATAAGGCGGGGGGGCGGGAAAGCACAAAGGACAGCGGAATCCAGCATGACATGATGGCTGCCAGGCAGGGAGAGCGGCAAGAGGCGTCCTGGTGAGTCTGCCCCTGGTGGCATACCTGAGTGACGGGGGGAATGATGCAAGGGCCCAGCAGTGTAAAAGCGGTCGTCCCCCCCAATGGGCAGGCGGGGGGGTCCAGGTCTGCGGGACACAGACGGATGCGGCCCTGGATGGGGCCAGGGTCAGGTCAGAGGTGAAGGAAGGGGATAGTGAAAGCAGCAGGCGGAGTCTTCACAGGCACAGCAGAGCAGCTATGGAGGGGAAGGCCAGCAACCAGGATTAATTAAAGGGGCCACAAGTGGATGAGGCGGCCTGGGAGAGGCCAGGTACTGCAAGCAGAGGGCAGAAGAGAGGACATGGACGGGTGGAAATGGACGTAAGGCACAGAGGCAAGCGGGAGCCCCCTGGGGGGCGTTCTCAGGAGCAGGAACACAGGAGGAGCATCAGCAGGTGTGAGTACGGCAGGGAGCAGCGCAACGACAATGACAGGCACAGCAGCAGCGGGAGGTCGGATGAGGGATGGAGGAGCAGGTCGAGGAGTGTTACTTCTACAGGCTTGAGGCTGGACCAGCGTGGACAGGAGTCGGCATCCACCGGATACTCCAGAGCCTGGCAAGGTGGATGGAAGGACAGCGCAGACGGGGGTTCGAGCGGTGAGTCAATAAACACACCACACTTTTTTAAATTGCAAAAATAATTTTAGAGTCATGATCAAGGAAAAAAGGGTTCGTCCCCGCGGTGCGGAAGGGTGGGGTCACTAGAGCGCAGTCGGGAGGCCGAAGTAAGGGTGGTGGTGACGGCGTGCCAGCTAAGGGAAGGGGAATACGGTGTACCGGTACCGAGAACAGTTAGATGTGTGGCAATATTCCAGGCGCGGCGCAACAAAATGGGCACGTGTCCTTCGCAGGGACATTGGGGGGGCACTTGAAGGCGGAGGATAAGATTTAATAAAGGGGATTTAAAAAAAAAAAAAAAAATTCCTGTCTTCCGCTCGAGGAGTTCATTGATTTAAAAGGGGTGGTTCCTAATGATGGTGCAGGAAATGCGCTCTTTCCGGGGGCTGCCAGCGCACCCCCAGGAGGTGCGGTGCTGGCTGGACAGAAGAAAGGTCAGTGCAACTGGGGACCGTCGGGTAGGCTTCGATACGGGTGTTCCGGAGGCGGTGGGAGTCACGGTGTCAACTGACGCGTCAAGAAAGGAAAACCTAAGGCAGGAAGGGTACTCGGCAGGGCTTCAGTGGCACCAGTGATGATCATTGCATTGCTGCTGTGGCTAAGGCAGTATGCCTCTCATGAATGCGCTAGTTTTATGGCTGGGATTGTTGTGGGGGTTTACGCTATTCCATTCAAAGTCGAGGGACCAGGAAAAGTGGTGGGCGAATATCAAGGCCATGGGGGAACTTCCGCGCCATTAGCGGACCTGTGGGTGTCTCCATGGGGGGTGGTCCCCTAGAAATGGGCGGGCAAATTCCGTCCGATACAAAACTTATCGCACCCGAAAGGGGCATCGGTAAATGAGGACATTGCCGCGGAAGTGTTCTGTATCGTTGACATCATTCGGCCGAGTTGGTTTGGGGGAACAGGACGTGTTCGATTATTGGCGACCCTTCCATCTTTTGGGTTGCATGTTTGCAGGTTCCTATTGGTAACCTCTACTTGCCAAGGGGCAGTTCCATTCATGTTCCTACTTCGGGAAGTTGGATCCGTCTGGGAGTGGGAGGTGAAAGAGGAATCAGAAAGGGGTTCCTTAGTACATTATCTGTAAGATAGCTTGCTGTTTGCGCTCGGCTGGGCCGGGCCGTTGTGTACATAACTTATGGTCGCGGGAATCCTACCGCACATCTTTGCTTGGGCTGGAAATTGTTTCGGTGGTAGGAGAGTGTCGATTGCCTGGGGTTCAGTTGACTGCACTTCGGGAGTTCAGGCTGAAGGTTCGCAGGTCCAAGAAGGTCACTGAGAAATTGCAGTTGTTCATAAGGCAGTTTCAAGTTGCATGTCGGGTTAGTCGCGAGGACTGGGTCGGTAGCCATTTCATGGAGAAGGCTACTTGTGGAGCCTTTGCGGGTGGTATCGAGTTGTTCACGGATACCTCTGGGAACATAGATTCCGGGGCATACCTGGAAGGCAGGTGGTGCGCAGAGCGGTGGTGGGAGGCATGAAAGGTAAGTCCTCTTATTCGAAGTTGGCATCTTTTGAGTTATTTCCATTGGGAGTGGCTGTGGCTCTAAAAGGTGAAGGATTAAGGGATGAAAAGTCATAATTCACGCACAATACGACGGGGTTCATGTGGTTTACCATCCAGCCGGGTCCTCGGTTCAGGAGGTACGCCGATGGCGGCGATTCATATCACTGTTCAGGTATCGGGTGCAGGCATGCCACGTGCCTGGTTGGTGGAAGGTAGGGGCTGGTTACTTGGCTCACGCACAAGGGGACAAGCTGCGAATGGCGGCCCCAGGGGGCGCGGGAGGAGGGACAGTCCAGTCTGGAAGAAATGTGGCAGCTCGAGATGCCATGCTTGGAGGATCGATACAGAATCCTATGGCACCGGCCACAGGGACTGCCTATGTGAATGTTTGAGATATGTGGGACAAGGCGGTTGGTTTCACTGTGGGGGCCCAGTCAAAGGAGGGGCGAAGGGATACCTTGCTGTGGTTCCTAAGCCGTTTGTTCGTTCAGCGTTAGCTCCATCGGCAATGGACAGGAGCATGGCGGCATTGTCGTTAGGGTTCAAACTGACTGATTGGGAGGAAGTGACGGAACGTTGTCACATCCGTCGGGCATCGCGGGTCTTACGGAGAGGTATGAAATATGTCGGGGCTGGGCGGCGGGTTTCCTTGGGTAACGCAATGCCTGGTGGTGTATTACTCTACTTTTGCAGTGAGTTTGCTTGCGTTGGCCTTCTCGGAGGCTTGGGGCAATTTGGATTGGGGAACTGGTGAGTGCCTTCGGGCAGGTGTTGGGGGGTTCTACACTCGGTTGTCGAACCTCAGTCGGTTAAGGTAACGATTCAGTAGGGTTGTTCAAGAACGAATGTGTCTGGTAAAGGAGGTTTGGTAAAGCTATATTCCCTGCCGGGGTCAGGGGTACGTGTTAAACACATCATGCTACTTGGAGCTTTGCCCGGACATCCCGGGTGGCTTACTGGTAAAAGGGGACAGATCGGTGCTGTCACCATTCAATTCCCGCAGGTGTTTGTTCGGAGGGGTTTGACAATGTTGGGTTTGAATCCCGGGCACTTTGGGACCCATTCTTCCCGGATGATGGCGGTAACAGAGGCACCCCGTCTGGTTTTAAGTGAGGACCTAGGGAAATGTTTAGGCAGGTGGGAGTCAGTATGGTTTAAGTCCTGTTTCAGGCCAGTCTATTTGGTTTAATGGCTATAGACGTATGGGTTTGTGTTTGGGGCTATGCCTTGTCGCTAATTACTTTCGTTTCAGGTTTGGTGACATGGTTGGTGGGTCATTCTTATATCTAGGGGGCACAGATGGGAGCCGCATTTCGGTTCGAACGCAACTGGGCTTTCCTTTGGAATTGGTGGAGCAGGAGTGGTTTTGGTTTTCGGGGATTTTGGTGGCAAGACATTAGGGGAGAAAATTTTCCGGGAGGTAACAAGGGGTACTGTCCAGGACATTCTGGATATTGGCATGGTCCCGGAAAAGGAATTGATCAGGTGGAGGCAGAGGGAAGTGGACCGGCTATGGGAGCTGGCCACGGGTGTGGTGGTGGTGCGGTCCGAGATGGTTCCTCGGTTACATTGGAGACATACTACGTACCCGGCCGTGGTAGCTCGGTGTCGAGGACGACTTAATAAAAAATTGATGGCGGTATTTATCAGATGTGGGGGCGGTGTAACAGTGAGACACAACGAATTGGGAGGAAAGCTCCCTGGGTACTCCAGGTGGGATGGGGTACATTTTCGGATGTAAGGTGTGATCTGTTTAAATTGGGCCTTCAGGAAGGCATTCAACAGGCCTTATTCCGGTGTGGTGGGGGTCGCTCAGGAGCTTTAGGTGTCAAGTCCTGAGCTGTGGCGGGGAATGGCCTGGTTAAATCGGAGGGTAGATGGAGGAGAAAGTGGGCATCCTGAGGTTTAGTGTGGATTGGGCAGTGTTGCACGTGGTTGGTAGGTTCGAGCCCGTCGGTGGCTCCGAACCTGGGGGTGTGGTGGTGTCTTGGTACACCCTACACTGGAACTGGTGGGTAGCGGTGTCTTGGTACACCCCTACAATGGATATGGTGGGTAGCGGTGTCTTGGTACACCCCTACAATCGATATGGTGGGTAGCGGTGTCTCGGTACACCCCTACAATTTAACCTGGTGGAAATGTGGTCAAATTGGGCGGCCAGTTTCTGTGTTAACATGTTATTTAGATTGTTATCTATTGTTATTATTGTGGGGTCATTGCTAGGGGTATGTTATGTATATGGGGGAGGTTAACATTATTAAGATTTGTTGGCAATGACCCCATTTGTTATTCCTTAATTATTTTATTAATAATTTAATAAAGCTGTGGACGAATTATTTCCAACAGAATAACCTGTGTCCGTGTTTTAATGGGGTTTGGGTAAGGTTAGCGCATATGCCGGCAAATCCGACTGTGCGCCTGTCATGTAGCCCATGGATCAGCGCAGCTAAGATGAATAGGCCTTGACAGAGCCAGGAGGTAGGCATAGCAGCCACAGGAATTTAGTGACAGCTAGCATGCTGGGTAGGGCGGAGCCATAAGGGGAGTATTTATACCAGCCATTATATGAAGTGGCCATTTTAACTGAACCTAAGCTTACCTGTCAGTTGTCCCTCCCACCCTCCCTGTA
The DNA here is from genome assembly GCA_933207985.1 of Pelobates cultripes. NCBI lineage: Eukaryota > Metazoa > Chordata > Amphibia > Anura > Pelobatidae > Pelobates > Pelobates cultripes. The sequence goes on from OW240913.1 coordinate 144,371,566, forward strand.
TTTGGTTAGGTTAGTTGATTTCCTGTTTTTTCACAGCGGCGGGGAATGGCCTGGTTAAATCGGAGGGTAGATGGAGGAGAAAGTGGGCATCCTGAGGTTTAGTGTGGATTGGGCAGTGTTGCACATGGTTGGTAGGTTCGAGCCCGTCGGTGGCTCCGAACCTGGGGGTGTGGTGGTGTCTTGGTACACCCTACACTGGAACTGGTGGGTAGCGGTGTCTTGGTACACCCCTACAATGGATATGGTGGGTAGCGGTGTCTTGGTACACCCCTACAATCGATATGGTGGGTAGCGGTGTCTCGGTACACCCCTACAATTTAACCTGGTGGAAATGTGGTCAAATTGGGCGGCCAGTTTCTGTGTTAACATGTTATTTAGATTGTTATCTATTGTTATTATTGTGGGGTCATTGCTAGGGGTATGTTATGTATATGAGGGAGGTTAACATTATTAAGATTTGTTGGCAATGACCCCATTTGTTATTCCTTAATTATTTTATTAATAATTTAATAAAGCTGTGGACGAATTATTTCCAACAGTATAACCTGTGTCCGTGTTTTAATGGGGGTTTGGGTAAGGTTAGCGAATATGCCGGCAAATCCGACTGTGCGCCTGTCATGTTATATTACAGATTAATCTCATTATCCTCTGACCAAGCTGTAATATATTTGCTGAAAATAGCACTTGAAAATATACTATCTTTTTTTAAATTTCTTTGGTGGTAGCCATCTTGGAATTACATCCATTTTTATCAATCCTCAGCTTTTGATTAACAAGGACTGTAATGTCAGGAGCCAATGAGAACCCTGGAGTCAAACAAAGCTTTAGTCCCCAGCATTCTGCTGTACAGAATTTCTTGTTTGAAGTATCGTAACAATGCTGTTGACTGCTGGGTGAGATATACTTCCTTTGTTCAATTTTGAAAAAAAGTAAGCGCTGAACAAATTGAAAAAAAATACCACAAGACAAAGGCAATTTTAAAAATACTATATAATTTATTATGATATAGGCTGAAGGTCCAAATGATATAAATTGAGTTTCATTAGTACATACAAAAAGGTATTCCACCTTCCACCTTGTACAGCTATTTGGGTTTATTTCCAAAGCTCAAAGTTTTGAGTGAATCGAATACAGAAGTACTGTCGAGTCTAAAGCAAACAAATCTGATACATCAAGAGAAACCTGATGTGCCTAAGTCAAGGCAGGCAAAATTCTTGCACAATCAGTTAATCAGGTGGAGGTCAGGGTTAAAGGGCAAACAAAAATGTGAAACCTATGTAATCAAGGCAAGGTCAGAGTAAAGATATAAATCAAATACGCAAACACCAAGAAGAATGGACAAGAGAAGACAACTAATAAGTTACTCGCAATCTTGGGCACGTTTTTACAGGTTGTCGATATAGCCATACATTGCTGTGAGTAATGTTGCTGGCCTGTTGATATAAACTTGCTATAATGCAGGCATCAATCATCTACAAAAGTCAAGATGTTGCAGTAGAGAGTCGAAAGCAAAGTTTTTTACAAGTTTCGAACTGAACAGGAATCCAGGGAAGACTCCACTGCCAAAATCTGTAAATTAGGGAATACACTTGTAAGAGATATGCAGCACAGGAAGAAGATCCATAGTACCGTGTTCCTGCATTGGTTCAGTCCTTCCACTAATGTCAGCTAGTAACAAATTAGTGGGGACAGCTGGTGGAAATGGCAGGCAGCAAGGCAAGAACTCAACAATCACAGGAACAAAGTATGTTGAAACACAGGAAAACATGAACAGAGATTTTCAGGAACACAACATCACTCACAGCATTTCACCAACACAGACAATATTTTACTCAGTACATCAAGTCATAGGACCAGACAGAACCAACTACCTAAATAGACTGAGTATAGCCTTATGTTATTGAGGCAGTTTGTTTGCTTGGCATTAATCTGAGTAAGTACAGAATCCAATAAATGTCATTAGGCAGTACCACTATTCCATGAATCAAGACCTCACTATAAGTCAAACAATTGAGAAAAAGGGATATCCAGGCCTTAATGATGAGTTAGAGCAGTAGGTGAGGTGACTGAATAAATTTTGTGGGTTCGGCATATAGTTGCAAGAGGTGGTGACGATGAAATCTCCTAAATTAAATTAATTGAATGAAATCTGAAAAAAAATTGATAATCATAGACCTAACATGCCTCTAATTAGTGTGTTAAACGTTTCAGTTAGTAAAAATGTAGGATGTTAATTTACATTATAGATGGAGGACCGTACGGTACAAAGACTAGAGCAATCATTGAGCAAGATAGGGAAATGATCTATGCTCTCCAGGCTGCAAGATAGATAGATAGATAAATGGATAGATAGATATTGTAAAGTGCTACAGAATATGCTGGCGCTATAAATATACCAGTAATAATAATAATAATAATATTAAAGAAAGTAAGAGAAGGATAGATAGATAGACCTAATGATGTCAAGTGAATGTCAAAAATGCATGTTTGTGTTGTCATTTGTATCATTGTTTAGAATCAGCACTAGCTTGCCCCTAAACTATATACCATGATTAACGTAAAAGCATCAACAAAAATCAAATGTTTTTAAATGTGTATAATACAGGGCTAATATTGAATAAACTCCATAAACTTGAAAGTGCTGTGGAACAAGTTCTGAAAATAAAGGAGTGAGGATAGGTCTGGAAGAATAAAAGTCTGACCCTGTAATGTAAAATACATGATGGATACTAATAAAATTATTATTGACCTTCCAAACTAACAAATAATTGTTTTGCATATTATTAATCATAGCATTTATTAAATCCCTGAAGCATGATCCATGCATAAAATATATTAACTTGAAAATCATGTTTTAGAATAATATAATGGAAATATAACTAAAATATGTGTTCTGTACCTGCCACCTAGTGGATGTTTGATATATTCATGTTGGAAACGTTCATCATACTTAAAGTGTTATGCTTTCATGCTTCTAGCTTTGAAGTCAGTCTTGCTATAATTAAAATGCTATGATTGGTAAAATACTAAATTAATTCTTATAATTCTTGTATTCTGTGTGAGATGCATAATGTAAATTTTATCGTAGAACTAGCATTCCCTTGAACATTTAGATTGAAGAAAGGAGGACAATATGTTAGCGATGATACCTAAGCCAAAGGCATAAACAGATTGACATTAGTATACAATAAAGGGATAATGTTTTATCTGCCTTAAACACAACTATTTTTATACAATCACACAAAAATAAATTCAGCGTGGAAGCAAAGTGATAATAGTCCAAAAGCAGCTGGACCACCAATACGGAGTCTCTCTTTTCCGATCAGAAAATTGGATAAAAATAGGGGGGTAGGTGCAGCGCTTCAGTAATCCTTGACAAGGTATATGTGAAGAGAACAAGAGAAGGAATAAATAATATTGATAAGTAAAATAAAAGATGTGCACTCACACTTTCCTAGAGCTTGAATACAGCTCCACTGTATGCGCCTGGGCAGAATAATCCCCGCCTATGGATCAAGTGCAGAGGCAATTCTTCAAGTTATAGGTGTGGTAGGGGGTATCCTCATAAAAAACAAACAAATAAAAAAAAAATGGTGAAGTATGTAGAGCTATGAAGCAAGGGTAGGTAAAAACTATAAAATGTGCACGTGTAATGGAGCCGTAAAACTTGGCTCCTCTGATAGCGCTTGAAGTGGTATGATCCCCACTCAAGGATACAGGTGTAAATGCAAATTCTTCCCTCCGTGTATATGTGGAGATAAACAAACAGAACCACAATAGTGTACACCGTAAAAAAGGAGTGTAAGCAGAAATAAATAATTTAAGCCTACTCACATGCTTATGGGCAAGTTCCGGTTTGCTCAATCCAAAGCGCTTGGGTGGTATGATCCCCATCAGGAATATAGCTCCAAAAAATCCAACAGCAGCAAAATTAGGTCCAATTACAAAAGTACTTTAATGTTAAAAAAATATAATAAAAGAAATGCTATATATAATAAAATAGAGATAAAAAAGTTATAAACAATACACTTAATGCGTTTCTCCTTATATAGGCTTTGTCAAAAGTGTTTTTTATACAACTATTTACAAAAAAAGGTTTTTTTTTACAACTATTTTTATGCTAAACTGAGATTTGTATGTAATGAAAGCCTGGATTTCAAAATTGTCGTTAAAAGTTATTTACAAGATTTGAAACTATCATTTTTATATGAATGCTCTTTCCTTAAAGGGACACTCTAGGCAGCAAAACAAGTTAATCTAAATTAAGTCTTACCTCAAGGGGTTAAATAGTTCTTGAACCATTTAACCCCAAATTTGCCTTCAGCAGTGATGTCCAATCCCCCACAGGCAGCATCTGGCTGCTGAAATTTTACTTTCAGGAAGAGATGAGTGTCATTCACAAAACTGACTTGGAAAGAAGCGTACCTTTTTCATGTGAAATTTCTGAAGCCTTCTGGGTGTAAATAGAGATCACCACTGGTGGCAACTTAGGGGCTAAACCATTTGAGAACAGTTTAACCCTTTGAGCTAAGAATGCCTTTTGCCCTTTGAGGTAAGATGAAGTTGTTTTGGAGTCTGGTGTGTCCCTTTAATTTGTATTTTGAATACATTTAGTTCTTTACAACAGCACTGACATTAAGAATTGCATGTTCTGGGGACCCATTCTGATACCCTCTGTCTAAAATTATGGGAACTAGTCCCAGCACAAAAGGGTTTCACATTAACTCGTTATTTTGGTCTGGAAATGGCCCTGCACAAGGAAATGTGAATTGGATGCAAATTTTTGTTTTTTTTATGTATAAGCTGATCAGGTCAACATGTAGTAAAACCTGCTAGATTAGTAAACCTATTCATTAAAACATATGCTACAGTTCATGTTAAGTTGTAAATTGGAAAATAATGCAAAGTGTTTTGTCATGCATTTGATTACGCATAAGATATTTTTGTTTGCTTATGTAATATTGTGAAGTTCTGAAGTGGTTGAGAGAAATTGCTATCTGTGAGCAGATGGTGTTGGTATTCCTATCATTCTGCAGGGGTATGAATTATTCCATCTCACTCAGGACTTCAGGTTTGAGAAGGCGAAAACAATTTGCTGCGTGGTCTGGGATCAGTGCCTGCTAGTGGAGTGCACTAATCATCAATAATTATGGAAATCTGAGCATTAGTAAGTAAACGTAGCTGACTTCAGTTCTCCAGGCAACTTTTTGTTGCCTATTCTCTTTTTTCTCTGGCACTAGGCACTAATATGTAACAATGTTGGATGGTATTAGAGATGAGTGTTGTGTCCCATTCCTAGATGATATACTTTATCACTCAAAAACATTTAATGAACAAATGAATGATGCCGCTAGACTAAATGAATTCTGCTGCCAGACTGATTAAATGCTGCCGCCAGATTGATTTTTCTCTCTAGTCGATCCTCTCACACCTCACCCCTCTGCCACACATTTTATAATTTCCCCCATACTTTCGTATATAAAACTACAAAAGGACAAGAAACAGAAGTAAGTAGGTCTTAACCCTTAGATTAATTATTAAAGACAAATGAGGATGGTTAACTCCTAAATGTAAGGAGAGAAACCAACCCCACAAGAGATACCTCAAAGTGAAATTCAATATAGGGTAATAAACTTTATTGAAAAAAAGCACATACAAAACATAGACAATGTGTGTATCAACATTGTGGAGTGAAAAGCTTAAAATGATAATGGAATTACTAGTAGATCCAGTGACACCAGTGAGACTGGGAAGACATTTAGAGAAAGGAGACAGACCAGTGAGACATTTAGGGAAAGCAGAGACACCGGTGAGGAATTTCGGGTAAGGGAACAGATTGGGAACACAATTAGGGAAAGGATAGAGAGATATCTGAAGTACTTAGGAAACAGAGACAAACTAGGAGACATTTTAGGAGAGACACAGTGAGAAAACATTTAGGGAAAGAAAGTGACTGCCCAATATATACACACACATTCAGCGCATGCACACACACTGTCCATACATACATTTACACACAAACACACTGCTCAATATATAAATCCAAAAAGCACGTCTTATACTGCCTCATACACACACACTGCCTAATTCATACATCAATACACACATTCTGCCTAATACATACATCTATAAACACATATAGCCTATTACATACATCTATACACACATACTGCCTCATACATACATCCATACACACATTCTACCTAATACATATATCTATACACACATATTGCCTAATACAAACACATTCAAAACACATTCTACCTAATACATACACCCACTCACGCACATGGCCTCATACATCCATACACACATACTGCCTAATACATACATCAATACACGCATTCTACCTAATACATAAATCTTTACACACATACTGCCTAATACATACACCCATACACGCATATTGCCTAATACATACATCTATACACACATTCTACCTAATACATACACCAATACACAGACACAGCCTCATACATCCATATACACATACTGCCTAATACATACACCCATACATGCACACAGCCTCATACACCCATACACAAATATTGCCTAATACATACATCAATACACACATTCTACCTAATACATACATCTATGCACACATGCTCCCTAATACATACACCAATACACATACAGCCTAATACATCCATACACACATAATGTCTAATACATATACCCATACATGCACACAGCCCAGGGATGTATTTACCGCGAGGCTGACAAGGCATTTGCCTTGGGCGGCACTTTCTGGGGGGGCGGCAAAAAAAGCAGCCCCCAATCTCCCTGGCAGATGCCTTGCCAGTCTCTTGTCCTGGGGGGCCCAGGAGCTGGCCGATTGGCCACCTCTGGCCCCCCGAGGCTGCTGTCATGGTTCTCACCACGACATCCAGACTGCCAAACGAGGTCGCCCCAGGAGTGCCCAACAAGGGATTTAAACTACAAAAGGACAAGAAACAGAAGTAAGTAGGTCTTAACCCTTAGATTAATTATTAAAGACAAATGAGGATGGTTAACTCCTAAATGTAAGGAGAGAAACCAACCCCACAAGAGATACCTCAAAGTGAAATTCAATATAGGGTAATAAACTTTATTGAAAAAAAGCACATACAAAACATAGACAATGTGTGTATCAACATTGTGGAGTGAAAAGCTTATACCTTTGCAGTCCTGGGGCTGCTATTTTGCCTCTGAGCCACTATAAGCCATTGAGGCTCCATGTGAGCCATACCCGTGCTGTGGAGGAGGAGCCATATAGTAGGTATACACACATTTTCACTAACACACGTTCTTACTGAAATATACACACAATGTCACTCACACCAGTTTACAGTGACACTTTATTTACACATACACACAAACGTACACAAAGTAATAAGCCATTGAGGCTTCATGTGAGCCATACCCATGCTGTGGAGAAGGAGCCATTCTCCAGCCTGCCATGCAGGAAGTCTCCCCTTGTTTCTGCTAGGGGAGAAGGAGAGCAGTGCACAGTGAGCACAGGCTGGTTCCTTGCCTAAAATGTCTAATTTTGCCTTGTATCCAGCACTGGGGGCTGGACATTATTCTGTGGCTGCTCCAACATTCTCAGCACACCTGAAACTGATGGCCTCATTAGCCAGGTATAAGACACTGCCTCTCCCAGAGGGCAGTGTCAGTTCATTGACTCTGGTTCCGTATTGCTGTTTGTGTTCCAGTGTGCTCCTGTTGATTCCTGACCTTGGCTTGTTACTCCGTATATCCTGACTTCTGGCATCCTATGACCTTGGCTTTTTTCTCGTTAATCCTGATTTCTGGCACCCTCTAACATCTGGCTTACCAACAACAATTCTCCTGCTTTATCCGTACCTGTACTGCGACTTGGAGCATTATCCAGCACCTCCCCCGTGCACAGACTCACAGGCCAGGTGAGTTCTTACCTGACCACCTTGGCCTGTGTTTAATTGTAAGGGTGAGCATATATCTGCATTACAGACTCCCAACTAAGTTAAGCCATGACAGCGAGGGAGCACTGATCTTCCTGTTCAGCTCCTTCTCACACAGGGCAGTGATGCCGTGGCCGGAATATGATGTCACTGAACATGAGGATCAGTGCTCCCTCGCCTACTGCAGTGACCGGCCGGCCACCCAGCAGCCCCACTGGACCCCAGGGAAAGTGAGAATCCACCCCAGCACCAAAGCTAGGGAGGCTGTGGGGATTGAGTTAAAAAAAATAGAAAAAATGTGAATGTGTTTGTGTTTATGTGTGTCTGTTACTGAGTGTGTGTGTGTTAGTGAGTTTGTGTGTGTGTCTGTTAGGGAGTGTATTACTATGTGTGTCTGTTAGTGTGTGTGTGTCTGTTAGGGAGTGTGTTAATATGTGTGTCTGTTAGTGTGTGTGTGTGTCTGTTATTGAGTGTGTTATGTGTATCTGTTAGTGTGTGTGTGTATCTGTTAGTGAGTGTCTTAGTGTGTGTGTTTCTGTTAGAGAGTGTGTTAGTGTATGTGTCTGTTAGTGACTGTGTCTGTTAGTGAGAGTGTGTGTCTGTTAGTGAGCGTGTTACTATGTGTGTGTGTTTTGTTTAGTGAGCATGCTAGTATGTGTGTGTCTGTTAGTGAGTGTGTTAGTATGTGTGTGTCTGTTAGTGAGAGTGTATGCATGTCTGTTAGTGTGTGTGTGTCTGTCACTGAGTGTGTGTCTGTCACTGAGTGTGTATGTGTGTCTGTCAGTGTGTATGTGTGTAAGTGAGTGTGTATGTCTGTTAGCTAGTGTATGTGTGTGTCTGACACTGAGTGTATATGCATGCCAGTGAGTGTTTATGTGTTTTTATAAGGCGGGTGGGGGGTGCCTGAGTTTTGTCATGCCTAGGGCAGCAAGAAACCAGGATACACTACTGACACAGCCTCATCCATCCATACACACATACATTAATACACACATTCTGCCTAATACATATATCTATACACACATACTTCGTAATACATACACCAATACACACATACAGCCTCATACATCCATATACACATACTGCCTAATACATACACCCATCAACCACACAGCCTCATACATCCATACACACACACACACACACACTGCCTAAAACATACATCCATACATGCACACATACTGCCTTATACATACATCTATACACATATATTGCCTAATACATACATCTAGAGACACATATTGCCTAATACATACACCCATACATGCATATTTTTACATTTAAAGTTGAGGGGGGGGGGTGGCCAAAAATAGGACCCGCCCCAGGTGCCAAATGCTCTAGGTACGCCCCTGTCTCCAATACATTTGCTGCTTTTTGCCCCAAAGTATTGCAGGATATTCCATCTAACTCAGTGGTAGTCAACCTTTTTCTACCTACCGCCCACTAATGCATCTTTTTGGTTGAAAAAATGTCCTTACCGCCCACCAGTTTTCGCGCAAGTGCGGAATATTTTTTCGAAAGGAGGGTGTTTTAAAAAATAAATAAATGTACGTACATTTATCTTTTTATTTCGACTTAATGCATGTTTATAATGTTTTTAACTTTATAAAGTTTAATGAGAAAACAATAAAGTAAATTGAAATTACCTTTACTAGTGATTAATAAGATCCTTGAGGTTGATGCTGCAAGACTAAATATTTGATATCTGGTTCGATTTTCATAAGGAACAAACTAAGGTCTCCTCTTTCGGTGATATTCAGACGACTTCTCTGTTTACGCATAATATGATTTCTCATCTGTGCGTCAGCTCACCTCCTCTCCCTCCTCAATTCCCCTCCCCACCTTTTTTTCCCTTTTATTTTTAAATTTTTTAAACTTCCTTATAACAATGCCCAGTAGGAAGGCTGAACTAGGTATCCCACTTACTATTACTTACTATAGCCCACCATAACAGACAGACACACGTACGTACGTACGTACATACATACATACAGACACACACGCAAGACACACATACATACAGACAGACAGGCACACACATACATACAGGCACACACATACATACAGACACACAGACAGGCACACATACAGACACACACACATACAGACACACACACATACAGACACACACACAAGACACATACATACAAACAGACAGGCACACATACATACAAACAGACACACACACACATACAAAGACACACACATAAGACATACATACAAAGACACATATACACATGCAGACACAAGACACACATACATACAGACACAAGAGAAGACACACATACATACACACATATATACAGACAGACACACACACACACACACACACACAAGACACATACAAAGACACACATACAGACACATACATACAGACAGACACACACAAGACATACATACAAAGACACATACACACACATACATACAGACAGAAACTCACAAGACATACATACAAAGACACATACACAAACAAACACACACAAAATATTTTAGTCACCCTCCTGTTTCCTACCTTTTAGGTGCAGGAGGGTGACTTTTCCGGGGGTCCAGTGGTGGCTCAGGTGGATGGGAGTCCTCCTTCCTCCTGCGCGGTCTGTGTGTTAGCTGGGAGGAGTGACGTGCAGTCACTTCCTCCCAGCGTGTGATGACCGGGCCCCCTCACAATCCACATCCATCTGGTGGCCCTGACAGCATGGGCCACCCGATGGACCCCTCCATATGCGGCCCCGGCAGTTTTCCGCATGGGCCGTGGCCGCAAGTGGTGATGGCGGTACCCAGTCACAGGGGTACCGCCAGATTGCACACGCCCACCCACCCAATCTCTCAAAATTAGAAAATCCCTACCGCCCACCTGGAATCCTGAAACGCCCACTAGTGGGCGGTAGGGACCAGGTTGACGACCCATGATCTAACTAATAACTGCTTGCGATTCTCTTATGAGAGATTGTATTATAGCAGACCTTAAATAGTTACAGCAAAGAAAGAGACAAGCAAACTTCTTCTTGATGTAAGCAGGAGCAACTGATTTTATTTTTCACTTCACAGCAGGATACACAAACTACACCATTATCTCTACACTTCCATTCCCCCCATCTGCAGAGTCCACCTTGACAACAACAGCATATCTAGATCGACCAGGCAGATATCTCAGCATGACAGACTGTAACATAATCTGTTTGGCTCCCAGCTGGAGGGGATGGCTCTGTCTGTTGTGCCATGTGACACATTAAAGTCCCTTTTTGTCACAGATATATTCTAGTTTTATATTTCACAAATGGTCTTTTGCTCTCTGAAAGAGCTAAACTCCACTCTCACCTTCTGTGGTGGACCGCCATACACTGAGTACCATACCCACTGCTTATTCATGGGTTCTCCCTTTGTATTCTGTGTTTTTCCCTTGTATCTGTATGTATTTAGTTTGTTTTGCCTGTGCCCCGTTCCGGAGAGTTCATACGAACAGAACCCGTTTGTATCCTGAACGGGGACAACCCTGATTTCCCATTTAGAAGGCTCATTAGAACGTTCTGAAACCACAAGGGAAATATTTAAAAAATGCTCCCCTGGGTGGCTGCCGGTTCATATAGCCGAACGCCAACCAGGGGAAGAAATTGTATCCAGAACTGGCAAGCCCGCACAGTTTCAGGTCCCAGTGTCAGGGCTCTCCCTACCTGCTCCTAACGGAGCTATATTGACTGTCCTCTCTACCCCAGAGCTACGAGGCCAGGCTCCTAGCTTCCCAGAGAACGCTCTCCCCAGGGCTATGTAAGGAGAGAGGCGCTAGCCTTAGCCCCAGTTGGCTTTGCAGCCACAGAGGTCCTGCTGGCCACCTGGAAGTACATGCCAACCAATATGAGAAGGAGCTCCCATTCAAACTGGGTTTGCACCATTCTCCTGCTTGGTTTAGCTTCCCATGGGCCCTCTGCTCAGAGGCCGGCACCTAGCCTCCTACTCTCTTATGGGGAAGGGCAGAGCAGAGGCTGGCTTTGCTCTGCTCAGATGGGAAGTGGTAGTGGCAGCCGTAGTCTCGACCGCTCCCTGCTGACCAGAGAATAGCAGGTCGCTGGGGTCAGCCTCCGGAGGAGCCAACTCTTCCACCTGCAGAGTTTCCATGGCGACTGACGTCTCATCCATGACACCCGCAGTACCAGTGTTTAACAATCCCTATAACTCAGTCTGCCACTGGGGAACGAGACTGATTCCCACTGGGGAAGGAGGACAGAACGCTGCTCCCCCTGGACTGTACTCTGTTGCTGGGAGTGAGACCGGTTGTCTCCACTCCCAATAACTCACACTGCCGCTGGGGAACAATACTGGTTGTCTCCATTCCCTGGACTTTACACTGCCTCTGGGGAGTGAGACCGATTGTCTCTACTCCCGGTAACAAGGCCTGGTGGCCTCTCCAGGACCAAGTGGCGAAGAGCACTTCGTCACAGTGACCAATCGGAGAAAAAGCGCCCATTCAAACAGAGTTTCTCGCCCTTTCTCCTGATTGGGCGGCGAAACTCCTCTCCTTCCCGAGCGCCGATTGGTGCAAATGGGTTTCGCTCCCTTTCTCTCGATTGAGCTGCGCAACCCCCTCTCCTCCCTGAGCGCTGTTTGGTGCAAATTGGTTTCGCGCCTTTCAGCTAATCGGTTGTTGCTTGGTTTAGGCGTGAAGTTTGAATTCACCGGACTAAACCAAGCAACACTATGGAAACTTATTTTGGTGATGTACATCCGATAGCCCAGCTATTTGCAGGGATCCTAGCTGGGATCCGGGGCTTTCCATGGACTAAACGTGTATGTTTCATGTGTGTACCCCATTTCCTAAGTGCCCCTAAGTGTTCCCCCATATATGTAATGTGTTTTACTGTTTGTAATATGTTTTCATGTACGTAACTGTGTCCTGTTGGCATCTCCCAGAGTGGGAGATGGTTATCTGTCCATCCCCCGTCTCCTGCCTGGGACAAAGTAAAGTGTACTAAAGAGTGGAGACCCCCAGACTTTATACAATGGTTTCTCGGACTCTGTACATCTTATTGCATGTCACCAAAAGAGTGGGCACTATTGAATTACCCACTAGTGCACCTCAAAATCCTGAGATTCCTATACAATACCATGACATTAAAGAAGTATTCAGAAAAAGGATAGGGGGCACTCCCAAGACCTGCAACTATTTATTGTTTTATTAAAGAAGTATTCAGCAAGACTCAGTCTAATACTCTACCTCCTCATAGACCATATGACTGTTCCATTAACTTACTACCCGGCGCTATGCCACCTAAGGGAGCAGTCTATGCTCTATCTCCTCAGGAGAGTAGTGTAATGGAGGAATATATTAAGGATTCAATGAATAAAGGCCATATACAAAAATCATCCTCGCCTGCTGGTGCAGGATTCTTTTTTGTATCTAAAAAGGATGGTGAGTTGCGCCCATGTATCGATTACAGGGCATTGAACAAAATCACCATTAAAAACGCCTTCCCCATTCCTCTTATTGCTGAATTATTTGACAGACTCCAGGGTGCTAAAGTGTTTACTAAGCTTGATCTTAGAAATGCTTACAATTTAGTGAGAATCAAAGAAAACCACGAGTGGAAGACTGCATTTAATACCAGAAGTGGACACTATGAATATCTAGTGATGCCATTCGTGTTGTGCAATGCTCCAGCAGTTTTCCAAGATTTCATTAACGATGTACTCAGGGATTATATTTACTCGTTTGTCTTGGTCTATCTGGATGATATCCTTATTTATTCTCCTGACCTCCAGTCTTACCACGATCATGTTAAACAAGTTCTGCAAACCTTGTTAAAAAAACAACTTTATTGTAAATTGGAAAAATGTATCTTTGAGCAGTCTGAAGTAAAGTTTTTAGGATATAATATTTCTGCCTCAAGGGTTTCAGATGGATCCTAAAAAACTAGAGTCTGTTCTACAGTGGCCTTTACCAACTGGTTTGAAAGCCATTCAAAGGTTCATTGGTTTCGCCAATTATTCCAGAAGATTTATAAAGGGATTTTCTTCAGTAATAGCCCCCATCACCAATATGACACGCAAGGGGGCTAGTAGTATGATATGGTCTAAGGAGGCTATTGAATCCTTTGAAACTCTCAAACAGTGGCCAACTCGCACCCGCCCACCCAGTCTCTCAAAATTAGAAAATCCCTACCGCCCACCTGGAATCCAGTAACGCCCACTAGTGGGCGGTAGGGACCATGTTGACGACCCATGGTGTACATAAACAGGGATACATCCGTGTATCTATAAAGGAATAAACAACCAATAGTATAATATTGTTACAAACATATATAATAGTGCTACAATTATGGCTCTCACAGGAAAGATAGGAAATTGGAATGCCTCAGGGTGCCTCTCCTTCCTCCTACTTTGCATAAAGAATGGGTTAAAATAGCAGGATACCAGGTAGGGATAAAAAGTACAATTATTTTGAAACAAATTCACAAAAAGTAAAAATACAAAATCAGATAAATAGGTCCAACGCGGTTTTTGCACCAAGTGGACTTCTTCAGGGTCAAAAATCACATACAGTGAACTAGAAAAAAATAAATCTATTACCCTCATCCGAGCCACTTTTTTCTAAGATTAGTCCCTACTTGCAATAGGCGTTAACTAAGATCCATCTGGAATAGGTTGCTCTGTAATCTGTATCATCCAATTCTTCATTTAGGCTCTGGACAGACCTCTCCACAGCCATGGTTAAACTTCTAATAGATGACCGCATGTATGTATTGTGGGTGCATGCGCTTGCTTTCCCCAATCGCAAATGTGTTTGACTCTTCACTTTCTGTTCCTTTGAAACTTTGTTCCCTTTACTGCTCAACAGAAATGTCAATAACGCTACACTCTGCTTCTCTTTGTCGATCGTGTTCCCCACTTTGCTGAAGGTTTTGTGATACTTTAGCAAAACTTCATTTGGAACTCAACTGCAGATAAAGACTGCATTTGATACTGTCACTTTAAGAAAGTATAATTTATTGAAATGAAGTAATTTAACTGTAGCAATCTTCTGTAGCAATATGATTTGAAAATAGTGAAGCGTAAGCAAAGTTAAATCCTGCTTGGAATTGCTTTAACAGAGTTAGCATTCAGTAGAAATAAATAAACAAGGTAACACCTTAATTAGGAAAATATAATACAGTCCATTAGATATCAATTAAGGAATAGGAGAAAGGCAATTCTTCTCTTAGAAATATATTAGAGTCCTTTAGATTCTGGCAGAAACTGCATTAAATTAGGGAAGTATAATTAGCTGAAGAGTAACTGAATCCCAGAGGGAAGACAAGTATTCCATTTGTCCTACTTAGTAACTTTCCTAGTAAATCTCCTTAACTGAAGAACTTAACTGTATTCCCGTGGATATTGAGCATGGAAGTCCTTTGCAACTGTTTATGGAGATTTAGGATGCCAGCTGTATACTGAGGATTTGCAGGATTTCGTGGTCAAGTCTATTCGGAGTCTGGGAGTGGAGAAGTCAGCGTAGTCAGGTTTAGGTAGAAGAGGTTCGGAACACAGGTGATCAATAGAAGGTGCTCTCTCAGCAGTTAGCAATAAAGTATCACGTATCAAAATGGCAAATTGATTGAGAATGTGAGATCAGGTGCAGCTTCCTTTTAACACAGGAATGGATGACATCACAAGCATAGGTGGGGCCTGATCGGTGAACCAGGAAGTACTGCAGAGTGTATCTACCGATCAGTAATCATGACAGGTAAGGCCCTTGATATTTTTAATAAGGTAATAAACAAAATATTTAGAAAACTGGTTTCCTCACCTAAACAAATATTTTTCAGAAACATTTAAAGCAACAAATCAACTCTAGCTTAATGAAGCAGTTTTGTTGTATAGCATATGCTCCTTTAGTCTCACTGTTCAGTTCTCTGCCGTTAAGGAGTTAAATTACTTTTTTGTTGTTTATGCAAACCTATCCACACCTCCCCCAACTCACACAGACACTCTGAAAAAAATGTTTAATTATATCTGACTGCACAGTGTGTTTATTTTAGAAGTTCATATCTCCTCTATGACTTGAACTTAAACAAACCGGATACTGGTACAGGCTCTAGACAGAGCAGTAGGTAATAAAGTCTAAGCACACTTTGCGATAAAGGAAGCTAAAAAAGTAGACTCTGTGTGAGCCACAGCCAGGGGAGGTATGACTACTGGCTAGGACTGCATAAACAAATTGTTTTAACTTCTAATTTGCAGAAAGTTGAGTAGCATCACTTGCTGATTATTTGATTTTCAGTGTTACTATTCAATGTGTTACTTTTTTAACAATAATAATGATTTTACTCTCACTCATAAAGTTTAGGAGGTGTTCATTAATTATCTTAAAGGGCCATTTCAGGCACCAAAACAACTTAATCTAAATGAAATAATGGTGCCAGGAGGCCACTGGCTCATTCTTACCTAAAGAGGTTAAACCATTTTCAAATGGTTTGACCACTAGGTTGCCTCCAGCTCCAGTCTCTGCTTCCCCCGGTGGCATCTGACTTCAGAATTTTCACTTACAGGACGCACAGAGTTCCACTTGGCAGGCGTGTCGCTGCTAGGCTGAAATCAGTCATCTTACGCTCTCAACCAATCAGTGACTCCCCATTCACTAAACTGCCTTGAGAAAGGTACGTTTCTTTCAAAGTCAGGAGGGAGTCACTGATTAGCTGAGAGTAGAGTAAAAATGAAATGATTAGCTAAGAGTGTCAGTGAACCATTTAGATGAAGTTGTTTTGGTGTCCCTTTAATTTAACATTACATTTAAATTTGTAAAAGGGATAGATAGTCACTGAGGTTTATAGAAAACCCGCTGCGGGAAATATTTTACATGCAAAATCCTGTTATTTTAACAGGACAAGGATAAGAGACAAGTCACGAGGATAGAGGAGGGGGTGAACGTTACCCCTGGGGTGGGAAGTAGGAGCGAACCGGGGGTGGGTAGCTCGGGAGGGGAAGCCACAAGGGCCGGGAGGGGAACAATGAAGCCCCAAAGATAAGGGGCAGAAGTGAAAGCAGGGGTCCCTGTGGCAGCAGGAGGAAACCCCAGAAACATAGAAAAGCAAGAATACAATCCCCCAAACATACAGAAAAAGAATAATGAAGTTAAATAAAGTTAAATGAAGTTAAATAAATTTAAGTAAAGTTAAATAACAAAATAAACAGTAAAGAAAGAGGAAGAGCTGAAACTCTGACCTGTCTGCTGATGGAGCAGTAAAGAAAGAGGGGGAGGAGCCTCATCACTGTGAATACTATACAGCATATTGCATTTTGATTGGTTATCGTTTTCACTTTTTCTTTACAGCTATGTGGAGTTAGTAAAGAGAGTTATATGCAAAGTACTCGCCTCCTGTCATTACTAAAATTAAGATTGTAAGTACACTAACGCTAGCATAATCTTCAATTTTGACACACTGAGAACAGCTAAAAAAAAAAATATATCTAACAATAGATTAAATGATTTTTAATACGTTGAGATATATAAAGGATAACAAAAGAAACCCCCAGTTGTTGTTCTATATTTATGATTGCACTGACAAGCATTAAATTACAGTGTGAAGCGTAACATTCTGAAAATAGTAAACTCATTAATGCACAGAAGCTTGTTTTAAAAATCAGTCATGAACAACTTATATATAAAAAGTATGGAATCAAATATTTTTTTGTAAGCACAAGAACCTGAAATAAAATGTATTATCAAAAGGTTCCATACATTGAATTACAAAAATGAACTAACTGAAATTACCCAGTAAAAACCACTAGATGGCACTTGGACACTGCACTTGTGCACAACCACGTTAAACTATTTATGATAGTTTTAAATACATATAAAAGTATTTGATTTAATTTTAAATGTAAACAATGCCTGAAAATAAAATTAAAGGAACACTTAAAGCACCATAACCACAATAGCACACTGTAGTCCTCCTGGCACCCACAACTGTAATCTGTCAAACCATATGACTCAGGTATAACTTGCAAGGTTTAGTTCATTGCCAGAGTGCAAATAGCTGACACTTTCAGCAATTGAACTTGCATTGCACTGATCACCTAACAAGAGCTTCTGTCTTTCTCTTCCGACAGGTGGGGAGCAGGTCCAAGCAGACCCCAGGTATTAACTCAAACCAGTCTAAGATGGTTTGATTACTTACAATTGAGTGGTCAGTGCCATAACCACTAAATTGCTTTAACTGCCTATATATAAAATATATATTTCAGAACATAATAACAATCATCTGTCCCAAAGCAGTCTTAAAATTAGCTAAATACAACCTCAGATTAACAACAACACATGACATATTACATGGTGGAAAAGGAGTGTGTGAAAAACTAAGTGCACCTTATGATTCAATAGCTTGTAGAAACACTTTTAGCAGCAATAATTTGAAGTAATCATTTTTTGTATGACTTTATCAGTCTCTCACATCGTTGTGGAGGAATTTTTGTCCACTCTACTTTACAACATTGCTTCAGGTTATTGAGGTTTGCTGGCATTTGTTTATGCACAGCTCTCTTACGGCCCTTCGACAGCATTTCAATTGGATTGAGATCTGGACTTTGACTGGGAAATTGCAACACTTTGGATCTTTTCTTTTTCAGTCATTCTGTTGTAGATTTGCTGGTGTGCTGTTGTAGATTTGCTGGTGTGCCTGTTGCATGACCCAATTCAAGCCAAGCTTGAGCTGTCCGACAGATGGACTCACATTTGACTCTAGAATACTTTGATACACAAAATAGTTCATGGTTGACTCAATAACTGCAAGGTTCCCAGATCCTGTAGCTGTAAAATCAAACCCACATCATCACCCCTCCACCACTGTGCTTGATAGTTGGTATGAGGTGTTTGTGCGGATATGCTATGTTTGTTTTTTGCCAAATGTGCCGCTGTGCATTATGGCCAAACATCTCAACTTTGGTTTTGTCTGTCCAAACGACATTGTTACAGAAGTCTTGTGGTTTGTTCAGATGCAACTTTGCAAACCTAGGCATTGCTACTATGTTCTTTTTAGAGGCTTTCTCCTGGCAACCCTTCCAAACAAATCACTCTTGTTCAGTCTCTAATAGGACTGTCATGAACTTTAACTTTTAGCATGCTAACTGAGGTCTGTAGAGACTGAGATGTAACACTTGGAGTTTTTGCAGTTTCTCTGAGCATTACACAGTCTGACCTTGGGGTGAATTTGCTGGGATGAGTATGTGAGGTATCTCTTGGTCCAAACTTGATATTTATAGAATAGAAACAGAGTAGGCACATATATAGTGTTGTATGTAAGTTAAATAGACACACAGTCAGAAAGTAAATTAGTTTGCACTCACATGATTTAGAGACTCCAGATCAGCATCGCGTGGTATAACCCTCACTCTAAAATAAATGAGTGACTTAAGTCCTCTCTATAAGGGTATGAAACAGAGAACAAAAAAAGCATACAGTACACAATGTGTAATGAGTAAGTGCTAATAAATTAACATTTATGTAACAGATGCCCTGTTCTCTTGGAGTTATGTGTTATTGCCATTCTGAACCTTATTTGAAATTCTATTCGTCTAAACGGTATATGAACCAAAACCTAGCTGGTTCGTATACTGAACATTCCACCGAATCCTTAGACCACCCAAAGCAGTTGTGTGCCGTCAATTGACCTTATTGATACTATTCCAAACCGCAAATCTGAACATTCTAAGTGGTTCAGTGGGTAGCTGTCGATTTGTATGCACGAACACGTAGCGGTGGCCATCTTGTTTTGTCGAACACGTCCAGCGGTGTTTGGTCATTGAGTGTATGGAACTATTTTCGGACACTCAATGGCCTGAACACCGCTGAGACTTCCAGGATCACTTAGCTTCATCCTATTCCATCCGAAAGAGGCGGCGTTCGGTGAAAACCAACTCCTAAACAAAGAGGCACACGACTAACTTCCGCACAAACAGTTATTTGATACATTTTTCGATGTTTTGAAGTGCACGAAAGAGATCAGCCGCACAAGCTGGATTTATAGAACTATTCTGGGCAGGAGCCATGCACATGTGCGGTCGATCTGAAATGGGACTTCCATACAACTCCCAAACCCCCGAACCGATCTGGGTGATTTTTGAATATGTTGCTCACCCAGATCGGGGCTATCAGGGGATATACTTTGTTTTGGGTTCTTATATGCTTTTGGGGTGTTTCCAGAAAGAGTATAAACTTAGTTCTTTGTTCGTTTGGAGATAATTGACTTGATACCGTAATTAACTCAATTATTTCTCAAACAGAGGAGAGGGATTGTATGCCAGGTGTGGGAGTGCCTCAGACTAATTCTATTGTGATTGGTGTATACACTTGTGCCCCTGTCCCCAAAAAGGTCCATGTGGGTGTCACTCTTGCTTGGGGACTTGCATAAAAGGCCAGTGTGGCTACCATTAAACCATTTCTGCTTAACCCTCAACACGTAACCTAATCTCGTGATTGTAGGGAACCTGCTTCATAGCTATATCGCTAGCTCTTGTAAGAGCTTCACAACGTTATTGGATCCTTGGTCGGCTGGAATATCTACTGGAGAGTCCTGCTCTTACTAAGGGAAGAGGACGTCTCTGGTGGAATAGACCCCTTTATACTCAGGGTGTCCGTCACAATTTACTTACAAGATTCATAGCAAATAATGGTTTTGCTGAATCCACAGGGCTTGGTGATATATTCCCCACCAAGGAAATGGTGTCCCAAAGGCAGTGAACAGAACAAGAAAGTCCAAGGTAAGTAGAATATAATTTGTCTTTATTAGAGCAATTAAGACAAATACAATGATAAAATAAGGTATACACTAACTCGTTTCACCACTGATAAGGCTTTTCCAAAGGCTCTGACAGGAAAAGAGAAACTCTAGATTGGGTTGTTGAGCCTATTTCATCAGTATATTTTCAGAGCTAAATCTATTGTCTACTTCAGAGATGACCACAGGAAAGTATTACTATGAAAAAGTTTTGCAAAACTGTTACCTTAAAGGACCACTATAGGCACCCAGACCACTTCAGCTTAACCCCTTAAGGACACATAACATGTGTGACATGTCATGATTCCCTTTTATTCCAGATGTTTGGTCCTTAAGGGGTTAATGAAGTGGTCTGGGTGCCAAGTCCATCTAGGATTAACCCTTTCTGCTGTAAACAGCAGTTTCAGAGAAACTGCTATGTTTATATTAGGGTTAATCCAGCCTCTAGTGGCTGTCTCATTGACAGCCGCTAGAGGTGCTTCCGTGCTTCTCACTGTGATTTTCACAATGAGAAGATGCCAGCGTCCATAGGAAAGCATTGAGAATGCTTTCCTATGGACTGGCTGAATGCGCGGCTCTTGCCCATGCACATTCAGCCGATGACTGGAAACGAGTATGTTTTCTTGGCACTATAGTGGTCCTTTAATAACATATATTTAATATAGAGTAGATATATTTAATTCATTGCAAATATATACATAATAGCACTGTCACTTTATTTAGTTACTTTAGGCACTTTCATTTTTAAATTGTTATTTTTTCATATACATTTAGAATGATATATATTTGCAATACACTTACAATGGATTAATTGAATGCTTTTCATTTTAGGTATATTAATTTAGCACTGGCACTATTTAGGTAGTAAGTATGATAGCACAAGCAACAAACCAAACTAACTGGTAGACCAAATAAATCAGGGAGGAATAATCTAACACAAAATGTCAGTATGTACATAGACATGATCAGGAAACGGCTAGTTGAACAACTACCTTCATATCTACGTGACACGTAAACAAACTCTTTATGAGATTTCTAAAGTGCAAGCACCAAAATGATCTAGACTTTGAAGCCTTGATGTGGAGGGACTTATAGTTCCATTCCACGTGAACTTCATCTGATACACACTAGATTTTTTACAAAGGAGAAGAGCAAACAAACCGGCACACAATGACTTTGTTGTTGAGCTTCTTTAATTTGTCCTTCTTCATAATTACTTTGTTTTTAACGGCACCACCAGCAGGTGAGGGAAACTGCAATGGGGGTTGATTGTGCCCCGTCGTATGCCAATCTTCACCTTGGCTGGTAGAAAGAGATGATGGTCTTTCGGAAAAACTGAAATCATTCACAGAATCTATCATACACTGGAGGAGTTTGATCCATGCCGTGCTTATCATCTTGAATAACACAGATAAACGCTTCTGGAGCTTTGTCATGGCACTCAGTGATAACACCACAGAGATGCTAGGATATGCCATTAACTTTCTTTACAATACATTAACACTTAATGAGCAGGGCTCTATACAGAGCAATTTATTTAGGAAAAAACCTCCACCAACAGTATGCTAAATTGGGTGAGTCAAGACTTGTAATACAATAACTCTTGTCATGAATGCACCATACTCCAAGAGAGTGCATGACTTAGTTCTGGTGGTGAAAGGGTTACAGTTCACTATTTGTCTGCAGTAGACCTGAAATAATGATTAAAAAAAAACACCCACACTTAACCGTAATACTATATTAACACTGCCACCACCAAGACAATTAATAAATAGAGTGCCTTGGTCCCCCAGGTAAATTAGAATAAAACTGACCAAATACAATTTAGCATTATATCTATGCAATTGCAAAACACTAATTACTTGATCTCTTCAGGTAACATGATTCTACCAGACAAAGGGATATTTTTTTATGAACAAAAATAGTCACAGTGTATACAAAAAAATTAACAACAATTACATTATTTACATCAACAACAGATACAAATGAAAAGGATAAATTAACAGAAGTGCTAATTACTCACTCACTTAGGTTTTAAAAATAAAACATCTGTCCAGGAGGACTCTGGCAATGAAGGATGGTGAAATCAGATTTTGGCCCCCAGCAAGTACAATAGCCATTTGCATAACATTGGATATATACCCTCTGGATACATCCCATGTTTCCAAACCGGCAAAGGTAGGGAAAAGGCATATCTATAGAAACTATAAGTAACCACCCCCTTGTGTTCCAGACCAACATTAATCTAAATATAAACTTTTTTTCTTCTATCTTAACATTTTAGCTCCTCTTCTGTGCTTATAATTTCATCTATGAATTTTTAACCATTTTTCCCATTCCATAGATATACACACTTCTTACTTGTGACCTAATATAGCAGACTTCGTAATTCCTTCCACAAGACTTGTGGCGATACCCGTATTTACATTTTTATCAAATGATTTGTTTTCCTCGTTCTAAATATGCACAAAATGAGGCTTAATTATTAATTTGTGGGTTATTATCCATGTTTCTTTTGGATATGTCACTGATATGGCACTAGGACACAGGGGTCCTTTGATATGCTAATTAACATATCAAGGAAATCTACAATCTATTAAGAGTTACAGGCCATATGGTCAAAGTCAGTTAGTTTACATTTAAACTAGACATATAGGCAACAGAGGGGCAACATTTCACACCTTGCAGCCTTGGTTAATGTTGTAACCCTCTAACCCTCTGACCTCTATTACATTCCTATATAAATTAACCCTTTCTGACATCTGTCCTCTACTAAGCAGCCAGTACATGCAGTGGCGTACTAAGGGGGGGGCGGGGGGGGCCCCGGGTGCCAGCCGGGTGGGGAGTGCCATGGCCAGCCCCGCCGCCCCCCCCCATGCTGCAGCCGCCCGAGCACTCTGTAGAGAGCCTCAAGCAGCTGCAGCTTTGCCCGGGCGGTGCGTCCATGAGGGCGGACCGCACCGCCCGGGCGCAGCCTGAGAAAGGGGGCTGACAGGAGGGAAGCGCTGAGCGCTCCCTCCTGTCAGCTTCCTTTGCTGTAGCG
>OW240913.1:144395373-144537873 GCA_933207985.1 Pelobates cultripes
ATCCATTTTTTTGTATCACTCAGCCTTGTTACATTGCAACCTCCCATCCCATGTGTTCCCTATTAAGGGTTAATAATATATAGGGGTGTATATAAAAAAATACCCCTTTCTGTCTCATTAGAGATCTTTGCCAGAAGCTCAAGGAAGCAAGGTGAATGGTTAGAGTTAGGACCCACCTGGGGGAATCTGCCTTGACATTGGCAGGTGGGTAACTAAAAAAACCTCCATTTGTTTAAAAATACATAGGAATTAAGGAGAGAGCACAGGTAACTTGTTTTTCTTTGGTTTTTACATTATACCTTATACAAGCAACAAACAATCTGCAATCATGCAATCTGTAATCTGCAATCATCTATTGTGAAAATAAATAGGGTTCTTATCATGTACTTATGATCATAATGCCCTCAGTACAACTCTTCACTGCCCAGTGGCGTCTCTAGGATTCATACTTAGGGGACACATAAGGGGCCAGGGACAAAAGTAGGGGGGCAGTTCTAAAACGTGTGTGTGTGTGTGTGAGCATTAACCTTCCTGCAGTTCCTCTCTGCTGCCTTTACACTGTTTAGGGACATAACATCACTCTGGCTCCGGCATCACTGCAAAGAGTGTGCGTGTGCATCTAGGGGCTGCATTGTGAGTGTATGTGTATTGGGGTTGCATTGTGTGCTTATCAAGGAGCTGTAGTTATTATACATATATATATATATATATATATATATATATATGTGTTCGGGGAAACCTTGATTATGATATGAAGTAAGATTGTTGTTAGCAAACCTGTGATAGGAAAAAGTTGGTTGAGGTGTGCCAAAACCGATGCATACTGTAGGCCAGTAAATAAAGTGGGCAAAAGGGAATACATATCATGCTCAAAATACATTTATTGAGGAAAGAATATAATACAACGTACGTACATTAAGATGACATTTTTACAAAGGCCTTTCATGTGTTCTGTACCAGTTGGGTATGTATACTGTATATGCTGATGACTTTCAGCGACTTAGAGTTTTAATGACATGCACTGCAATGTCCTGGCTCAATGCCGTAGATGCGGCCCTTATCCTAAACAAGTGTCCTGAATAATTGCTAGGGTTCATACCGAGCCTTGTTAACAATAAGCGTACTTATAACATAAACTTAGAAGTAGCGACGATAGCCCCGTGAAGTGACAGAAGCGGACAAGATGAGAGATCCGGTACGGTGAGGAGGTAGGAATCGAAAACCTTTACCGGGCACCATATATTGTTAGTGGGATAGTATGGAATGTGGACGGGTTAACCCAGTTGATTCGTTTTGGTCACGGGTAGAGTCAGTATATAATGATCTTGATGTTTAATTAGGTAGGAGTTTCAAAGGCAACCTTGTGCGTTGTGTTGGCTGGTGAATTCCTGTGGCCTCAGGAAGCCGTAAAAAGCCAGGTATATGGTGGTTTTAATGATGGAGTTAGTGAGGAGTTGAAAAGGGGCTGAATCTAGTAAACCAGACATATTTGTGAACAACTGTTTGTTAATGGGTAGCCTTTGTTGTGGGTAGGACCATTGGGCTTGGTTATGCCCTTAAGTATGGTCCTAATAGGGTATGATGAGAGAAAACTAGAGTTGTTAGGAAAGGTGGAGTGTTGGATGCCTGTCAGGTATAACTTTATAGTATTGTGGTTTAACTTTAACTTGAGGTGGCAAAAAGTAGTGAAAGCCACAAGGGATGTCATGTCAAACAAGCTATCCAGGTGATGTTCTGACATAAAACTGATGACCTCTTATATAAGTAAAATGCCCTATCATATGCACTATGAGTGTTAGTGGATAGGGCCAGATATTTTACTATGGTGCAGTAATTCTTCTAATCCATGATTACTTCTTGGAACAGGGGGGTGGCAGTGGCCAGGCATGGAGCTGTAGGTAGGGACATTCTAAAAGCCTGAAATTGAAAGCGAGACCCAAAAAACCTGGGACTTGGCAGCATACCAAGTAAAACTAATGACAGGCTGCTAGCCACGTTAGTTTCCTAATAAACCTCATTATCATTATGAAGACGAGCGGCCTTTGTTAATGATGTGGCAAATTGCTAGGTTGTCTAAGAAGCACTGTACTGATTTGCCTGACTACAAATGGCCCCATGTCACTGATGCTGCTACGATCGGGCACACCTTTAAAAAGAGCAACGTTTTTGTGAAACCCTTCTATTTCCTGTACCTTCTCTGGCCAACTACCCTAGAGCCATTCGTTGCTGAAAATGTCAGCAAAGCCCGTGGTAACTGCAGCATCCGTCCAAATGACGGGGGAGTGTATGGAAACCTGTGGGAGAAAAATGCTTTTCTTGTTTCAGTTCCAGAGAAACATGTTCCACATAAGAAGGTCTGCCGTGGCGTGGTAGTTAAGGGAGATACGACTGTAATCATCGCGGGATGTAGGGAGAAGGCTCAGGAGGCTAGAAATGAACTCTCTACCCTGTGGGATGATTCACATTATGGAATTTAGCGAGCCCAACAGAGATTGCAACACTTTCTGATTACAGGAACCTGTCTGCATATAGTGGTTTATGTCGTGTAGGATGCTAGTGATTTTCTCCTGTGAAAGGCTGGCTTCCATGGCCACAGAATCAAGATATATCCCTAGGAAATTAATTATGGTGTCTGGACCCTCTGTCTTCTTAGGCGAGACTGGTACCCCTAATGTGTGGAATAACTTGACCGCTTTGTCTAAACTGCACGGGGGGGGAAGAATTAATCTCGATTAATAAAAAATCGTCCAGATAATGGATAACGTTATGACAATAGCACGTATTCAGGAGTTGCCTACACAAGGTATCTGCGAAAGTATAAAAAATTCTTGGATTACTCTTTGACCCGAAGGTGAACCTAGTGAAAAAATAAGAGACCCTTCCATTTAATGCCATGCAGGTGCCATAACGATGGATGTATGGGTAATAATTTAAAGTCCTCAATGCCCGCCGGCATGATAGCTTCGATAGCATTGTCAATTGAAGTGTACTGCAGTGAGAACTCTTCAGAGGGGATCAGAGATTTAAGGCTAGGGACTACTGACGAGTGTGGTGCCGAGAGATCTATGATCAATCTCTGCTTAGCCACGTTTTTTCCGGTGACCAGGCCAATAGGATTAGTCCTCCTGTACTAGTGCTCCTGTACTAGCTGTAATAACACCTCTACTGACTCTGTGTCGGTCATGGCTGATTGCAGGTTATTACACTCCAAAATTCCCGCTGGCATGTTTACCCTGGGTAAAACCGGTTATCAAAAACTCAAAGAGATGTTTAGAAGGATGAGTGAATAGTAGATTAGCTAGAACACCAACATTAACCGAGGTCAAATAAGGTTGTACTAGGCCAGAGTTGCCGATGCCCTAGCTGAAAATGACTGATGGTAGTAATAGAAAGACGTACCCCCGTATTTGTTGCCAAGATCCACCAGCTTGTGCATATAGAGGTCCAGCTCCTCCCTTCTATGTGGGTGCACTGAACATAACTCATCCCTATAAATACCGAAAGCTATAACAAAATCTGGGATTGACAATTTCTTGCTAAGTCTCGGGTTTTAGCACCACCGAGACATCCCCGTATGCATATGTTAGATTCTCAATGACATCCTGGAAGGCGATCAGAAGAGATTAACGTCTTTGCCTTCCAGTATGTCCTTCTTTAGATTTGCAGGTACCATGTGGGCTGGATTAATGACGTGCGATCTTGAACTGGTGGGTGCACCATTACCTGGTTGTAACTGGGGTATACCTGGAAGGTCAGCTGTCAAGGGCCCTGATGCCATAATGGGAAGTCTACGAGCTTCCAGTCTCTCCAGCCTATCATTGAATTCCCCATGGTGGACACTAGTGAAGTGATCATTGTGTGGAGGTTGGAGTCATTTCAGCTACTCGTGCCCTCTTCTGCGTTTGTATTGTCGGTGTTGGTCCGCATGTGCCTGAACAGCTCCACTTCCCTGCCCTTGGCTGGGAAAGGGATGCTGTGTTTGCGTAACTCAGCTGTGATGCAGGGAATAGTTCATGACCTGATGGACGCCGGGCTACCGGCGTTGCCCTTGCGTGTAGGAGTAGCGGACCTGACCGGAGTGCTGGGGACTGAGATATCGTCACCATCATCGGGAACCTGGGACATACTGAAATATAGTAATAACACTGCTTAGAACCAGGGACGTATACTGACAGGCTAGCTAGTGCCAAGTGGCGAAAAGATTCACTAGGGTAGTGACAAGTGAGAACCTAGTTCTAGGAACCTAGGAACCTAGTTGCCAAGCTGCTTGAGAGGCTCTACCTAAGCGTTGGGGTTGGCGCAAGGGGTATTATGCCACCTAACATTGTGGCAGGGTGTTGGCCTCTCAGTGACCATTAGAGCCGAAGATAGATAGATATAGATATATGTTACGATTGCCCCCGGTCCAGCAGAGGGGTTGATCGCTTAGAGGTCCTGGTTCCCGCTGTAGAGAGTCGAACGGAGGTCTTTCGGTAGTAAGCTGCAAGTGTAGAATATCCCCAAGCACGGTACAAGCATCAATATCCCGGATCCCTACAACATGAGTCGAGGCTGCAAGTTGAGGGTCAAAATGAACTGGCTTTACTAGCACACAACATGGCAATTTATGTGATTCCTCATGTCCAAGGCAAGCCCCCTGTGGACCTGATGGAATACAGGTACAGTACAGACAAGTAACCAATCATAATACAGTGTATCCTTTGAATTAGTACCTGCCCAGCTTGGAGATAATGAGGCCAACGGTTATACAATCTAACTATCTCCAAGCGCACAAAAGACCACGTTTTATTATGTCCCAGAAAACTGCATAAAAATCCATAACTCTAACATTAATACAGGGAAACAGCTTATTCGACCATTCACTTAATAGCTCGCTTTCGGATAAATTAACCATACGAATGGCGTTCTAATCCCACGAACAGAATGGGCTATTTCTGCCGTATAAAGTCCGTTCGGCACTTTGGATCATGAGTCTCTGATGGCGGCCATGTTTTCAGACGGTTTAGCGAGCAGCGGGCCATCGCTTCCAACTTATGGAACTAAACTCGGGTATCAGTTCATGCGAAGCCCCGCTGTCGGTCTGGTAGTGGAACTCGTTCGGTACATGAACGAGGACCACCTGGTAACATGGTACTTGAGTTGCGGTTAACCACAGAAACCACAGGCTAATTGCCGCCACACGACCCACTGTGGGGGGTCTCTGTTCGTGTGGTTGTTCGGTAGGTTCCCTTCGGTACTTTGGGTGCGAACATCGATCCCCCCCCAGGCCCATCAATTAGTCTGTGGTTAACCGCAGACCGCAGCCGCCTGGGTGGTTAATGGCTGCCACACTCCGCTGGTCGGGTGGTCGAGCGTTCGGCACTTTGCGGGGTGATGAAGTTAAGTGGCGGCACACGCCAGCATTTGGAGGGTCCCTCGTTCATATCACGAATAGAGTTTGTATAAGAGTTTGTGTAATCCATTCGCGTTTTCCTCGGCTTAAACGTATAGAGTGGCAACAGTAGCAATCGGTATTAACAGTAACACAGTCATTTCGAGTCTTTTGTAACAATATATGATATTTGGTGTGTAAGAGTTTTCTTTTTTACTGTTACAGGTAAGATTCATCTATAGGAAAAGGTTACTGATTGCACAAGGTTTGATTTCCTGTTGGTAATTGGAAAGGCATTTGAATTGATTAGTCTAGGTGCTTGCTATTCATTGTTGGTTAATTGGCTATTGTTTGCAAATAGGCCTACCCCGGTGTTAAACATTCCTAGTGGGTGGTGCATTTAGGAGTTATATAAGGGTTGTGGTCATTAGTGTGTCTAATATAGCTTGGTTGCTACATCTCAGGGCTGCTTCAAAGTGTGTTATTGGAGATATTCTGGAGACAAACTGGAGGTAATCTGAGGTATACAGGAGGACAAAAAAAATTAAGATTTGTTTGATTTACATTATTCACCTCATTAAAATGGCAGACTTAGTTCAGTGTAATGGTTGTAATGCATTTGTTTCAGGTTCCACTTTTTGGAGGTTTGGTTGTTGTCTAATCTGTAGACAGTTCTCTATATTGCAGCAGGAGATTGTATTTTTGAAGTCTGAGATTTCTAAATTATCTGGTAAATAAACTCAGGCTGAAACTGTTGCAAAGCCACTGCCGCAGAGACATACTAGGAATGGCAGATGGATTACTGTAGAATCTGGTAGACTTAGAGTTGTGGATAAAAGGCATATTGCACAGTCTGTTGCTCTACATAATTCATTTTCAGCACTTTATGAGTGTAATGGTGTTATGGAGACAGGCTCAGGCACCAAGTGTAGTGGTGTTATGGAGACAGGCTCAGACACTAAGGCTAGTGGTGTTGTGGAGACAGGCTCAGGCACTGAGGGTAGTGGTGTTGTGGAGACAGGCTCAGGCACTGAGGGTAGTGGTGTTGTGGAGGCAGGCTCAGGCACTGAGGGTAGTGGTGTTGTCAGGGCTGCCATTAGAAATTTTGTGGCCCCTGACACAGCTCAAGGTCTGGGCCCCCCAGTGCCTGCACCCGAGTCCGCCCAAAGGGCTTCCCACCCCCCCACCCCCCCTGAGTCCGCCCACAGGGATGCAGTGTCTGTACTGATTCTGGTGTGTGTATAGTGGGTGTAGAATGTGTTAAGTGGATGTAGTGTATGTTTAATTGATGCAGTGTGCAGATTGTACATTTGTGTAATGTATGAGGTGTATATTAGATGCAGATTGTGTGTTTGTGTAGTGGATGTAGTGTGTGTAGTGACTACAAAGTGTGTGTGTGTTTGTGTAGGTACTGCAGAGTGTGTGTGTGTGTTTGTTTTAGGAAGTAGTGTGTGTAGTGACTGCAGAGTGTATGTTTGTGTAAGGATGTAGTGTGTGTAGTGACTGCAGAGTGTATGTTTGTGTAAGGATGTAGTGTGTGTATATGTTAGTGTATAGTTTGTATAAATGTTAGTGAATAGTGTGTGTAAATGTTAGTGCATAGTGTGTGTGTAAATGTTAGTGTTTAGTGTGTGTAAATGTTAGTGAATAGTGTGTGTGTAAATGTTAGTGTATAGTGTGTGTGTAAATGTTAGTAAATAGTGTGGGTAAATGTTAGTGACTAGTGTGTGGAAATGTTAGTGTATAGTGTGTCTAAATGTTAGAGTATAGTGTGTGGAAATGTATGGGGCTGCAAAATGTGGGGGTAGAAGCCTACAGGTTTTTTTCCATCCATTAATTGTATTGTTTTATTCCCCCCCTCCCTGTATCTCACCTGTGGCCATAGAGGGGGAGATCACATTGGCAGGAGCCCTGGAGCCGGAGGTCCTGAGGAATGGTTCAGCCACCACTACCTGTATTCTGCAGGGGGCCCAGCACACTTGAAATATACTGCCCAGATGCTCTGCTCTGTCGAAGTCTCGTGAGCCGTCGCGAGACTTCGACAGAGCATCTGGGCAGTATATTTCAAGTGTGCTGGGCCCCCTGCAGAATACAGGTAGCAGGGTACCCGCAGTGCACACATATATAGCGTCAATCGCTATATATGTGTACACATAGCTAATGTGGGCAGTGGTGTACACACAACCCATGGGGCCCCGGTGCGAAAACTGAACCTTACCCCCCCCCCGTGTGCGCGCGCTTACTCTGCGCAGGCTGGGGCCGCAACACATGGCGGCGGGCACCAGGTCGCAGGGGTCGCAGGGCTGCGACCCCTGTGACTGCAGTATGTACACCAGTGCATGCAGATACACTTAAAGAACCACTACAGACACCCAGATCACATCAGCTCAATGAAGTGGTCTGGGTGCCAGGGCCCTCTAGTTTTAACCCTGCAGCTGAAAACATAGCAGTTTCAGAGAAACTGCTATGTTTCACTGAGGGTTAATACAGCCTCTAGTGGCTGTCTTATTGACATCCACTAGAGGAGCTTCCGCAATTCTCACTGTGAAAATCACAGTGAGAAGACTCTGAACATCCATAGGAAAGCATTGAGTAATGCTTTCCTATGGGCGGTTTGAATGCGCGCGCGGCTCTTGCCACGCATGCGCATTCGGAGCTGAGAAGTGGATAAGGGCGGAGAGATCCCCAGCGCCAAGGTAGTCCAGCGCTGGAGAAAGGTAAGTGCTTAAGAAACACACACGCACACATACTCTCACGAACAGACACATACACACTAGCTAACAGACACACATTTACTGACAGACACACACTCAGTGACAGACATACACACACTCACTCACAAAACACACACACAAACTAACACACTCAGTAACTGACACACTAACACACACACACTAACACACACACAGTAACACACACGTTTTTTTTTTCTTAAATTTCATGCTGAGGGGATTCCCTGGGGTCCAGTGGTGTCACCCGGGGGCCGGTCCTGCGGGCGGGCTGGCGGGCTCGCAAGGGAGCACTCTCCCTGAATGCTTCCTGTTCAGCTCCCTCACACGCTGCGTACTGATGCCGGAACCGGAATATGACGTCATCTTCCGGCTTCGACATCAGTGCGGTGCGCGAGGGAGCTGAAGAGAAAGCACTCAGGGGAGAGTGCTCCCTCGCGCGCCCACCAGCCTGCCCGCCGGGTGACACCAGGGCCAGCCTCGGGGGGCCCTGAGGTGACTGGCTGCTGGGCCCCCCAGGAGAAGAGGCTGGCCACAGTGGGTACATACCGTGTCGCACTAAATGTGGGGCCCGGGACGACCTACGCAGTCCAGGCCCCCCAGGACCGCTGGGCCCATGAAAACCATTAAGGTTGTCATGCCCTGATGGCGGCCCTGGGTGTTGTGGAGGCAGGCTCAGATACTAAGGCTAGTGGTGTTGTGGAGACAGGCTCAGGCACTGAGGATAGTGGTGTTGTGGAGGCAGGCTCAGGCACTGAGGGTAGTGGTGTTGTGGAGGCAGGCTCAGGCACTGAGGGTAGTGGTGTTGTGGAGATAGGCTTGGAGACTATGGTGAGGCCTAATAGAAAGCAGTTGTTGTTGGGGGATTCTATCATAAGAGGTGTGGAGATTGACAATGGTAGTCTTGTGAGATGTCTTCCCGGAGTTACTGCTCACTGAGACAGGAGACGTATTTGTAATATTGTTAAACGAGCAAAGCAGGAAGGGGAATTGGATGTACTTGTCCATCTAGGGACAAATGACTTGGCTAGCAATGAGGTTTCAGAGGTAAAGGAAGTTTTTAGTGTTTTTACCAATGATATACTGCAGGTAGCTTCCACACTGTCATTCTCTAAAGTTCTGCCTGTGCATAACACTCAGCATGACAGGTGGATGTGTATTAGGGACTTTAACTTGTGGCTTGGTGAATGGTGTGGGGAGCAAGGATTTGGCTTCATTTCTCATGGTAGCTCTGTCTGGAATGGAAATAAATTGTACAAAAAAGATGGTTTGCATCTTTCTCAAAAGGAAACAAATGTTCTCAGTGAGCAGTTCTGAGGATTTGCTAGGATGCATTTAAACTGGGGGGGAGGGTTTAAAACAAGTTGTTGAGGAGCCAACTAGTAAAGAGGCCATACTAGATTTAGTGTTCACAAATGGAGATTTGGTATCAGATATTACTGTAGGTGAAAGTTTAGGATCCAGTGATCATCAGTCAGTGTGGTTTAATATAAGAACAGTGACTGAGTCACACCACACAAAAACAAAAGTTTTAGACTTTAGAAAAACAGACTTTTCTAAAATTAGAATATGTGTAAAGTCATTATCAGACTGGAGCAATTTAAATGGAGTCCAAGAGAAATGGGATAATTTAAAAGTTGCACTGCTGAAGGCAACAGAAAATTGCATTAGGCTTGTCAGTAAAAGCAAAAAATTCAAGAAACCACTGTGGTACTCCGCAGATATGGCCAAAATAGTAAAAAACTAAAAGTTAGCATTTAGTATTATAAAAAAAAAAAAAAAACAGTGTGAGGAAGACAGAATGATCTACAAGATTAGGCAGAAAGAGGCTAAGCAAGTTATAAGAGCTTCCAAATCACACACAGAAGAGAAAATAGTACAGTCAGTAAAAAAGGAGACAAAACATTTTTTAGATACATAAATGAGAAAAGGAAAGTAAAGCAAGGATTAGTTAGATTAAAAACAAAAGAATGAAGGTATGCAGAAGATGATAAAGGTCCAGATGACTGCCTCAATTAATATTTTTGTTCAGTATTTACAGATGAAAATGAAGGAAAGGAGCCTCAGTTAAGAAAAGGGGCAAATGAGTCATTTGTTACATGTGAGCTTTCAGAGGAAGATGTTCTATTTCAACTGTCAAAAGTAAAGACAAATAAGTCAATGGGATCTGATGGAATACACCCACAGTTATTAAAAGAGTTTAGTGGTGTATTAGCAAAACCATTAACAGATTTATTTAACCAATCATTGTTAACAGGAGTAGTCCCAGAAGATTGGAAGTTAGCGAATGTTGTGCCCATTCACAAGAAAGGTAGTGGGGAGGAGTCGGGCAACTATAGGCCAGTAAGCCTTACTTCAGCAGTGGGGAAAGTAATCGAAACCATGTTAAAGGATAAGATTGTTGAACATCTAAAATCACATGGATTTCAAGATCAGAGACAACGTGGGAGATCATGCCAAACTAATCTTATTGATTTTTTTGATTGGGTAACTAAAATAATGGATAATAGATCAGGGTGGTGCAGTAGACATTGTTTAACTAGATTTCAGTAAGGCTTTTGACACTGTTGCCCATAAAAGGCTTATCAATAAACTGCAATATTTAAGTTTGGATTGCAATATTGTTGAATGGGTAAGGCAGTGGCAGAGTGACAGGCAACAGAGGGATGTAGTCAATGGAGTATATTCGAAGCATGGTACCCAGTGGGGTACCTCAGGAATCTGTACTTGGACCCATTCTCTTTAATATTTTACTAGTGATATTGCAGAATGTCTTTTTGCTGATGATACTATGATATGCAAGAGGGTTGATGTTCCAGGAGGGATAAGTCAAATGGCAAATTATTTAGGTAAACTAGAAAAATGGTCAGAGTTGTGGCAACTGACATTTAATGTGGATAAGTGCAAGATAATATATCTTGGACATAAAAACCCAAAGGCAGTGTACAGAATATTTGATAGAGTCCTAACCTCAACATCTGAGGAAAGGTATTTAGGGGTGATTATTTCTGATGACTTAAAGGTAGGCAGACAATGTAATAGAGCAGCAGGAGATGCTAGTAGAATGTTTGATTGTATAGGGAGAGGTATTAGCAGTAGAAAGAGTGAAATGCTCATGCCATTGTACAGAACGCTGGTGAGACCTCACTTGGAGTATTGTACGCAGTACTGGAGACCATATCTCCAGAAGGATATTGATACTTTAGAGAGAGTTCAGAGAAGGGCTACTAAACTGGTTCAGGGAATGCAGGATAAAACTTGTAAGGAAAGGTTAAAGGAACTTAACATGCATAGTTTCGAGGAAAGACGAGACAGGGGGGATATGATAGAAAAATTTAAATACATAAAGGGAATCAACACAGTAAAGGAGGAGACTATATTTAAAAGAAAACTATCACAACAAGAGGACATAGTCTTAAATTAGAGGGGCAAAGGTTTAGAAATAATATCAAGAAGTATAACTTTACTGAGAGGGTAGTTGTTGCATGAAATAGCCTTCCAGCTGAAGTGGTAGAGGTTAACACAGTGAAGGAGCTTAAGCATGCGTGGGATAGGCATAAGGTGATTGATAAAGATCAAGACCAATTGACCAGATGGCAGTGCTAGCAAAAAGCAAGCAAAACAACCCTCACAATGCCAAAAGATAAATGGATCCTATAGGGTAAGGAATCCAAATTTTTATCGCTATAACTCCATCTGGTTCCCCCCCCCCCCACTCTCCACTATCCCCTCTACCGTATGGAAACAGTTAAAACTCTTTCTGTACTAACCCGATTCCAGCGACCCTCTTCCTCTGATGGTTGTAGGGGGCAAATTGCTGTTTTTCTTTTGCATTTGTACTGGTTATTAATGCCAGGTTTCCCATTAATGTTATACTATTTTAAAAAAGAAGTTAAAATAACTTTCAGTGACTGTATCAAACAACAGGAGGAGCTAATTAACGGACTAAAATTGTCTTAGTCTTTAAGGGGCTAAACTGGAGCAAAAGCAATAACAGCAAAAATAAGAACTAAGAAAATGTTAATATCATTTTTATTACGCTAGAAGCAAAATAACATGACAGAGGCACTTCATAGTTCTATAACTGTGAAAATACTTGAGGAATAAATCACATGGAAATATATAAGAATTTGCAAACTTCCCTGTTTATTCCATGTGTATACATAGATGACACAGCAAGAATGTTTTCCTTTCTTAGAACTTCTTAGAAATTGCAACTTGTGTACATACCATAAAAATAACACATCTCATTTGCTGCATATCATAATAAATATTTAACTTTTGAATGTGACAAGTAAGAATTCAAACACCGACTAACATTTTTTTTGATTGCCTTTGAAAGACTATGAATATTCAAGTCTAAATAACAATATACTGTCATGTCTGTAAATGTTTTTTTTTTGTTTTTTTGTTTTTTTGGTATTTAGATCACCTATTTTGTCATGTACGTTTGATGAAATGACATTCAACTCTCACAAAATACTCCAAATCATGTTATCATATATAGGTTTATCTGATACAGCAATGTATACTGTACGTTATATTCCTCCCACAATGAGCTTTTCTAATTCTTCCAGATGTAAATTGGAGGCAATATTAAACCGTAATTTATGCAGGATGTTGCCATTGTCCTTGACTTTCTGGGATTTGTGCCATATATATTGTGGAAGACTAAGAATTGATGTGGACTACCAGGATGCAGAATTGATCTTGTAGTGGTAAAAAACTCCTATAATTAGAAATATTGACAGAGAAAGCTGTCACCATTATAACTAGTCCTATAATTTACTGTCTCCTGTGTGCTTGGTTTTGGCAAGTTGAAAATATTGTAGGAAAATAATTGTAAAGAGCTTTATATGACTCAAGTGTTTTGCTACATTATGCTAACAATGGAAAGTTAATTCAAACATATATAAATGTGAAGTGAAAATGTAGAAAGATATCTTGTAAAACAGTGCTTTATGATATACTGCTCTGTTGTAAAATCGTATTTGAACTGTTCTCGTATTTTAACCTGACACAGGTAAAACTTATCTCCTGTAACTGAACAGCATTTACCCATTTTCATCTTGGAAAGAAATGCTGCACAAAGACATGATATAAGCTTATCTTATCTTGGAATACATTTTAGCCTAATGCTTGCATTATGATGGCATTTTCAGAAGCATAATTCAAAAAGCTGCCTGTGACAGACCCTATGTCCCTGATTTTTGAAGTTTAAACCTTTTCATTCGTCTAACCGTTCGAATGGAATACAATCTGTTTTATTTTATCATTGGACGTTCGAATAACAAAAGATCTACCGAACGACCGACCACCCAGACCTGGAGCATGGCACTTGTTAACCTCATTGACCTTCTTAACACCCTAACATTCTAAATGGTAGACTGGGTGGTCAGCGTTCGTATGCACGTGTTGGAGGCCATCTTGGGATACGAATGCGGACAGCTGTGTTTTGTTGTCAAGTGCATGGAACTAAAATCGGACAGTCGACGGCATGAATATCACTGGGACTTCCACTCCTTGTTCTGTTTGACGGTAATTACACGAATAGAGTGTCATTAGGTAAATACAACCTACCGAACCAACTACACTCGATGCCTCTGTGTACGAACAGCCACGTTCGACTATTTGAATGTACTTTAACTATTTGAAATAGACCGGCAGCACAGCCTAATTCTCTGGAACTATTTTGGGCATGAAACCATGTGTGCTGTCGATCAAAAATACTTCCAGCTAACTCTTGAACCCCTGGACCGATCTGGGTGATTGTTCAGTATGTTGCTCCCCCAGATCAGAGCTATCAGGGGATGTATGTTTTATGAGGTTCCCATATGTTTATGGGGGGTTTTCAAAAATGTGTAAAAACTTGTCTTTTTTCGTTTAGAGATATTTGAGTTGATACAGTAATTAACTCAGTTATCTCCTAAGCAGAGGTGGGGGGGGGAGGAGGGGGGGGATTGTGTACCTTGCATGGGAGTGTCTCCATGTAAAAGCCTGTTTGTATTGGTTTTTCACTTTGTGTCCCTGTGCCCAACAAGGTCCATCTGGGTGTCACCCTTGTTGGGAAACCTGCATAAAAGGCAGGGTGCCTCCATTAAACTTCAGTTCTTACTTTACCCTCAATCTAGAGTCTTGTCTCTTACTGGGAGAAACTGCTATAAAGCTATCACACTAGCTCTTGTAAGAGCTTCTCTACTTGTATGTCTACTAGGAATGCTGTAATACCACTCACACTCGGGAGAAGGATGCCTTCTGTTGGTGGAAACCCCTCTTCTCATCGGGGTAACTACTGCACTGCCGTACAAAGTTATTTATAACTTTTTAAATCCATATTTTTTTCTTTTTGTAATACGATAAGGCATAACATGTTGTATTGGTTTCTGTAACCAGAGATACATTTTTATACACCTAGAAGCATGTGTCTCCATATCTAAGGACTGTAGAGATTGTGTGTCTAAAGGCTGTAGAATGCATATGCGTGTCAGTATGCTTGAGGTGTGTGTGTTTTGTATCTAGGGGCTTCAAAGTGTATATGTCTGTAGGGATTGCATTGTGTGTTTGTAGTCATAGCTGTTGTGTGTGTATTTTCATAAGCCCTGAAGTGTGCATGTGTGTATAGGGGCTGTAGTGATTGTGTGTAGGGGGTACAATGTGCATGTGTGTCTATAAGGGGTGTAGTGTGTGTTTGCGATGGTGTACTATGTATATATAACATACATTTATACTTATATAAAACATGTTCAGGTCACGCCGCAATAACCTCCGTATACGTGGCCTACCTGAACAGAAAAACAAGGGCCCTCTCACAGACACTGTCCTCGTGATCCTCAAGCCACTTCTACCTGACAATCCTGAAGATCGCTGGCACTTGGAGAGTGCACACAGAGCCCTCTGCACATGATGCAAAGACAACACGCTACCCCGGGACATCATTGTGCGCTTCCATTTCCAAAGCAAGGAGGCAGTGCTGAAGAAGTCCCGTGACGGCCCGGTATAATATAATGGCAGAGACCTCACCTTCTATCAAGATCTCACCCCCATCACCCTGCAATGCAGGAGAGTCTGGAAACCAGTCAATGACCTGCTCAGAACTAACGTGATGCGATATGCGTGGGGCCATCCATTTAAACTCCTCGACTTCAAGAACGGCAGACCCAACATCCTCCTACCAGGCGCCAACCCAACACGCTTTCTACAAGCCCTGGGCATCAAAACTCCATAAACTTCACCCTGCCAACCAATGGTGTCCCAGCCTTGCCGACCCTGCCGAGAGACTGGTACTCAGCCACTGAGTGACAGCATGACCCATCCGGCCTACACCTTCCGACATTCACATGGACGCCTTCACCCCACCTACCCAGACTCCTAGGTGGACCCAGTGGGTGATAATCAGGTACTGGGGACTTACCTCCACACCCCCGGACATTGCTCTTTAGCGGGGAGGAGATCCGACGCCCGAGCTCCTCTAGAGACTCACTTGACCTCTGGAGATACAGAAACCTCCATCCCCATTCCCGTGCAGGACGACCCTACCCAACCTTTCCCATCTTGGATTACCACTATCACCCCCACACCTCCCACAAGACTGACTCTCACCATCCTTCCTCTCCTGGCCTGTTACAATTGAGACCAATCCAGGAACTGCAACCCCATCGGCACAGACTCTCAGTCCTTAATCTTATGCAAGCTCAAGATCCACCGGACCGGATGATGAGGGCGACCCCCACAACAAAGCACAGTATAATTAATAATTACTATATGTTGAATGCTATGCCTGAATTATATGTGCCCCTCCACAGGCCCGCTGACTCTTGGGGCTGTATTGATAAGAGGTCAGAGTTATTCCACAAACTGACAGTCTTCTAAGCCAAGTCCACTAGATCCACTACTCCCCACACCCTCTAAGAACGCACCCAATAAACACAAAACCCATATCACTAGACCGTTCACACTGCCGGAAATATCCATCAAAACCCATTCTGACTTAAGCCGGAATACACCCCAAACAACTACTAAGCTGATGACAAACTCCCCCTAGCCCCGCAATCACTGGGTGAATCAGGAGGAACACCTCAATCCTATACCCTCCCCTCCCCACGGACGGGACCAGTCCAACCCATGCAAATAGCGATACCCAACCACCCTGCTACATCGGAGAGTGAGGAGGACACCCCCAGACTGACTCACGAGCACATACTGTTCCCCAGTTGGCCCACTCACAAGAGGGACAGACGACCACTTTTACAAAAAAAATGTATAAAATACAAAATAAAAATTCTACAAAAAAAATAAAAATAATAAATAATGATAAGAACAAAACTAATTAATTAATGTAACGGAGCTCCAGTACTCCGACTGAGTACCGCCGCCAAGTGTGCTTCCTTGTAGCAATCAGGAACCCTGGAACACTTGAGACCCAGACGCCGAGGCTTGACTGGGATCACTTAGGGCCTTTTCCACTCTGGACCAAGCACCAGATGACACGTGGTGAAGGTTAAACAGCAACTCTTTAACGAATACAGCACACATAGTTTAAGCCCCCAACAACCTCATTTACATACAATAGGTTGATAAGAGCACTACAGTACATGGAAGGGTGGGGTCAGAAAATAGCAATTGCTTATAGGAGATTGAGGAAGGACAGGGCAGCCAGTTTAAACTGGTCTGGCAGGGTCCCTGGGACAACGCTCTGCTGGGGAAACAATAGGACAGGAAAACAACCAGAAATACATTCAACATACACTGCACAAATAATAGGCACAATTGTGACAAAACACAAAAGGAATTTTGGAGCCTACCCATAGTGTCTGTCTTCCATCCCCCATGACGGTGACTACCATCACAATTAAAATAATAAAAACAACAAGGAACAAAATATACTACATTAACACAAAAGTCCTATACAAGAGGACTTGCATGACCTTAATACGTCCCCAATGCCCTTCCACTAAACAGCAGGGACGATACCTGTTTCAACAGCTTACACATCCTCTGACATGATGACTGGGAAAGGAAACCCGCAATCTGCCCATACTCATCGGCTGCCCTAGAAGTCACCGGCATTTTCCTCCCTCCTTCCTTCCCCCCTCACCTCCCCAATTCGTGGAAATAACTTACTGAGCAAGACAAGCTCTTCCCACTACGAAAACCACACACAGAGCTTGGAAACACATTGTTATGTTTTGAATACTATTCGTTTTACACACCTACTTGACTCGCTCCGCACTGCGGAACATCGCCATAAAAACACCCCCAACCCCTGATTCAGCTCCAAGAACTTCTCATTGACGACACAGCCGGTTCATTAACATGGTGCAAGAGGACATATTACAATAAATCCAACAAAAAGGACACACTACTGGCCCACACACTACGGCCTAGACCCCGTGACCCACACCTAACATCTATCAAAGCTCCAGATGGAACACTAAAAACTTCCCCAACTGACATAGCTCAGGTTTTCACAACCTTCTTTAAAACATCATGTAACCACTCTCCCCAAGACAACGCGCCAGATAAAAACACTCTCCCGAATATAAGTGAGTGCCTTACTCACTTGAAGCTACCCAAATTACACACGACAGCCATACCAGAACTGTCTGCACTTATCTCCAGAGAAGAAATATATGCAGCCATCTCAAGCCTTAAAAGTAACAGGCCCTGACAGCTTTGAAGGGGGCTACTATAAAATATTTTGAGAAGAACTGCTCCCACACCTAGAGACACTCTTCCAAGACATAATGACGAGGAGTACCCCCAAAGGAGACCTTACACAAGCCTACACAATCCTAATCCCGACACCAGGTAAAGAGCATGCCCTACCAGAAGCATATCGACCCATTTCCCTCATTAACCACACCAGCAAAATATTTGCCAAGATACTCGCAGAGAGATTAACCCTTTTTAACACACTTAATCCATGCTGACCAAGTAGGTTTTATACCAGACAGACAGCTCTTCAAGAACACATGCTGTTATATAGTTGTAATTTGGAAACTAGCATCATCAAAAACACCATCACTGGCTCTATCCCTTGACGCAGAAAAAGCCTTCGACTGCGTAAAATGGCCCTACATGTTCGCACTGCTGCAATTCTTAGAATTTCCTCCCCCTTACATCACCGCGGTTCGGGCACTATACACCAACATATCGGCATAAATTAGAATCTCAGGAGCTGCCTACCCACCTTTCACAATATTAAATGGCACCCGACAGGGATTCCCTCTACCCCCCTTACTTTTCGTATTGACCCTTGAACCACTCCTAGAGGCAATAAGAGAACATCCCTTGATCTCTGGCGTAAAGGTGGCAGATCAGGAATTCCTGGTCTCTGAATA
The DNA here is from genome assembly GCA_933207985.1 of Pelobates cultripes. NCBI lineage: Eukaryota > Metazoa > Chordata > Amphibia > Anura > Pelobatidae > Pelobates > Pelobates cultripes. The sequence continues at coordinate 144,413,814 of OW240913.1, forward strand.
CACTGACGACGTCCTTCTCACCTTAACTGACCCTGTCCCGTCCATGGGAGCGCTGATCCTCACGACATATAGCACTATCTCTCGATACAAAGTCAACATGGGGAAATCCAGTGCACTTCCTATAACCCTCCCAGTGACAGACCTCACCCAAATTAAAACAGATTACCACATCCATATCTCACCTACATCTCTCTCATACCTAGGTATCAAACTACTAGTGGACCCCACTAAATTACATCGACTAAATCACACACCCATGATTAACACACTCATATCGGATATGGAAACCTGGGCAGATAAACCCCTATCCTGGATCAGAAGAATACATCTTCCTTCGCATTTTATTTCAAAAGAAGACCTAATCCCCCTACAAAGGGCTATAGACCAGTTCATTTGGCAGGACAAATGAGAGTATCTCGTAACATCCTTTATCGACCCAAAACTAGAGGAGGCCTAGGACTACCCCACTTATACTTCTACTACCTAGGTGCCCAAATAACACAAATAGCCCTATAGCACTCCTTCCCCCAGAAACTAGATGGTGGGTCAACTTAGAATCTCTATTTATGAGATCAGACCTCCCACAATTTTACATTTGGACCCCCAGAGAACACAAAGTGCTGCTTCAAACATTATGCCCATCCATTGCAAACTCTATCCAAATATGGGACAAGTTCGCCCTCAAATACGAACTCATGTCCTCTCCCTCCCCCCTCACCCCGATATATTGTAACCAGGCATGAGAGCCAGAGACTTTAGAGGTTTAGAGAATGCCTGACTCCAGAGAGTCCATCAACTATATGTAGAAGACTCTATGGTCTCTTTCCCAGAACTACAAACCATAACAAATCTAACCCCCTCAGATCTCTTTTGATATCTTCAACCTCGAAATTATGCTAACCAAACTACTGTAAAAATGGCTGCCAAAACTAAGCCAACATTCTTTGAACGAATCTGCCATACGGAAACCTACCAGCGGGGCATGATCACCCTGCTTTACTCCCACCTGTTCCACGACAAAAGACTTGTGTCGACTTGCAGGATATCTGGGAGGCCAACTCTAAAACCTCTATATGTGTCGCAATGCAAGAGCAATCTTACAAAACAATGCTCAGGTGGTACACCACACCAGTTCAATTATATCACATGAAAAAGACGCCCACAGATCTCTGTTGGCGAAATTGCGAGACTAAGGGAACCTATGTACATGTGTGGTGGACTTGCCCCAAAGTAGCATTGTTTTGGAAGGACATCCTGACACTGGCATCCCAAGTACTCTCCAGACCAGTCAACCTGAACCCATAAGCATTCCTGGCAAAACACTTTGACAACTGGTCTAGACCAGAGCAACAGTTATTCAACAAAATTGCGCTAGCAGCTACACGAGCTTTAGTCCAAACCTGGATAAAATCCACCACACCCCGAATAACCATGGCACTCCAAAAACTGAAAGAAAGCCACATTATGGACAAAATGACAGCCCAAATACAAGGGTCCGTGAAAACATTCTCCAAGATATGGGAACCATAGGAAAACTATATCGACAATTAACGATCAGAACACTAGAGACGTTAATCAGGACTGTAAATAACCCACCGACCGGAGAATCATCCTAAACATTCCTACCCACCTCTCTTCTACACCCCTACTCTCTACTAGGCCAAGATTCCATATACCTCAGTCTACTCTACCTCTCTATATGTTAAAAACTCAGAATCAAGGAAAAGGTACTACACCTCCCTGACCAACGAGAAAACCTGTTCATAGCCAAGTGACGTGGCCACTATACCACTACCACAGGTCCATCCCCTCAGCGCACAACAGTCCAACTTATGCCTCCTAAAGGACCTGACATGGTGTCATTCTCACTCCATGCATAAACAAATAATGTTGTATACCTCCAGATGCAATGCTGTTAACAACGATGTACTATGCATCACTCTGATCCAAAACCCTCCCTTCTGAACATCTCAAAGTGTATACCATGGTGCCTCATTACTAAATGTCTGTTTCACGGTGTACAATATATGTGTTATCCTTATACTGAGAAAAATAAAGATTGGGGGGAAAAAAAGAGATGCGATAATCCCCGGTCTGAGATGGAGTATAAATACACTTTAGATCCGCCATGCATTTGTCTTATAAAAACCCGGTATATAAGGGCGAAACATGTTAATTGTGCTTAGAGGCATCCTAGCTCGCGAGACACTCAGAGCAGCTTTAGGGGGAGCAAGTGTGGGGGTCCTTCTGAGGTGCAAGTGACTCATCCCGGCTCAAGTGCACGGATCAGCTTGTATTATTGCACCAACGTAGTGGTAACCTTTTGCTGAACAGTATGCTGTACTGCACTTAGTGTCTTATTTGTGGTCCTTGTAGACAAGCACCACTACTGTTTCGTGTAAGAGTTTCTAAAAGGGAAAAGAAGGGGGCTTAAATAAACTAATAGTGTGTCTGTTTCTGTGATCTTTAATGTGGGCACACAGTTTCCATTGATTCGATACAGAGGCTACGAAATTACATGGGACATTATATTACTATTACTTTACCCTCTCTGCTGGTGGTATCCTTTTCCTTAATATTCAGAGGCTGATTTTGGGACTCTTGATACTTTGGCTTTTTAAGATTTTTTTTGGAAAAGTCTTATCTGGCTTTTTTATTTTTGAGGCTTATGAATGGTTTGCACCTTGTATGTACGTAGTGGGGAATCGCGATGCAGCCTAGCACAAATCTAAACCCATTTACCCCCCCCCAATAATGACAGACCACTTAGTATGGATGAACAGGCCACAGCATTTATTATCACAAACTAACTTACTGCATAACACATCCATAACTTTGTTTATTAAATCTCTTCTTTCTGTAACCAAAACATTAGACATAAATAAGCATAAATTAACATATATACATATATGGCTCCACCCATAGTGTTAAACAGTGACCCAACCGTCCTTGCCAATAAACATACAGTGGTTCCTAATCACCACTTCGTCTCACCTCCCCCCTCGTCATAAAAATTATATATTTCCAATGCCCGCCATCAGCCGACCTTATCCACGCTCGATGGGCACGACACCTCAAGCAACCTAATGTTTAACCTTTTGAAGCAGGGGAGGTTGAGACCTAAAAAAACTTGTTTATCTCATTCCATATACTTAAACGTAACCACTAAAACTCAATTGGCAAGGACATACCCCGCCACAACCCCGCTGTTTTACACCTAAAATCAGTGGGGGACCCCACCATAACCAGCCATGGCCTGTTCCACCACTTCTTGCAGCACTAGATTAACATAGGCCTATTCCGACCTCCAGCAAGGGCACCCATCCCCTCGAGATAACTAGGCCGCATCCGGCCAAACCCTAAGGCGAACTGTAATCCCACAAGACGAACCCAGAAACCCATCTCGTGAGAATTTTTAAGGCATCGCACCAGGGCACTCACATTGCTGAGCGTACTGCCGACAGGAACGGGCGATAGCCTCAGCCTAGCCCCTGAGAACCTCTGGGAAGAAAAACAGAATGTGCAACATGTCCAGATTGAAGAGCACCCAATACAACACCGAACCCATGTCATTCCACCCAGATATGACAAAACCCCCTGGTACCTCCACGAGACGGGACAGCTGACCGCGTATGAGGAGGACCACACCCCCTCCATGTAACTGGTGCCAGACCACTGAACCTCTGCTCCCGAAGGCGTAAGATCCAACCACTCGCCCCCGCCTCCTGGCCCAAATTACATACGAGCATCCCACCATCCCCATTTCAGGGGGACCGTAACCGCGGTGAGAAATCCATTCGGAGACCAGCAGGGTGAACCTGAAGGAACCCCCTGAACCATTGACGCAGGCACTCCAAACCTGGCGGCGACCGTAGCCGTCCCAAACCAGAATAAATGCCCTTTGAACTCCCCACCATCTTTCAGGCAAATGACGTAAACCTGCACCGCCCCCGATCAGAACGGAATTTGTCAGGCTATCCTGGGAACCCCTTACATTGTGTTAGGAGCCCAACCATTACCCTGTGCATTCCATCTACCTCAGGAGAATGCGGAAAAGCCAGGGCACGTCAACCCCGCAATATCCAAGAATTGCACAGATTCCATCGACGAATCAGCCACACCGCAACTGACTTACCCGTCACAATGACAACAGCCGTCGAGCGGCAAAACCTGAAGTAAGTCCGTCCACCAAAACACCCCACCACTTGCCGACGACTGTAACATGAACAGGAAGCCGAGCCCTGCCAATCGCAGAAATCGCCCCCAGCGCCCTTAACAGACGGAACCAAACATGTAGATGAGCAGTCCACTCCCAGAACCCACAAGGAAACGTCCCCATCCGTCCCGATCACTCCCACCATACTGGCCTCATACTGGCCTCATAGGTCGACCCACGGACTAGCTTCATCAGACCATTGGACCAAGCGACCACGTCCACTGCCCTAACATCGACACCTCTGCCCGAAGTACGCCCTATAATGACCAAGACAGAGCGTCGGCCACCACATCGGGAATACCCGGACACAAAAACCCCAGACCAGCCGTCCCCAGACTCAAACAGCGCCAAGCCAGGCGCCGCAACCAGAGTAACAATGGGGTAAAGTGTACTGTCACATGACAAGACAGCCCTCACCACCCCACGATGGTCCCAAAGGAAAACCCACCCACCTGTTCTAGAGCTGGGCACCCCATGCCTACCATGCCACCAGAAAGGGGAAGCTCCAAGAACACCAGAGTCCGCCAGAAACCCGATGCTTGCCAGTGTAATGGGCAAGAGTCAGCACACCATTGAGAGCCCAAAATGGCCCAAAACCCCCCAAACCCTGCTGCAGCAGCAAACAGCTGGAAGTCAGCGGAAAATAATTAGGGGGCCAGATTGCACAAGCCACCGTTAAGGGAGGCCCAGAAGGAACCCCATACAGTCCCAAGGGCAATCCCAACAAGCAAAGCCCAGCGTACCGAGGAGAGTCCAAAGGTAGTGCAGCCACAACGCCCCTCAAAACCACCGACGCATGCTGCCCAATGTCCCAAACTGCAGTCAGGGGCAACCGACGTCCCGTTGCAGGAATCGATCCCACTATCCAGGAGACTACAGCCCGTATCCCAACCTACGGATATGGCCTGGGCCACAGAACTCCAAAACTCATAAAACTACCTCAGGAAAAACACTGCAGCAGCAGAGTGCGGACATGCTGCACCGACGGCCCCACACATAAATGACATCGGGAGCAACCCACGTGGAGGCACATAGCCACCCAATCCTGACCGTCGGAAACACAACCTGGAAACCATAAACCCGACGGGCATACCGGCAGCAGCCGTAAAACCAATTCCACAGCTGCCTTTGTCAGCAAGGCCCTGCAGCCCCACCCATGCAGCCCGCTGCGCCGAGCCATCATCCCAAACCTAGCCCCTGGAAGGAAACGACAACTGAGCAAATAAGGAATCTGGAGATACCGACCCTGCTCCTCCTCCTTGGGCACCACAGCGAACTCCAGGGGCACCCTAAACGACTGGGAAGTAAACTTATCAAGCGTTCTTGGTAAGCTGGATCCACATCGCCCGATGGAGCTCCCACATGGACTGAGGGCCCTGCACCGAGAGCACCCACGTCCCCCATCCCGACCGATTGCAGAGAGGACGAAAAAACACGCTGTGCTGAGGGGCCAGGTGAGCCCCAAAGAAAACCAGCGGCAAAACCCATCCGGCCCCAGGCCAAGAAGGGTTGCACCGCCAACCGTTGATTAAAGTGCAAAACGTTACTCCACCAACCCATCAGGGATGATACGCGTCCCGAGAGTGTCCTGACCGCAGAACCACGCAGCGCAGACTCGGGGAGACCTGTCCCCGACCATGCTATCCAGAAACCGGGTTGCATCCGAATATGCGCCCTGGGGTGCATCCGACCACAGCATGCTCCCCACGACCCTCCCAGAGCCCCTAATGTCCCCCTTAGTCAAGGGACCCTGTGGCAGGAGGGAACATACCTTCAATAAAAACCCATTCTCCATCTGCTCCCTAGCGTTACGCGCAAGCCAAGCGGGCCACATGAGCTCAGCAGCCCAGAGTCACGTGAACCTGGGAGGCATCGCCGGCGCTATCAGCTGCGCCAGACGCTGCGGGAAAGCGTACCTAAACATATGATACATACTGGAAACGGAAAGGGGTACCTAAATTTTGTTTTATCGTGGATTCTCTCATATTTTTTTTTTTTTTATATATATTTAATTCTCCCCCTTGTACTTGACGTTGGATTTTTAATTTTTTTATTTTAGTCCAATAGGTAATTTACATTTTATTTCTGTCCTGTAATTTTTTCTCCATTTGTATAAATTTTTTTTTTTTTTTTTTAATTCTTACTTTTCTGTTTTTGTTTTTTTTTGGAAGAAAGGAAGAAAGAAAGTATGCACGCGAAGCGCTAAAAGGAGGGAAATGTACTCACCGGATGCAGCCTGGCGATCCAAGCCCGGCACTGCGCTCACAGAAGGCTGAGGCAAAGAAACAGCAGTTCCAGCATCCACAGAAGACATCAGCTGTGATCCAGGCGCCACCTGCTGGACAGATCCATGAACTGCAGCAGTATCCTGGGAAGAAGCAGCAGAGAAGATGAGCCCACGCCCCAGAGGAGATGGCCGAGGTAAGTGAGGGGGGGGAGGGGGGTTCAGGCAAGCTAGAGGGGAGAGGGGCGGTACAGGCAAGCCAGAGGGCAAGGTAGAGAGAGGGGGAGAACAGAGGGGATGCAGATAGGGAGGGATAGAGCAGAAGGGGGGGGAGAGGGGGTGCAGGCCCACCAGAGGGGGGGGGACCCAGGCAAGGGTAAGCTGGGCCCCCTGGAAGAAAAGGAAAGTCAGCCTAACAGGGAGGGAGGGAAGGGGAGACAGAGCCCTGGGAGCCTTCCTAACGGGCAGAGGAGGCTCCCGATGGGCAAGGGGATCCCCCCCACATCTCCACGGCGGTACAAGGTACGCCAGATCTGCCAACCACCGCCCCCGGCCCGCAATCTAACGCTGGCGACCGGGCGAATGGTGTGGAGGGGGGAAGAGGAGTAGGCCGCGCGGCAGCCGAACCAGGAGGCCGCGCAGCAGTTGCAGGCCGCATCCCCAGCCTGGAGTTAGCCAGCCAGGCGGCCCAGGAAGGAGCAGGCCGGGCGGCCATGGAGTTAGTAGGCCGCGCAGCAGTGGCATGCCTCGTGTCTGAAGGCCGTGCCACGCGCGGCCGCAGTAGGTCTGAAATCCCAGCCCCCAGTAGTAGGCCGCGTGCCTGGAGCCCCACCCACGCGGCCCCCCACGGTGCCTCGGGCCCAGGCTTCTGCTCCTCAACCGGGCCCGGGGAGTAGGATCCAGGGACAGCCTGGCAGGTGGGCGGGAACGCCTGCCAGTGCTGGTCTGGCCCCCAGGGGCAAGGGCCGCATGGGAGGAAGCAGGGGAGACCACAGCGGGTGCTCCAGGGGTGAGGTAGGCCGCGGTAGGCCAAAGAGCTCAATTTTGGTCTTATCTGATCACAACTCTTTCACCCAGTTCTCCTCTCAATCATTCAGATGTTCATTGGCAAACTTCAGACGGGCCTGTACATGTGCTTTCTTGAGCAGGGGGACCTTGCAGGCGCTGGATTTTAGTTCTTCACGGCGTAGTATGTTACCAATTGTTTTCTTGGTGACCCCAGCCACATTGAGATCAAGAACAAGATCCTCCTGTGTAGTTCTGGGCTGATTCCTCACCATTCTCATGATCATTGAAACTCCATGAGGTGAGATCTTGCATGGAGCACCAGGCCGAAGAAGACTGACAGTTATTTTGTGTTTCTTCCATTTGCGAACGCACCAACTGTTCTCACCTTCTTACCAAGCTGCTTGGCAATGGTCTTGTTGCCCATTCCAGCCTTGTGTAGGTCTACAATCTTGTACCTGACATCCTTGGACAGCTCTTTGGTCTTGGCCATGGCTGAGAGTTTGGAATCTGATTAATTGCTTCTGTGGACAGGTGTCTTTTAAGCAGGTAACAAGCTGAGATTAGAAGCACTCCCTTTAAGATAGTGCTCCTAATCTCAGCTTGTTACCTGTATAAAAGATACCTGGGAGCCAGAAAACTTGCTGATTGATAGGGGATCAAATACTTATTTCACTCATTGACAAGAAAACCAATTTATAACTTTTTTGACATGCGTTTTTCTGGATTTTTGTTTTGTTATTCTGTCTCTCACTGTTAAAATACACCTACCATTAAAATTATAGACTAATCATTTCTTTGTCAGTGGGCAAACATTCAAAATAAGCAGGGGATCAAATACCCTTTTCCTTCACTAACAATCAAAAAATTAACACCAAAGGGTGGGGAACTAGAGGCAATAGCATACACATAACAATATGATATAATAGGCATAACAGAAACATGGTGGGATGAGACATATGACTGGGCAGTTAATTTAAATGGGTACACGTTATTTAGGAAGAATAGGAAAAACAAGAAGGGTGGTGGGGTATGTTTATATGTCAACCATGAGTTAAAGTCAAATCTTAGGCATGTGGAGTGTGACGCGGAAAAGGTGAAGGCTTTATGGGTAGATATCTGCTTGGGGCAAACAAAGGGAAATCATGTATTAGTTGGGATATGTTATAAACCACCTAATGTAAATATTATTGAGGAAGAACAGCTGTTAGAGCAAATTGAGAAAGCTGCAAATCTAGGTAACACGTTAATTATTGGAGATTTTAATTATCCAGACATTAATTGGGAAAGAGGGACTAGTACTTCAGCAAGGGGCATCAGGTTTTTGAATGTGTTAAATGACACCTTTATGTCACAACTGGTACAAGCACCAACTAGAAAGGATGCTTGTCTGGATCTTGTCATAACAAACAATGTTGATCTTTTAACCAACATTCAAGTAGGGGAGCATTTGGGAAATAGTGATCACAATATGGTAAATTTTTAAATAAACTCAAAAAAGCAAAAGCAAGTGGGGTATAGTAAAAAATATAATTTAAAAAAAATCGAACTTTAATAAGATCAGGGCAGCTCTACAACATATCGACTGGCATAAACTCCTTAGTGATAAAAACACTGAGGATAAATGGAAACTATTCAAACAAATATTAGAAAGGTACATTTCTCTGTATGTAACATTTGGTAATAAATATAAAAGAAACAAATTAAAACCAATGTGGCCTGATAAGAAGTAAAACAAGAGATTAAAAATAAGAAAAGGGCATTTAAAGCATTTAAATCAAAGGCATCCTATTTAAGATATAAGGAAGCCAATAACGCTTGAAAAAAGACAGTTAAAGTGGCTAAACTAGAAAATGAGAAATTGATAGCTAAAGAATGCAAAACTTACCCCCAAATTTTTTTCAAGTACATCAATTCTAAAAAAACAAAAAATGAAAGTGTAGGTACACTTGAAACAGAGTTGGGTTTATTAGCTAATGAAGACCAGGAAAAAGCAGAAATTTTAAATAACTATTTTTCTTCAGTATATATTAATGAGGATCCTATGGCAAGAGATATGCAAATGATTGCTGCAAAAAACTTGCAAATAACTTGTGATTGGATAACTCGAGACAAGGTGCTACAGCTATTAAAGAAAATGAATGTAAATAAAGCTCTGGGGCCTGACGGTATTCACCCACGAGTACTTAAGGAGCTAAGTGGGGAAATAAGTGAACCTCTGTATTTAATTTTTCAAGATTCTTTTGTTTCAGGTGTTGTACCAGAGGATTGGAGGAAGGCAGATGTTGTTCTTATATTTAAAAAGAGTTCAAAATCCTTGCCCGGAAATTATAGACCTGTGAGTTTAACTTCTGTAACTGGGAAAATATTTTATGATACTATTAAGGGATAATATTCAGGAATTCATTGGGAAGAACTTTGTTATTAGCAATAATCAGCATGGTTTTATGAAACATAGGTCATGTCAAACTTACCTAATTGCATTCTACGAAGAAGTAAGTAGAAGTATAGATCAGGGTGTTGCAGTGGATGTGATCTACTTGGATTTTGCCAAGGCATTGGATACGGTTCCTCACAATAGGTTAGTCTTCAAACTAAAAGAAATTGGTCTAGATGAATATTCTTGTTCTTGGGTAGAACATTGGCTTAAGAATAGAGTACAACGAGTTGTAATTAATGGTAAATTTTCAGGCTGGACAAAAGTGGTAAGTGGTGTCCCTCAGGGTTCTGTTTTGGGACCACTTCTATTTAACATATTTATAAATGATCTTGAAATAGGCATTGAAAGCCATGTATCAGTGTTTGCAGATGACACAAAACTTTGTAAAGTAATAAAATGTGAGCAGGATATTGCTTTGCTGCAGAGAGATTTGGATAGATTGGGGGACTGGGCACTAAAATGGCAGATGAAATTTAACATAGAGAAATGCAAAGTTATGCACTTCGGGGTTAAGAATGCACAAGCAACTTACACACTAAATGGTAGTAAATTAGGGATAACCACACACGAGAAGGATTTGGGAATTGTTATAGACAACAAATTAGGCAGCAATATGCAATGTCAATCTGCAGTTGCTAAGGCCAGTAAGATTTTGTCATGTATAAATAGGGGCATAAATTCTCGGGATGAAAATATAATTTTGCCTCTTTATAAATTGCTGGTAAGACCACACCTTGAATATGCTGTGCAATTTTGGGCGCCTGTTCTAAAGAAGGATATCATTGCACTGGAGAGGGTCCAGAGTGAACTACAAAATTGATAAAAGGAATGGAGCATTTTAGTTATGAAGAAAGGTTAAAAAAATTAAATCTGTTTAGTTTGGAAAAATGGCACCTGAGAGGGGATATGATAACTTTATACAAATATATTCGGGGCCAGTACAAACCTTTATCTGGAAGTCTATTCATAAACAGGGCTATACATAGGACACAAGGTCACACATTTAGGCTGGAAGAAAGGAGATTTCATCTAAGGCAAAGAAAAGGTTTTTTACAGTAAGAACAATAAGGATATGGAATTCTCTGCCTGAAGAGGTGGTTTTGTCAGAGTCCATACAGATGTTTAAACTGAAATTGGATAAATACTTACAAAAACATAACATACAGGGATATAATTTCTAATTAGTGGGGTAATAGCTGCTTGATCCAAGGAGACATCTGACTGCTATTTTAGGGTCAAGAAGGAATTTTTTCCTAGTTTGTGGCAAAATTGGAAGCGCTTCAGACCAGGTTTTTTGCCTTCTTTTGGATCAACAGCAACAACATTTGTGAGGAAGGCTGAACTTGATGGACGCAAGTCTATGTAACTATGTAACTATGTAACTATATAAGGAGTATATTGTCTGTTATTTAGGTCAAAAGCCTCAATGTCAGAAATTATTTTAAAAGAAATGAGGCATAGTAAAGTGGTAAGCTTAAATGAAAGCAATTTTAAGGATAATTTGTCCTTGTTACCCCAATATTTTATTAACTGGAGTACCAGAGTAATATCAAAGGTAGACTGATATTTAGGGCATGGAGGGTGCTTAAATCTAATACCTTTCATAAGTCTGCAGAATAAGGGATTTTTGTCCAGAGGGAAAAATTCAGTAGGGTGGTGAATTGCTGATATTGCTGATCGATAGACATTAATGGTGCAATAAGCTTTGCTTCAGTCTAATGAAAAGGACAAAAAATAAATTTCTAAGCACTCAAAGTGTTAAAGCCGCAGGCAGATTTTAATGGAACAAAAAGAGCAGCAACGTTTCAACCTTCACAGAGGTCTTTGTCAAGCTAACACCACAAACCAAACATCAGTGCATATATAGCAAGAAAGGCCAAAAAAAGTTCAAACAATAATTTAAGTGAATCTAAGGACCGGTATTGCAATTCTGTGTGTCTGTGATCTGTCTGCGTGTTTGGGTTCTCCTGGTAATCGTGACATGAACGTGATCTAGCCACCAGAATAGTTCTGTTCTTGTTTCTAGAGTCAAAGCAATCTCATCCAAATAAAGGAGACCATTGCGTAGGTGTTCTCTTTTTATTCTTTAGAGGGCCTGATAATGTAGGGGGTCTGGAAAAATCGCTTGAATTGAGGCTGATAATAGGCCAACAATCTGCACCAAAGTTCTGAAGGAAAATTAATTCCTTGTTCAAAACTGATCTGATCGCTTTCCGAATCGTTTTCAACTTCCATGATGGAAGACTGAAAGTGGTTAAATTGTAATTCACTAGAAATCCCAAAAATGCTATCTCTTGTGAGGAAGTTAAAATCGACTTCTCGTAATTTATTACAAAGCCAAGACTTGTTAACAGATTCAATGTCCATTGAGAATTTAGTTGAAGAGTTTGCACACACTGTGACATAATCAGTATTTTGTCTAGATAAATTATCATTCTCACTCCCCTGTTTCGAAGCAGAGATACCACTGGTTTGAACAATCTGATGAAACACCAAGGTAAGAGGATAAACCAAATGGCAACAATTTGAATTGCCATTTCTTCCCTTCTCATATGAATTGTGAATAATTCTGACAAGAATGATGAATAGGTACTGTGAGGTATGCATCCTTCAACTCTATTTTTAATAACCTGTCGTTGAGAATCAACCAGTCTTTGAGATAATAAATTCCCTCCATTTTGAAATGGTGATATCTGACAAAGTTGTTTAAATATTTAAAATTTATGACTGGTCTGTAACCAATATCTTTCTTTTTCACCAAGAATAAATTGCTTATAAAACCTGGACTGTTCATGGGCACCTGAACAGTGTCTAGTATCTAAGTGTCGTTCGTAATCTGACTCCAAACGTGGAAATAATTAGTGAGTATGTGAATCTGCCCCTTAACCCTTCTAGGGAGGAAAAGGAAATTGTTGTACTTACCAAATGAAGATCTGAAGTGAGACATTCCTCGTGGCCTTTTGATCTCCAAGGTCTGCCATGAAGTGGGAAGAATGGAGATTATTATTATATTACTATTATATTATATTTTACTACTATCTGAACATCTGACACACAATGTGCAGTACTGTGGAGGGCAATGAAATCAAACAGGGATATCTAGATATATGGAGCTTCTGACACGATTCTCTTATTCCATTATCCTTTATAAAGTGATCAATGGGTTAACAGCAAAGATATACATGATCAACTTCTTCTCCTACCTCCATTCATAGTTTATTGGATACTGGTAATATATTCTCTACATTAAAACCACAGACCATAAAACGGCATTTACAGTTTGATAGAAGACCCTTCTTCTAACTTACTTGTTAACTTACTGATTTTAAAAACTCTACCATAGCACACCTGTTTAAATATTGTCAGAATATTTATATCAACAGACATTTTGTGCTAAAAAGAAATCTAAGGTGTATATTGCCCAAGCCACTCAGAACAAAGCAGACTCCATTTTGCTATCTTCAGGATAACAAAAACACATATTTTCCTTGGTTTCTTCTTACTTCTGTAACTAGCCACTTGCTTGAGCTGAGGAATGTATATTACATAAACAAACCAAGATAAGCAATGAAGCAAGGGGGATGGAACGCTCTGTCTAAAATGTTAATGGAATAGATGCATTATCTAAACACAGACACTAGTGACAGAGAAGACTAAGTAATTGATTTTACTTTCTAAATCTTACAAGGTACCATTATAGTAAGGGGTGAAATCGAGTTTAGAACTGTCAATTTTACAAGTTACGATCAAAGTAGCTGCCACAAAGACTGGCACAAACGCTTTGAACTGACAGCAAATCTAAGTTATGGTAGTCATTTTAGATAAGCCAAATGACGTCAAAATCGTCATCGGGAAAAGTTAACTCTTTCCTGGATAGGAAGGCTTCGTTAGACGAGACTGCCCTCTATGGATCAAATACCTAAATTGCGATCCCTAGATTGGACACACCTATGGCTTCCTATTGGGTTATCAACTAATGACGTACAGAGAGTCTGGCCCTTTAAAAGTAAAGACAAAGGGAGTAGTTGGAGTTGAGAGACAGAGAGACGAATTGGAAGTTTGGGCATCCGATTCGGACATGCAGAGAAATCCAGGACAATCTCTGGGACTACCTACTCATCTGATGAGAATATCTACATAACTGGTAATTATGCTGGCTTTATTTAATTAATTTAAATTAATTAAAATTTACTAATAGCATGATATATGACTGGATAAACCACGGTCAGATTTCAACATTTAGAAATCTTAGTTAACTAAAGAATATATAGTAATAACATTCCATTCTGCAGGTGGAATTAAGAATAATTATATATTAATGTGATAGTATCACGTGTTAGCATACCGCTGTTTTTATCCATGTGTATTGATTTGCTCTAAAATAAGATAAGATATCTTTTTAGACAAATTCTGCTTATAGAATCTGGTAGATTATTCTTATTGGATGGTTCCAGGAAATGATTAATGAGTTGGTTCAAATGTTATTTTAATTGAAAATCACAGGAGAATATGATACTATATGCCTAGGAGGATCTAGCCAGCATTGAAAGGGTTATTCAGTTGATTTAACTGTTAGCCAGGGTTTTATGGCTCTTCGCTGTGAAAAGCTTTACTAAGTCTTGACAGAAAATGCTGTTTAGCCATTGAAATGTGTATACCCATTCCATTGTATTGTATACTATGTTATACTAAATATTCACTGATTATTATCATGCATGTTGCCTAATAATATTGTTAATTAATATATTACAATAAAAATAAATCTATTTTTATAACACATTGTGATCATTAATTGTATGGAATACTTTTCACTTATTTGATAACAATCTCTAAGATCTAAGAGGATTGAAATAGTGGGCAATTCTCGACTGCTTAATATTATCATCCCATAAATATCCCCACAATATCCCACTCCCATGTGCATTGGGTCTCCGGAGGTTTATTCTGATTCTTATCATGATTATATGTTTGTGCAGGTTTGTCTCAGGGAAGGCTGCTACACCCATCTCCAGCTATAAAAGCTAAGTATTAGTATATGTTTTAATATATTTATGAGTGCTCAAAGAGTCTAATATACACATACAGATATTATTATATTATATACACATAAAGAGACTTATTATTATTATTATTATTATAGTAATCATAAATGTTACAGGTTACATGAGTATACACTTCATAATTACAATGGCCAACAGACAATTAATACTTAGTTTTTACTTTGATACGAATAAAATACAAACACAGGAATACCATATGTGTAGATAAAAGCCAGTGGACAACTACACACAAAAAATTTACAGGTTTCACGTCCCAGAGGGCAACTCTTCTTAAGCAGACATCAAAATGAAAATTTCAATAACCTATGAACTTTTGTTAGAACCAGTATCAAGGTCTAATTTTCTGAGCCTTGAATTAGTGGGTAACATCTGGACGTAACTAACAATACCTACACTACTTGTATTATAATTGTGACTGCTTACCAATGTACCTTGGCAGGTAGACATTTAACAGAGTGGGGCCACAATGTTTAGTTTTTATTTAATGGTATGGACCATTATGTGTATGGTCTTCTGTACTATGCTATATTCAATTAATTAAGCACTTTATCTTACTTTACTTACTAAATGAATTTACAGTTTTGTCTCACAGGGAGATGCAAC
This sequence comes from Pelobates cultripes, assembly GCA_933207985.1. Lineage (NCBI taxonomy): Eukaryota > Metazoa > Chordata > Amphibia > Anura > Pelobatidae > Pelobates > Pelobates cultripes. Next base: position 144,429,362 of record OW240913.1, read on the forward strand.
ACATCAATGCATTTATTTTTGATGATTTGTGTATTTTAAAAGTGGTTTACCAGGAACAAGATATCCTTGGAGTTCCGAGCGCTGCTATTTAGTTAAAGATTGCACATTTGTCATGCAGAGAATATTAGCAGTTATTACAGGTCAGAGTCTTAGACAGAGATAGTTTTTTCAGAGTTTGCAGGCTTGAAGAGAATTTGATGTTTTCTGGTAGGTTATATGAGAGTTAAACAGCTGTGCACTACTTGATTTCTAATTGTAAATGCAAATAGAGAGTAAGGTGCTGTTAATGTTCCTTTAAGTAATAGGGGCTGTTAATAGAGGGGGTGAAAACACTCCCTGGGCTGTTAGGAACTTACTGGAAAAGTGACAATGTCCCAGGCAAGATTTGTAAAAGGGTATAATTGGCTAGGAGTGTTAGCCACATTAATTAATTTAACATGCCATAAAGGGTAGTGTAATTCCATTGCAGGATAAATTGGCAAAAAGATTTAAGTTGAGTTTTCTGAAATAAATTTGTGGTGCAGATGCATATACTATATTGTTTCACTTTTTGTATTAACTCCTTCCAATAATATAGTACATACACAAGTTAAAGCGTAAATCCAAACACCCTTAACCACTTCAGTTTTACTATAAAATTCTGCACATAGTAATTCAAGAGTTCTGTGTGGCTTATTTTATATATGTGCATATTCTTATGCACAGAGTTGTGTTCATTTGCTGAGAGCAGTCAGTTGGTGCTTTCAGTCAATAAATAAGATCAGCTTCTGCCTTCGTCAGCTCTCCAAATTCGGATGTGTCATAGGTCGCTGGAGTACCTTCAATGTAAACAAGGACACAGGTAAGAGCGTAAACTATTGCAGAACATTTTGCCCCATTACTGGGAGATGGGCCAGGATACTCCAACAAACAACAGTTTATAGTTCAGAACCAGCGCTTATTTGTTTAAATTTCAATAGACCAATATATAGTTATTTTTAGTTAGCTGCTAGACATTCCAGTGTTTCCTTGCAATAACACCATAACAGAGATACAAAAAATCAAAGAATGTAGCGCTCTAAAAGTACAGAGGTAGATTAATCACCTGTTATTAATCCAGATAAAAGTTTTTTTCTTTATGTCAGAATATGTGTAGATTTCTATAAAAGACAATCAGACATAGTATAGATCATACAAAATAGGATAGTGGATCTTAAATATAATGTATATGCACTTACAAACGTAGCGCTATTAACCCAGCTCTGGTTTGGATCACTTCTGGGTCCGTTTAGGCGTCCGTTTAGACCAAAGAGCTGTCCAAGGATGTCAGGTACAAGATGGGTCTGGATCTGGGTTTCCGCTTCCCTGCTGAGCCTTCTCACTGGAGTGGAACAGATCTTGGTAGCCCTGCTCCAGCTCCATCTCTCGGGTCACTAGGTGGACCAGGTCTTGCTCAATCTCATGATTGTCATACCAGTCATACCTGCTCGCCCTCCACTCAAAGAGATCACTGAACCGGGCTTGTGTAGGGCTCCCAAACCCGGGCTCTGAAAAAGACTCCCATAACAAGCCAGGACCATCAAACTCCTCTCCCTCTGGCTTGTCATGCTCTGTTGTCCAGGGCAGGTACTGTGCCCCATACCACCAGAGCGCCTGGTAGGCATCTTCCAGCCACATCTCCTGCCATACCCAGAGCTCCAATTCCTTCACCCATTCCTCCAGGGGCTGCTCTCCCAGGAAGGGCATCCGCAGGGCTAGTCGCTTCTGCAATCACTGGTCTTCCTTGGGGAGTCTCTCGCTCCGCTGGTACTCCACAATGCCCAGTGCCTGGTACCAAATGCCTTTGCGAACTGCATCTCGGTCATCCATGACACCCTCATTGTACTCCACTGCTGGTTCCATCCTGGTGCTGTCAGGGTCGCTGTACTGGGACATGTGTTGCCCTCAAATAGTAAAATCCAAAGAAATGGTGTCTCCTGTAGCTGTCCTTCTGGCTGTAGGAATGATCCCACTGCTTGCCACCAATTGTAACGGACCGTTTCAGCACACAAGGGGTTAAAAACGTTTAGGCGATCTTCCCCTTCCAGAGATGCAGGCACAGCTACTGTAGAACACCAAACTCCCGAACCACAAATAAGGGAATGCTCCAATCTCCCGAACTGCATACAATATAGCACTCCAAACTCCCAAACTGGAACCATACGAATAGCTGCTAGCAGACGAATAGGAAAAGCTTACACTCCTAGCAATCAGTCTCTATCAGCATACAGTAAATCCCCCCAAGGACGAGACAAGGCTCCTTGTTGAGGGTTAAAGCAGTGGTCTGTTTAATGAGGACTACCTGCCCAGTATTTATGTATCTCCCACCTGGTGGACACTCCCCAAGGGGACTGTAACAAAGGACAGACAAGCATCAATCTAGGACACACAGTCACACTATGTGGTTTTGTGGTTTTGCCGGGTTGGCTGGGAAGGAGGGTAGAGCAGAAAGAACTAAGGGAGGGTAGGGTCGGTTGTGTTCGGGGTGTTATATACAGAGACCTATTGGTCTGGTACGCTAATCGTACTGTAACAAAGGACAGACAAGCATCAATCTAGGACACACAGTCACACTATGCATCCTGGCTTCCTTCCCTCTGCCCTGGAGATTTATTTATTATTTATTTATAAAATATTTTACCAGGAAAGATACATTGAGATTTCTCTCGTTTTCAAGTATGTCCTGGGTCCACAAATCATTGCATTGTTACATTAGGTACAACAAAATACAAAAACAATATTAATACACAATATATACAAAAATTTAACATAGAACAGGCAGGAAATATATAATCAACCATGACACGTGCATTCTGTTTTGAGGTATGTAGATAGGGATCTCTTAAATGACTTTAGGCTTAGGGAAGATTTTAAATTTTTTTTTATGTTCCAGAAGTTTGGCATTTATTTAAAGTTTTTTTTTATATTTTTTTTATTTTATGGTTTGTTTTGTAATACAGAAATAAAGTACCACAACCCATTAACATTTTTCCTGCCAGAGGGGACAATAAGCCATTGCTCCGCGACAGGTCACAGTCCTCTCTCGCAAGGCAAACACACTTAATCTATTATTTGGACAGTCAGTACTGGGACTATCGCAGCTTGTCTGGATGTCCAATGGTTGCAAGAGGTTAACAAAAAAAAAAAACAATGTTCATACAAATACATGGAACGGTCTGAGCAGATTATTGGTAAGAGTTATAATTCCCCCACACCAAAAAGGAAATATAAAATAACATCCATACAACAGTTCAGTTATTTAAGTGCTATGTCCTGAATACCTGTCTGTAGCCAGACAAATGTTCATGGATTTTTATACATTGTCGTACACAGCAATGTAGGAATTTATAGAGAATGTTTCAGATTTACCTTTACAGTGAGTGAGCGGGGCAATTTCAAGCCCCCTCTGATTGCAAAGCATTTTGGAAAGTTATTGCTTTGGTAATCTGTTTGGGTTGCTACTGCAAGGAATACATTAACTGAGTCTTTTAAAAATGGCTCCCAGTACATAGAGTGCAATATGGAGCTAAACATTGAACTCCCCAAATTGGGTGTATAGGAGTTTCTGCTGCAGATGGATAAATGTTTAAAGAGAAACCATCACCAACTATACAGTAGTTTTAGGAAACTTTTACGGTGAAATTCTACATAAAGGACTGCTTTGCAGATTCTCTCTCCCCTTATCTGTCTGTATACACATGTAGCTATTACTAGCAATAAAACCACTGATAAAGCAGGAGATTTATTGCTATAATCTGCTAATTTGAATCATTATTTTATCTTCAATTACCTCCCAGGACAAAGGCAAATCGCCATTATGCACGTGTGGAAACCAATACAGGAATTACTGTTAAAATCCCCCATGTTAGAAAGTTTACAATAAATATATACATTTAACATATCCACAGATAGCTCAGGTCTGAGCGCACATTATTAAGCGAATGGCGCTCAGACCACACGAATACAGTTTAATCGCCATGGAGCCAAAGTCTTTAATTCCACAAACAGGCTCCATGGCAGGCTATCTGGGTACGTTTACACCGAATACATTGCAACACTAAAAGTCCCGAATGCTCCGCTGTTCGGTTCCCGAACGAGTTTGCAGACTTCCAGCCTCAGCGGGGCTTGGAAGACAAAAGTGTCCGCTTTTGGTGTCCTGCCGCTGGGTAGAACAAACGCTGGCTACTCGGGGAGCTTCCATAACACTGCCATCGTGTGGCGGCTAGTTGTAACCGCGACCACCCAGTAATTGTCAATTAAGCTGCGGTTAACCGCAGCTTCTGGGAGGTAAATTGACGACATACTCCACCTCCCAGGCGGTCCAGTCATTCGTGCGGTTGTGCGGTACATAGAATTTACCGAACACCCTGGCAGAAAGGCACGAAGAAGCCTTTCTGCAGAGGAAAATACAAGTTTTATCATTGGGCAACAGGCGAGCAACCAGGCTTCTCCAATGTAATGTGGCGAGATTGCTCTCGTCACAGTCCCGGACATCCCGGCGGACATGCTCCTTCTGGACAGGGTGCACTGGGTGGCAAAGCCACCTGACTCCACTCCTCGCGATGTCTTACTCAGGGAACACTACTACCACATTAAAGAACTAGTTCTCAAGTCACATCGCAGCAAAGCTGACCCGCACAAAGAATACCTGTCCGAATGCATCATGGCGGATCTTTCAGCGGCAACCCTGCGTCGAAGAAGGGACTTCAATCAAGTCACCACGGAACTCCGTAACCACGGAATCTGCTACAGGTGGGGCTTCCCCACGAAAATAATCATAACCAAAAATGGGAAATCGACATACTTTGCATCTCCATAGGAGGGAATGACGGTGTTGGTAGAATGGGGCCTACCATACCATAACCAATACCATAACTGTATTATATATCGTTATCTGTATGATATGTCAGCCACATTTTATGTCTTTAATTGCAGGTATATTATGATCAACCCAGCAATCGCCCTTCTCTTCTCACCTCTTAAACCATGCATATTAAGTAATACGGGCACCCAGACTATCCTCACACACTACCACCCACTAAAAAATAGGGAGGACACTCTAAAGCTATGCCGGGGGACATGTGGCGTGAGACCCACGGGTCGACCAGGGCAGACCCGGCCTTAGAGGCCGAGGCTTACATCAGGATAGACCGCATTTAGCAGTGCAGCACTCACATGCTCCCCATTGCCACTATCCGAGTAAGGAGAGTCGACGCACCACAACCATAAGAGGGACAAAGGGAGGGAGACCACACGGGAGGCCTAATGATTGGCAACACACGTAGCCGGGTCCCCTCTAATATGCCTATACACGACACAATGAGCTAAATAATCCCTCACCGAGGGGACGCCCTTGGAGGCCTTGGAGCCTCAAGTAACCCCCCCCAAGTCAGGCAATATGCACGATCACCCCGAAGCCCCCGTGTAAGAAATGAGTATGATGTGAGGAGGACACCCAACAGGGCGAGATGTACAGGATGACACGATAATATGCTAGCCGATATAGCTGGATACACGATCAGAGAATGTTAACACAGCTGCCTCTCTTAATGTTATGTTGTGTGATATGCCATAATGCTCTAATACTTAATACTTTATGCTTTAATACTTTATTCCTGCAGTTCATTAATCTGTCTATAAACGGTTTCAGCTCCAACTATAGACGCAGAATGGAGCCCAGATAGCCACTCGCTTGGAGGCTCACATCCAAAACCCCACGGTACGATTAGCGTACCAGACAATAGGTCTTTGTATATAACACCCCGAACACAACCGACCCTACCCTCCCTTAGTTCTTTCTGCTCTACCCTCCTCCCCAGCCAACCCTGCAAAACCACAAAACTACAGAAAAGCCTAACCACATAAACAAGAAAGTAACACCACCACCCACGCTGCCGCTTTTATGATCATCTATTCACAAAATACAAAAGGCCTCAATACGCCACATAAAAGGTGCATATTACTGGATGATCTAAAATGAACCAAGGCAGAGAGTCTATATACAGGAAACACACCAACCGCATCCCTACATTCGCCATTAGAGAATATCCGACACAATACCATGCAACACACAAGTCTAAGTCCAGAGGGGTCTCAATTCTGCTGCACAACTCCCTAACTGTAGAAACACTCAGTATCAACAAAGACGGCTGTAATGGATCATCTGGCACCCTGACTGGTACCTCCATTGAAGGATGCTCCTAGCGCTTCCTGAGGACTCCAAGCACTGCAGCAGACACCACAACCACCGAACCGGAGAAGCATACGAATGCTCTCAAGCATATGAATGCCGTAAGCAACAGAACAGGAAAAGCCTACAATCAGCTTACACTCCTGGCAATCAGCATACAATCCAATTCCTCCAATAACAAGACGACACTTCGTTTTGAGGTCAAACAGAACTGATTGTACTGGCACATACAGCCTCTTTTATTCACAATCCACAAACATAGTACTGCCCACAGGGTTTTGAAATACAACCAATCAATCCGGACAATACACACAGACACTCCCACACAAAATTCTCCCCTCTGCCTGTGATATGATTACTGAACACAATGGGTAATATAATTATCACAGGCAGAGAAATACAGTTTTTACAAAATATGAATAACTTCCAAAATATACATGCCATTCACATAAAACATAAATTTTCAGAATCCGCATGCTTGAAATATACACATACTTAAAAATTAGGGCAATCGGTTCACGGGTTAAAAAGTTAAGGGAAAGTCCTATTTGACAAAATGAAGCATGGTTTTTCTGCCCAAAACCAGTTCATCACAGAGTCTTCTATCCTGGAGATAATTGGGAAGTAATCCAATTATCTCCAAGGACAGAGGCAAAACTCCATTAGCCACATGGTAGCAAAATACAATAAAATACCTAAAAATATATATAAATGTGCAGCGATTGCATAAAACGGGTACATTCAACATATCCCCAGATAGCTTAGATCTGAGCGCAAATTATTGCTGAATGGCGCTCAGATCACATACATACAGTTCAATTGCCATGGATCCAAAGTCTTTCACATAGTCTTTCATTATACGAATGGGCTCCATGGCATAGCTATCTGGGGTAACACTGCTCACATAGGGAAAGTACCGAATGACCCGGCTTTCGGGTCTTTGCAGGGGAAAATCCAGCATTTCAACATGGGGCCATAGTCACAGGGCAGGAGGGTGGCAATCAGTCTTCTCCAATGCCCAGTCTCGAGGCTGGTTCCGCCACAATGGGCAGGGATGATTTGTGATCCTACACTGAATAATCATTGGCCCAATCATTCTAGTATGTCCCTACAGCCCCAAAGACCAGCAACGCAACTTCCTACATAAGGTCCTTAACAAACTACCGGCTGATTAGACTGTCTCTACGATTATCTGCGGTGACTTTAATAACACCATGGACTCAACAGCATAGACTCAAAAACCCTCATCACATCGACCAGACACCACAAGCTCAAACCCAATAACAAAGCATTCATGAAACTCATCCATGAATACGGTCTATACGATACCTGGAGAACAAGACACCCATCAGCAAGAGAATATACATTCTTCTCTCAAGTACATAAAACCTACTCCAGAATTGACCACATCCTTGCATCTGTCCCACTCCTACCACAAATAGAAGACTGCGCCATAGGGAATATAGTATGGTCCGACCATGCCCCACTAATTCTAACTATCCACTACCAACACCGAGGTAAGCCCCCGTGGCACCTCAACGACTCGCTCCTACACGACGCGCAATTCACAGACCAGCTGACTACAACCCTACAAGACTACTTCCACCATAATGACAACTCTGAAGCCTCCACCTTCTCCATCTGGCAGGCCCACAAAACAGTCCTGAGGGGACTGCTGATAAGCCGAGCATCATACCTCAAGCGCCAATGGGACAAAGAATATACTGACCTACTCAGAATGTTGAGAGACACTACGACAACACATCTTTTAAACCCATCTGACACTCATGCTGAATCCATAAAACAAATCACCACACAAATTAACACACTAACACTTGGTAAAACAGACCACATTCTCACCAAACTGAAAACATATACACAAGGCAACAAAGCAGGTAAACAACTGGCCAACTTACTCAGCCAAAAACAGGCCAACTCCAAAATTCCATACCTGAACACAAACACAGGTGGGAAACTCCACAACCCACAAGACATCAATGATAGCATGGCCGATTACTACCACTCCCTCTGCAACCTAAAGACAGACCCCACACTACACCAACCCACCCCACAAGAAAGAGACGACTTCCTCCAAACTACCACGCTACCCACGCTAACGACCGCACAAAAAGACATCATACAAAACCCCATTTCCACGCAAGAAATAATTGACACTGTCCAATACCTCCCAAATGGGAAATCACCAGGCACGGACGGTCTGACCAACTCCTATTACAAACAATTTGCGACAATCCTGGCCCCTCAGCTACGGAACACATTTCACCATGCTTTACAAACAGGGACGATGCCATCAGAGATGCTCATGGCACACGTTGCCACACTCCCCAAACCAAGGAAACTTCTAACCCGCAGCCAAAATTTAAGGCCCATCTCTCTTTTGAACACAGATTTGAAAATTATCGCAAAGATCTTCTCCATCAGACTGGCTCCCATTATCCACACAATTATAGGTGAGGATCAGGTGGGGTTTGTAGGGGGCAGGCAGGGAGCAGACGGCACACGTAAAACCCTAGACTTGTTATATCCCTTGTTATATCCCATTCTTACTGGCGGTCCTATCCCGCCACAGTTCCTATCACTAGTCACAGCACTATACTCCTCCCCAACAGCACATGTCGCAAATGGGGGATTCATATCAAAACCATTTCATATCTCCAACGGCTCTAGACAAGGATGCCCACTATCCCCGATACTCTACATCCTAGCGTTAGAATCCCTCACCCAACTAATACGCAGTAATCCAAACATACACGGGATTAAGACCAGAGGCCAAGAATATAAACTATCTCTATTTGCTGATGACATCCTATTAACTCTTAAGCAGCCAAATATGTCCTTACCCAACTTCCATAAAACCCTCTCCCTATACAGTAAATGTTCCTACTATAAACTGAACATCGCAAAAACTCTAGCCCTAGGAATCAATATCGCCAGCCCAGACTTGACGACCCTAAAAACAAATTTCAATTACGACTGGAGACAGGACCACATCAAATTCTTAGGAGTCATCTTAACACCAACAACACACACGCTCTTCAAGGCATACTACACTAAACTGATCACTGAAATCAAAACTCTCCTACACAGTTGGAAGAGAAAATACATTTTGTGGACGGGCCGAATAGCCTCAGTGAAAATGGTGATCCTACCGAAAATCCAGTACCTGTTTTGCACGCTCCCACTCACTCTCCCAAAAAATTACCTGCTAGAATTGCAAAACACATTGAACGATTATGTATGGGACCACAAGAAACCGAGAGTGGCAAGAACCACGATGTACAGACTGTTCACCCAAGGCAGAATGGGCCTGCCTGAGGTGGTGGGATATCGAGCGGCTCACATTGCACCACTGTTGGCAACATCACACAGCCGTAACCCGGTGGCGTGGGCTGAAATAGAGAAGAACCATGCAAGGGGACTCTCTCTGCCACTTCTGGCATGGCTGCCAAAAACTCACAGACCAAAAAACTGGGAATTACTGCCAACCACCTTGCTAACCCTCTCCATATAGGATAGCTATCGAAAGAAGATGGGGGAAACAGCACTATTATCCCCAGTACTCCCAATAGAAGCACTACCACGATTCATTCCAGACTTCAACCAGAAGCTCTGGCAAAGACACGGCATGACAATTATGTCACAACTACTACAGGGCAACAAACTCAAGAAACTCTCAGACCTCAGAGCAGAATTCGAGCGGCTCACATTGCACCACTGTTGGCAACATCACACAGCCGTAACCCGGTGGCGTGGGCTGAAATAGAGAAGAACCATGCAAGGGGACTCTCTCTGCCACTTCTGGCATGGCTGCCAAAAACTCACAGACCAAAAAACTGGGAATTACTGCCAACCACCTTGCTAACCCTCTCCATATAGGATAGCTATCGAAAGAAGATGGGGGCAACAGCACTATTATCCCCAGTACTCCCAATAGAAGCACTACCATGATTCATTCCAGACTTCAACCAGAAGCTCTGGCAAAGACACGGCATGACAATTATGTCACAACTACTACAGGGCAACAAACTCAAGAAACTCTCAGACCTCAGAGCAGAATTCACGTTACCCTCCATGGCAACCTTTTCCTACCTGCAAATGCAATCTTGGAAAAACCTCCAACCAGTACAACAAATAGCACAGACACTGGACCCATATTGGACTAAAATAACAAAAATATGTACGGAGACCAAGCCGGCAACGAAACTCATATCCACGATATACGCTTCTGAACACATACAATCTCAAACGCACCCACCTTCCTTCAAGTTAGCATGGGAACGGGATATTGGACACCCACTCACAGACGACCAATGGTAAGATATATACCGAGCCCACCAACGACTGACACTCTGCACGAACCACCTAGAACTTTCACGCAAGCTACTTTACATATGGTATCTAGTCCCCACAAGACTCAAGCACAGCTTCCCCGACACATCTGACACATGCTGGAGATGCCAAACCAACAGAGGATCCCTAATACACATATGGTGGCACTGTCCACTGCTTAAACACGTCTGGTCACAGGTCTCAAACCTAGCGACCCAAAGCACGGGTCTGCAACTACCTCTAACACCTGAAACATTCCTACTACTCTTGATCCCACAGGAGCCACACCCACACACCTCAAGTACATTGTATACCACATTCTCATTGCAGCTCTCACCATCATAAGCAGGCAGTGGAAGCAAACAACCACCCCAACGATCAACCAATGCATAGAGGTGATCGAGGGCACCAAAATATATGAAACTTTAGCATGAAAGACACGGCAGAGGAGCTCCCACTGGTCCACAGCATGGGACCTGTGGGACAAACACACCCCACTGACATAACACACAATGTCACCAGAGGCTGGACTGAGAATCTCTACGACAGGAGGAAAAATACACCCAAACACACATATTCCGAACTGCAACATACGTAACTACTATGAAACCCAAACTGCACCCTCCCCCTCCCACCTTAGATACCCCCTACCAAAAAAAAAATAAAAATATATATATATATATATATATATGTGTGTGTGTTTTTTTTTTTTATATATAAATCTTACATATATATGGAAGTGATTTGCATCTAAATATTTTTTTACGATAAATAAAGCTATGAATTAATTCTTTTGAACGCAAAAAAAGTTTTGTTGGGCATTTCATTTCTTGATTTGTAAATGTAAATGGGTTTCAGGCAACTATTCTGATTTATGTAATAGTTAAATGCATCTGTTAGTATAAATGATTTAAAATCATGATAATTATCACTTACAATATGAAAGGTCTTCGTGTTCCACAAAGATGCACAGAGTTCAATACACAGTTCTATACATAATTTTAGAAGATTGCTAGCAGATGTTGTTACTGTAAACTAAACATGATTTAATTAAGGCATACTAATGTTAATTGCAAAACAGATTATATAAGAAATTGTTTATTAATAATGTTAAACAATGGAAAATATGACTTAAATTTTATTTTTGAAACCCTAACATTTTACCTAGATTGTTAAAATGCATTAACCCTTTTACTACATAGAAGTATGCAAAAAGGACAAAGAAAGACAACCAGAATCGTTATTGTGTGTTGGCTTTGGAAAGTTTATTTGTTATGTCTGTATCTAAATAGCATTTATTTTAATGTTAAACAAAAAAAAAAAAAAAAAATTATAAAATAATTTAAAGTTCAAAGTCAAAAAAAATATGATTTACAAATAGTGTTTTCACATTTTTTCTATGCTATATACATCATACATAGCCATATACATTGTACATGCACTATATTTTTCCCAGTTATTCAACCGCTATGTTACCACACTACTTATAATGTTGCATTGATATATTTTCTGTATGATTAATAGTAGACATCAAATAAAGCAGTTTGATTCCTTAATTCCACTCTCCTCTTTCCAATTAAATTTCCCTTCTTTATTTGACTTATATTTTTTGCATCTACTGACAGCTGGTGAAGTATAAAGATGGTGGGGCGCTGCCCCTCAAACTGTTGGGCTGTATCCACATAAAGGGATACTATAGTGTTACGAACACAAATCTGTTTTCCTAACACTATAGAGCCCTCTGGTCCCCGCCTCCCATGTGCTCTCCCCTGTAGTAGATATGATTCCAGGATTGCCCTGGTGCCTGCAATGTAAGTAGTCAAACTGTTTGCTAGAGGTTTTTCTTCTTTAATGGGTTCTGCCAGCTTCGCTGCCTCTTCCCTTATGGTACTAGAAGCCAGAAGCTCCATCTAGTAGTTTCTGTTAGCTATCCTGAGCTAAGCCCTGCAATCATCAGCTGTGGTTAGCTCAGCGCAGAGAGCTTCCAGCTGCAGTGAGGCAGAGAGTAGCACACGGCAGACCCCAGGTAACAAGTCAAACTGTTCGCAAACAGGTTTACAAATTACATTTGGGGGGTGGCAGGATACTCCTGAAATGTGGCCGACTAGCCTCCTTAAAAACACAATGCTGTATGTAAATTGAAGAGTCTTTTAGATAAGGATGACGTTTCAGTCCCACCTGTGGACTTTCCTCAGAAACACACACACAAAAAAAAAAATATATATATATATATATACAGGTTTTTATGAATAAGAACCCTGAAGCAGGCGTTTATTCAGTAACGCAGAATGGGCACTTACTTACCCCAGACAGCAGGTGGCTACTCTGACAAAATATCCTGCAGAGATAGGAGGCATTTGACGGTACAAAGGGAGTGCAGAAGATCCACTTCCAGTTCCTCACTTCTGCCTCAAGCGCCCTCGGTGATGATGTCAGGAGCCGGAATATAACATAACTCTGGCCCCGGCGTAACTAAACAGAGTGCGAGTGAGCAACGAGGAACTGGAAGATTACAGGAGCCTCTGGATCCTAGGGAGAAGATTCATTCCCCATTGGACTAGAGGGAGAACATTTCCACTGGACCCCAGGGAAAGGACCCACACCAGCTCTCCCAAAGATAGGGCCTAAAAAATAAAACCACAAGAAATAATATTACTTTCTGAGTGTGTGTGCAAAAAATGTGTAAATGTGTGAGTGTACCTGTCAGTGTGTGTCTGTCAGTGTATATGGTGTGCCTGTCAGAGTATGCGTGTGTATTAGCATCTGTGAGTGCGTTTGTGTCTGTAAGTGTTTCAAATCAGTGTGTGTCTGTCATTGAGAGTGTCAGTGTGTCTGTCAGTGAGTGTGTTTCAAATCAGTGAGTTTGTGTGTCTGTCATTGAGAGTGTGTGGCAGTGTGTATGTGTATGTCAGTGTGTGTCTGTAATTGAGAGTGTGTATCTGTGTGTGTATGAGTCAATGTGTATATTTTTTTGAGTATGAGTCAGGGTGTGTATCTGTGTGTTTCAGTGTGTAAGTGTGGGGCAGTATATGTGCACCCAACAGTCACACACCAACTGTACATACAGACACATTCAAACACAAACACTAACCACTGCTTTTTCGAATAGCAACAGTACATACAAACATACATTTGTATTCAAATGCTAACACTACACACAAATACATACATATATTCAAAGACACAAAACATGGTTACATTCATAACCAGATATTTTCTTTCTATTGCATTAAGAAATATTTATTCATAAAAATTGTAATGCACTGTTTCAGCAAATACTATAGACTTCACGTGTTGAATTAGCCTTACGACCGTAGAGACAAGGTGGATAGGGCTGGGGTTGGTACATGGGTGGGTGGGGAGGGGGAAACAAAATTTTATTCTGCTCTGGTTATGCCATTGCTCCTTGAACCATACCCAACACTGTGCTGTTCCTTTAACACTGAGAGGGCTAATGTATTACTTTTGAACTACCCCCTGAATAGAACTAATTGCGTGAGATTGTCACAGCACAGCCATCATGGCAGATAGTATATCCTGGATACATTCTCCTTCTTTAGTAAATAGCTAGCCTAAATTTATCAAAAGTAATAATTTTCTATATTATATATGTTTGTGTGTTGTTGCATATAGTTAAAGCGGCACTGTCACGCCAAACTTACCTTTCCCCAATTGATTCCTCTGCTCTCCCTCTGTCAGGATCTGTTCTTCATTTCTTCCTGTCTGCTCTAGTTTTCTTTAAAACATAAGACAAAGTAATGACTACTTTGTCTTATGGAGGTTTCCTACACCTGACCAGCGGAGGAGCAAAGTGTGCTTCATTTCCGGTGGTCAGAGCAAATTTCCCACAATTCTCACCTTTTGATCCATGATCTCGCGATGCTTCCTGTCAGTTTTCCTGAACGTCCTGTCACTTAGACAGAACGCCGGCGAAACTACTGAATTTCGTCCTAATAAAACGAGAACAGTTTGTTCATTCATGTTAGGACGCAATTCAAGTCTTTGATCAGATTGGAATTTCATTCAAATTAAAGAAACTCTGATGCTATTCATGCTGGGGCTGCATCTTGCAGCCACTTAGTAGATAACTCCCTAATTCCCACGGTATCAGGGAGCTATCTACTAAAAGGCTGAAAGACCAAGATCGGACTTTCAGCCAAATAATTTACTAATACTTAGTAAAGATTACTTAGTATTAGTAAATTCTACCCCTACTCGCTATGCCGCAAGTAGGGGCATGTCTATTAAACAGTGAGCAGCCTAAGCGGCCGGTGGGGGCCCTATATGAAAATGTAGGGGGGGACCTATTGTCCTCCCCCCTGGCCCCCACCCGTGAGTGGCAAGTGGGGGCCCTAACTTAAAATGTAGGAGGGGGACCTATTGTCCTCCCCCCGGTCCCCACCCCTGAGTGGCAGGTGGGGACCCTAAATGAAAATTATGTAAACCAATCAGTGTGCTCTGATAGTTAAATGCAGAGACTGACAGCAAGTCTCTAGATTTACCTGTCACAGCACTCTGATTAGTTGGCTTGGAATCAGAGTGCTCTGTGTCATTTTACTCAGCGTGGGAAAGTTCTTTGGGATTTTCCCATGCTGTGTAATTTGACTCATAACAGCACAACCAATCAGAGAGTTATGAGTCAAATTACACAGCATGGGAAAATTCAGCATGGGTATTATGGATTTTTATTTGGGGTTAGGGGGGTAGGTAGGGATTTATTAATTTTTAGGGTGAGGGGGGTGAGTAGGGGCTTGGGGACCCCTAGTCACCTGAAGGGTTAACATTTTAATTTGGAGACCCCACACGCTGCTCATGAGTGGGGGCCCGGGGGGACAACATTCCTCCCCTATTGTTATTTAGGGCCCCCACCTGCCGCTCAGGGTTGGGGCTGCGGAGAGGACAATAGGTCCCCTCCTACATTTTTATTCAGGGTGCCCACCTGCTGCTCTGGATGGGGGCCAGGGTGAGGGGAGCGGGAGGACAATGGGCCCCCCCTTATTGTTATTTAGGGTCCCCACCAGCCGCTCAGGGGTGGGGGCCAGAAGGGAGGACAATAGGTCCCCCCCTTATTGTAAGGGGTGGGGGCCAGGGAGGAGGACAATAGGTGTGTGTCCCCACCTTTTCATTTAGGGCTCTCACCCGCTGCTCAGGGGTGGGGGCCAGGGTGTAGAACAACAGGTGTCCCTCCCCCCACATTTTCATTTAGGGCACCCACCCATGAAATTCCTATCTGAACAAAGTCCCAAATGGACAAACTGTTCTCATTCTGTTAGGATGAAATTCTGTAGTTTCGCCGGCGTTCTGTCTAAGTGACAGAATGTTCAGGAATACTGACAGGAAGCATCGTGAGATCACGGATCAAAGGTGAGAATTGTGGAAAAAATTACTCTGACCACCGGAAATGAAGCACACTTTGCTCCACTTTGCACACTTTGCTCCTACTTTGTCTCATGTTTTAAAGAAAACTAGAGCAGACTGGAAGAAATGAAGAACAGATCCTGACAGAGGGAGAGAAGAGAAATCGATTAGAGAAAGGTAAGTTCGGCATGACAGTACCGCTTTAAAGTTCACTCTGCTGTCAACAAATTTCACATCCTCCTGCTCTAAGGCCTTACAGTTGTGCTGGTACTTCGGAGAGTATATTATTATTTTATTATTATTTTTTATTTATTTTTGTTGCATATTTTAACCCCTTAACATTGTTAGGGAAAACTATTCCGCCCCACATGAGCTCCCTGTCCAGGCAGACTTACCAGGACCGTTGATCCGTGGTGATCCCAGGCCAGGTGGCCTGCCTCTCGAGACAGGCAGTCGCCCTGCTTCCATTTCGGCCCTCCAGGGCCATTTGATTGCGACAGATGTCAAAAATCACATGACCGGAAAGCAATCTATGAGACTGCGTGCAGGGGACTGTGTGTTCAGGCAGTCCCCCTAGTGCCTGAAAAATAAAGAAAAGTTCAGCACACACACTAACACAGTATATTATACATGTATTATACATGTGTAATATATTCTAAATTAATTAAATAATTTGATTAGCATATTATACATATACTATACATTTAAAATTTAATAATAAGTGTATACAATTTATACTTAGAATTAAATTATGCATGTATTAATCAGATGATTTAATAATATACATAAAATATATATTTTTTTAAATCAATAGGTAATGTCATAAGCGTATCTTGATATTATATATATATATATATATATATAGATAGATATATATATATATATATATATATATATATATTTCATATATCCTCGGCACTCACCCCTCTCATTGTTGAAGCATTGGTGCTACCGGCGTACTGTATATATTTAGATTGAAGCAGAGAGGTGCATTTATAGGTCTTGGTCCAAACTTGTAGTTTTTTTTTCAAATATTATTCATAAGTTGTCCCGATATATAGTAAGGCGTAGCCTGGAATTGTGGGAGGGGTTACCCGGCTATAAAAGCTCAGGCCCCAGCCAAATCTATACTGGAATCGCTGGGTTCATTCAGAAACTTTGAACTTCCGGTTCAAACTCACCGGCATATCGCTCCCACGTGGTCCGCTCCAATCGAAGTGCCCCCTGCTAACCCTGTTCGGTACAAGCCCGGCGGTCTCCGTGCCCGGCATCAAGCGCTCCAGTCCAGCTTACTATCGGGGATCCGGCGAACTCCCATCCTCCTCAGCCATACCCACGGCAGTTTCAGGAACAGTAAACATACTTATACAATAAACATCAAAATAATCTGAATTGGAGTATACAAAAACTCTATACACAATAATAAGCAGGGCTGCGTCACATACAAAAGAGCGACTAAACAACCAAATAAAATATAAACCAACAAGGGTATGTGAGCGCTCCAAATAAAATATGACCACTAGAAAAATTACACTCCAAAGCAGCAGCTGTAGAATAAGATAAAAATGTACATATACACAAAATATTTATTCATATAAAAATAAACAAATCATAAGAACCATGAAAAAATCCTTATAAATCTAAATATAAAAAAAGTTCATAAGGATGTGTCCAAACCAAAGTTCAAAGATACATAGTGTGGGGCCCCCAACACTAATATGGATTATGTATCAAAAGGAAAAAAATTAAAAAGAGATTGTGCACATCAAATAATAAAACATCAAAAAATGTCCAAAAATGAATATCACACCTCAAACACATATATAGTTCATGGGGGAGGGAGCTCATAAACCCGCCAAACTACTAGGTAAAGGTGAGGGGTGCCGCAATGAATAGTCTCCTAGTGTTAAAAACCTAGGGATTAAACAAAAGCAACTTACCCTATTCACCCTACTTTCGTGTAAGGTGAAGGGAGCACGCCAACTCCCTACCACGAGACAAGATGTGTGGGACTGAATTCAACAGCTGCCGAAAATCCCTCCCGAACCGTAAATGAAGTCGGGTAGAAAATCAAAGGAGACGGAAAAACAGATCGTCTACGCGTTTCGTCCCCTATGAGGGACTTTATCAAGACAAAGATCTGTTGTCCACAGACTGGGTATATATACCCTATTCCTAAAGGAGTGGTCATTCAATTAAACAATAATAAAAATTAAGAGTCAATTTGTAGAAGGCGGATCGCCTAAGGTGTGCATTTATTTATAATTTTTATAGAATAAACATCCAAATAATATTATTAAATATAAATCATCAGCCAATAGGCATTATCATTCTCTCTATTTAACAATTGTTTAGGGAGATAAAACGTATGAAATCAAACCTGTATGTAACAGTGTAACTTTTTGAGACTATCTATCATCTTTTTCATATTATAGAAATACTCATAGGCTGTAGTTCTTTATATTTCTATATGTATGTAGACCTATGCACACATATGGGTGCATTCTTCCCCATCAGCTGCAACACAGAGGACTCTTATATACAAGTAAAGAACTTAACAGCTTAAGTTTATTTAATACAAGCCTCCCAAAGACTCTAAAAAAATTATAAAAAAATATATAAAAATAATATAAATCCTAATCAATAAATATAAAGATGCATAAAAGAACACATAATTCTGATAAATACCAATATGTTACATATAAAAAGCTTTTTAGGGAAGTCACATAACATACAATCAAAGCTTATGTTCAATGAACACAAATTGAAACAATAAATAAATAAATGATCTAAATAAATAGGTTATACTTAAACAGGGGTGGAGGGGGGGAAAAGGGGATAGGGACACACAGTAATGAATGCATCCCTCATATCCCTTGTGATCCATTCCCCACTGTTAAAGCAGAACCATAAAAAATTAATCAAAAAGAAAAAACAAAATTAAGTAATGTGCTCCAATTCCTCATTTAACCCATACGGATTAAGAGTATTCAGTCGGAAAATCCACCTGGTCTCAGCTACAATAAGAGCTGTTTTTCTATTAACAATCTTCTCTGGGATATGTTCAATACCCATAACAGATATATATAAAGGATTGCTCTCATGGGCCATTTGGAAGTGTCTAGCTACCGGGGATTTTCTATCCTGTTTAATGATCGCTAGTCTGTGTTCTCTGAACCTAGTTTTCAATGACCTAGAAGTCTGGCCAACATAAAGCAATCCACACGAACACTTCAGTAAATAGACAACATATGGGGTGTTACAGGTAATCCTTGAGGTTACTTGGAAAGTCTCATTATTCAAAGAAGACGAGAAATCCAAACCTCCATGGTGTATATACTGGCATGTTAGACATCGCGTTGAACCGCATTTGAAATTCCCTACACCAAGGGCTGCCAATGTGTTATGGGATTCTGCTGAGGCAAGCTTAGATGGAGCTAACAAGTTCTTTAAATTTCTATTTTTCCTAAAGGTTATTCTTGGTGACCCAGCTAAACTAAATTTCAACCAAGGATCCAATAATAAAATAGACCAATGTTGGCGTAGAATGGAGATAATCTGGTCATATGCCCTATTAAAGGTAGTGGTAAATATGGGACCCTTATTATGAGAAACATCCCTAGTACTGATGTTAAATTTATTCCGGGTGTTGGATCTTCTTTTAGGAGTTGAATTTTCCAAAAGGGATAATACTTCCATATGTTTAACTGATGGCACGGGAGATCTAGCTGGAGACTCCTGATCAATATAAGGCTCTATAAGTGAATTTCTCGAAATGTTTCTAGCCTTATGATATGCCTGATAAATGGTGTTTGGATCATAATCTTTATCCAGGAAACGTTGACATAATTCCAAAGATTCTTCTTCAAAGTCTTCCAAGAGAGAACTATTTCGGCGTAGTCTAATAAACTGACCAAACGGGATATTATAAATCCACGTTGGATGATGACCACTCGTTGAATGTAAAAAACCATTAACATCGACCGGTTTCTTAAAAGTTTTGGTGAGGACATGTCCAGGTTTCCCGCATAGGATCAAATCAAGGAACTCAATAGTTGTCTTATTTTTATTACTAGTAAAAGATAATCCCCATTCGTTGTTATTGAGATAATGGACAAAGTTATCAGTATCATCAAGATCACCCTTCCAAATAATCAAGATGTCGTCGATAAACCTTAGGCGATCCGCCTTCTACAAATTGACTCTTAATTTTTATTATTGTTTAATTGAATGACCACTCCTTTAGGAATAGGGTATATATACCCAGTCTGTGGACAACAGATCTTTGTCTTGATAAAGTCCCTCATAGGGGACGAAACGCGTAGACGATCTGTTTTTCCGTCTCCTTTGATTTTCTACCCGACTTCATTTACGGTTCGGGAGGGATTTTCGGCAGCTGTTTAATTCAGTCCCACACATCTTGTCTCGTGGTAGGGAGTTGGCGTGCTCCCTTCACCTTACACGAAAGTAGGGTGAATAGGGTAAGTTGCTTTTGTTTAATCCCTAGGTTTTTAACACTAGGAGACTATTCATTGCGGCACCCCTCACCTTTACCTAGTAGTTTGGCGGGTTTATGAGCTCCCTCCCCCATGAACTATATATGTGTTTGAGGTCTGATATTCATTTTTGGACATTTTTTGATGTTTTATTATTTGATGTGCACAATCTCTTTTTAATTTTTTTCCTTTTGATACATAATCCATACTAGTGTTGGGGGCCCCACACTATGTATCTTTGAACTTTGGTTTGGACACATCCTTATGAACTTTTTTAATATTTAGATTTATAAGGATTTTTTCATGGTTCTTATGATTTGTTTATTTTTATATGAATAAATATTTTGTGTATATGTACATTTTTATCTTATTCTACAGCTGCTGCTTTGGAGTGTAATTTTTCTAGTGGTCATATTTTATTTGGAGCGCTCACATACCCTTGTTGGTTTACAGTAAACATACTTACCTACTCCAGGGTCCCAGAACCGTGAGTCTCATCCACACCACTCTCAGCCAGACGCCTGGCGTCCATTCACACTTTACACACCTGTCACTAAGGACTGTCATTCATACTTACCTTACCGCTCCGGGCTTCGTTCGGTACCGCACTCCACAGGCACATTCTCCCCCTGGCACTTACCCTCCAACGCTGGTCGGTAAACGGGCCACCCGGCTGAACTTACAAAAAAATTTTTTTTTTCTTCTCCTCTATACTAACAATACGCATGGCTGCTCACGACACCCCCTGGTGAAAAAAAAAAAAAAACACAATTGTACATATACTTCTGCTCTTTGAAATGTTATATGTTTCTGTTTTCTGGTACATATTGGCTGCTCAGAACAACCCCTGACGGCAATACATATTTTTACACAATGTTATGCTTTTAAATAGCGTCTGTTCCTATTTCCCTCGCCTTCCTTTCTCCCTTGCAAAAAAAAAACAAAACTACAATACGCTGAATACCATAAATTCTGTCACTCATGTTTTATTTGCCAACATTACCTACGCTTATATTCGTTACCTGTCACCTATACAGGTATTGTCTAAAACCCTACCCAGTCTAAACGGCAACACCTGAACCTCATCAGACATATACTTGTCAAAGACACACTCCGTCTTTGATCATACGGTAAGAAATAATCTACCCCATACAAGAGGTTGTCCTGTCCATTGCCATGTTCTTCATATGAGGTTCATTACTTAACTCCTTACGCCATCTCCTCAGGATTCATTTCTGGTTCATCAAAAAATCAATTTTCAACACCTTCCCTGATACTTGGAACTAGCATCGGACACCCATCCCTAGCCTACTACAGGTATTAGATTTATAAATTTACGCTTCACTTTGTCCTTAAACCTGTATGTATATCTAAGGGAATACAAGAGATAACTTTAGCTTTTCCTCAGATTATTACCCCAACTGGCGTTCAAGCTATCATCTAGACAGCACCATTATTTACAGCATCACCAGGTAAAAAAAATAAAAAAAAATAAAAAAATATTTTACGTTCAAGTTCCGAACCAGTTTAGTCGCCCTTAACCACCTGTTTTATTCCACAGACTCCAAATAAAATATCCTCCAAATTCTACGTCGAATCTCGTACGTCAAACAAATAGGTACGGTCGAACCACTATTACTCCCCCCGACTCAAAATTTTTTTTTAAAAAAATAGGGCGGTCAACTGGTGATTTTAGAGTACGGCCCCTAGCTAACATATTGTAAATTAAAAAAGATTCCTGGAGGCCAACACCCATCCTCATCGGAGGTATACGCCCCTTGGCCCAACGCATAGATAGAGCCTCACGAAAACCACCCTTGGTTACCAGTTAGGGCCTCACCAGTCACAGCCAATTTAATCCTTTTTCTTGTTACAGTCACCGAGAGGCCAACGTTCCCGCCACATCATTAAAGTGGTCCCCGTCCAACCGGCCCTCCGCATAGCTAGAGCCTCTCGCGCCACTTGGCACTAGCAGGGCCTCACCTTCCTCATAGAATAGTTAATGTTTCGCCTATTGGCATAGCTAGCACCAGTTGACTCAGGCAACTTCGCTCATTATCAAACTCCGTCTCTTACCCTGTTTTCAATTTTAGTATGTCTCAATCCCATGACCAAGAAGAAGAGCTGGCCATACCTGAAACCCCAACCAGACCTGCAACCCCGGCGGGCCCAAGCACACCCACTGAAAACCTAGAATCAGCCAGCCCATACGCTCTCAGGTCATGGACCATCCCCAAGCTCGCAGCCGAATTACGTCGCATGGGGGTCCCGTTTCCAGCTACAGCCCGCAAAACCGAATTATACAAACTTTTCATATCTAACACGTGTACTCCCCAACCAGGAGTAGTTCTGCATTCAGAAAACTACAACGAGATCAAGGGTCTGATGTCATCCCTCTTGGCCTCAATTACCACAATCAGCGCTAGGCTGGATAAGCTAGAAACCCCGCAGATGACGACAGTCACCTCACCCATACCAACCCTCATTTCGTCAATCCTCCCTCACGGTAATAACACTCCCTTAAACCCTATACCAAGCACATCCACCCACATCATCACACCTGCACATTTTGTACCCCCGACAATACGCAAAGACATTCTAGAAGGCAAGGACATAAACCTTGTATCTCTGCTGATCGCATCACAAGATGTAGTGGAAAACAAGGCGTACTGCTATGGTGATCTTTCGGTTGTGCTAAAAGCCAGAGATCCCAGGCTCAACCGGAAACTCACCATACCTGAATTCGTCCTTGCCTTCGGCCTCTACCGTGACGTAATCTGTTCCACATCCCCGCACCGTAGGGAGGAGTTGGACTTGTACATGCACAAGTTGGTGGACCTAGGGCATAAGTATGGGGGTTTTTCCTTCTATGATTATCATAAATCCTTTTCGGCCAAGGCAGCAATTTAACACTCATACCAACTGGAGTAACCTGGATACAGAACTTTTTTGCCGCCATTTCGCTGGCCAAAAACCTCCATCCTGTGCCCTGTGCGCCTCCATCTCACACTCCACCAACTTGTGCCCAGTCGATCCTAACATTACTACCACTAGTCGTGCTACCTTCGGTTCCTCCACGGCAGAACACAGAGGGTTGAAGGACAAGTTGGGTAGACCCATAGTATACCTTGGGAAAGCACAGATCTGCAACAACTTCAATTCAGGAAGTTGTGGTTTTAGCTCATGCAGACTGCTGCACGTCTGCTCAATTTGCTTCAGGGCACATGCAAAAACTATGTGCCCCAATCGTCTGTACCCAAAACAATGACTAACCGAAGTTAGCATTGACAACCTGGCATTTTATCTCCAGGCACACCCTTCCCTTCACTTAGTCAACTTCCTCATTCAAGGCTTCACTGAGGGTTTCCACACGGGCCTAGTCACACTTCCCACAGGTATTCTCGAATGTCCCAACTTACAGTCAGCTATCCTTGACCCAATCTCCACACAGTCACTGCTCAAGACCGAACTGACTAACGGCTTTATCGTGGGCCCCTTCGCTCACCCTCCGTTCACCAGCTGGCGTACCAACCCTATAGGTATCGCCACTGGGAAGTCCAACAATAAAAAAAGACTTATTTACGACTTGTCCGCTCCTCATTCTTTAGCTACCCCCAGCATCAATTCATTGATACCTTCAGAAGAGTATACCTCTGTAGACAATGCCATTCAATCCATTCTTAGGGCAGGTGCGGGAGCCTGGTTGGGAAAAACCGATATTTCCAACGCTTTTAAGCTCTTACCAATCCACCCGTCCCTGTGGCATGTGCACGGCATCAAATGGGGAAACAATTACTACTTTGCCACCCGCCTTACCTTCGGAGCAAAAAGTAGCCCAAAATTATTTGACATATTTGCTGACACACTATGCTGGCTACTCCTCAATATCACTCACTGTCCCGCAGTTCTGCACTACCTGGATGACTTCCTTACGATAGAATCACCTCAATCCTCACCAGTTAGTCTCCAGAAGACCTTGGCCCTATTTTCAACGTTGGGCGTTCCACTGTCTCCAACAAAGACAATAGGCCCTACCACAAAACTTACGTTCTTGGGTATTCAACTAGACACAGTCACATTACAGGCTAGTCTACCACGGGAGAAGGTGCAACATATCATTGAAATGGTAGAGTATTTTCTGGTGAAGGACACGTGTACCAGGTCAGACCTACAATCCTTATTAGGCACGCTGAACTTCGCCATGAAAATTATTCCTCAAGGTCGGTCGTTCATCTCAAGATTGTTGTGCCTTCTCCCGTTACTCAATACTGACTCCAGCACGTTATCACTAGATGCTCATGCCAAGGCAGATCTACTCATGTGGCTACGGTTCCTAACTCATTGGAATGGGAAAGCCATGTTTATCACTCCTTTATCAGATTCCTCACCTGTCATCTGGACCGATGCAGCAGCTCACACTGGGTTTGCAGCAATCTTTCGCAATGACTGGTTCAGAGATTCATGGCCAGTAGAAACCCTAGGTTTGCCCTCATTTCCCACTACATCTGCCCTATTCGAGATCTACCCGATTGTGGCAGCCGCCAGAGTATGGGGACACTTATGGCGGGGGAAAGCAGTAAAATGCTTTTCCGACAACAAACCAGCCTGTGACATAATCAACAAGGGTAGATCCTCCTCACTCACCATCATGAAATTGATCCGAAGGCTAACTTGGTTAGCGGCGACACTACAGTTTCACATCACATGCATCCACATTCCAGGAAACACCAACACAGCCGCTGATGCATTGTCTCGATTTAACTTACAGGTCTTCTTCAGGACACACCCCACAGCCAACTCCAGACCAGTCAGCACCCCTCCATTCCAAGACCTCATCCTGGACTAGAAAGACTGCTATCTCACAGCAGATATCTAGCCGGAGCAGCCCTATCCACAAACACATCTCGTGCATACAATCGAGCTTTTACCATATACACCAAATTCACGACACAGCATCAGATAACTGACACTCATTCTCTAGATTCCATTATTGCATTTATTTCTTTCTGCCACCTTAACCTAAAATTATCATTGAACACCATTAAACTATATCTCTCGGGTATACAACATCATATCATCAGTGCCTACCCTAGTTCTAAACCCTTCATGTCTTCCTACCCCGTGAAAAACATATTAAAAGGCATACTGAGATTAGACTCACCCACTACCTCTGCCAGACTGCCCATAGACGGTCCCAAGTTTCGCGCACTCTCCAATATCTTTTGAAACCAATACCAACCTAGTTATCAAGACAGCGACTTACCTAGCTTTCTATGGGTTTTTACGACCAAACGAGTTCACCACCAATAGTGGTTCATGTCAAAATCAACCCCTCAAAATTACAAATCTCCAGAAACACACAGATCACTACATACTCACCCTAGGTCACACTAAAACCAATCAAATAGGCCCACCTACCAAGATCTGCTACTATCCCACCGGCAATCAGTGGTGCCCCGTCGTAGTATTTGACACTTTCTTGGCTACTCTCACAGGTCTCAGTCAAAACGCCCCACTACTATCATTACAAGGTTTCCCCTTAACAACTGCCAAGTTCATTCAGTACGTCAGAACCTTGTTCATCCGACTCGGCCTCAACCCTACAGGGTTTTCTGGTCACTCGTTCAGAATTGGAGCTGCTTCGGCAGCCTCAAGTTACAACGTACCCTCTCACATAATTAAAAGATTAGGCCGATGGAAATCTGCGGTCTACGCCACAACCAGAAATAGAACTAAGGTCTGCATTCAAAGGTCTTGCTATGTAATCATGCATAATAAAGTGAATTGTTTACTCCTACCTTTTTGCCCTCTTTTATTACAGGCCTACCCCATACGTCGGTTTCGGCACACCACAACCGACTTCCATATTCTGGTATAATCATTACACTTCACGGCTTATGTCCCCGACTACAAATAGTAAGGCGTAGCCTGGAATTGTGGGAGGGGTTACCCGGCTATAAAAGCTCAGGCCCCAGCCAAATCTATACTGGAATCGCTGGGTTCATCCCTCCCACCACAACCCTCTATAACCTTTCTTGGGTGGGCCCTCTTTTATTACAGGCCTACCCCATACGTCGGTTTCGGCACACCACAACCGACTTCCATATTCTGGTATAATCATTACACTTCACGGCTTATGTCCCCGACTACAAATATATATATATATATAGGTGTCCTGAGGAAAGTTCACAACTGTGAACTGAAACGTTGACATTTTGGATGAAATACCTATATTTTTCAATTTGAAGTCCTTGAGTGCTAGCTTTCTTCTTGGAGGTTATATTTATGTGCAGCTGAGCACCGGGCCAAAACTCAAAGGAGAGCTGGAGTGCAGAACTCCCATCGAACTATATATATATATATATATATATATATATATATATATATATATATGAATGAATTATATTGGTTTTTTTTATATACACTGCTCAAAAAAAACAAAACACATCCTAGATCTGAATGAATTAAATATTCTTCTGAAATACTTTGTTCTTTACATAGCTGAATGTGCTGACAACAAAATCACACAAAAATTAAAAAAAATGGAAATCAAAATTTTCAACCCATGGAGGTCTGGATTTGGAGTCACACTCAATATTAACGTGGAAAAACACACTACAGGCTGATCCAACTTTGATGTAATGTCCCTAAAACAAGTCAAAATGAGGCTCAGTAGTGTGTGTGGCCTCCACGTGCCTGTATAACCTCCCTACAACGCCTGTGCATTTTCCTGATGAGGTGGCGGATGAGCTCCTGAGGGATCTCCTCCCAGACCTGGACTAAAGCATCTGCCAACTCCTGGAGAGTCTGTGGTGCAACATGACGTTGGTGGATGGAGCGAGACATGATGCCCCAGATGTGAGGTCTGGGGAACGGGCAGGCCAGTCCATAGCATCAATGCCTTCGTCTTGCAGGAACTGCTGACACACTCCAGCCACATGAGGTCTAGCATTGTCTTGCATTAGGAGGAACCCAGGGCCAACCGCACCGGCATATAGTCTCACAAGGGGTCTGAGGATCTCATCTCGGTACCTAATGGCAGTTAGGCTATCTCTGGCAAGCACAGTGGAGGGCTGTGTGGCCCCCCCAAAAATGACACTCCACACCATTACTGACCCACTGCCAAACCGGTCATGCTGGAGGATGTTGCAGGCAGCAGAACGTTCTCCACGGCATCTCCAGACTCTGTCACGTCTGTCACATGTGCTCAGTGTAAACCTGATTTCATCTGTGAAGAGCACAGGGCGCCAGTGGCGAATTTGCCAATCTTGGTGTTCTCTGGCAAATGCCAAATGTCCTGCACGGTGTCGGGCTGTAAGCACAACCCTCACCTGTGGACGTCGGGCCCTCATACCACTCTCATGGAGTCTGTTTCTGACCGTTTGAGCAGACACATGCACATTTGTGGCCTGCTGCAGGTCATTTTGCAGGGCTCTGGCAGTGCTCCTCCTGTTCCTCTTTGCACAAAGACGGAGGTAGTGGTCCTGCTCCTGGGTTGTTGCCCTCCTATGACCTCCTCCACGTCTCCTGATATACTGGCCTGTCTCCTGGTAGTGCCTCCATGCTCTGGACACTATGCTGACAGACACAGCAAACCTTCTTGCCACAGCTCGCATTGATGTGCTATCCTGGATGAGCTGCACTACCTGAGCCACTTGTGTGGGTTGTAGACTCCATCTCATGCTACCACTAGAGTGAAAGCACTGCCAGCATTCAAAAGTGACCAAAACATCAGCCAGGAAGCATAGGAACTGAGAAGTGGTCTGTGGTCACCACCTGCAGAACAACTTCTTTATTGGGGGTGTCTTGCTAATTGCCTATAATTTCCACCTGTTGTCTATCCTATTTGCACAACAGCATGTGAAATTGATTGTCACTCAGTGTTGCTTCCTAAGTGGACAGTTTGATTTCACAGAAGTGTGATTGACTTGGAGTTACATTGTGTTGTTTAAGTGTTCCCTTTATTTTTTTGATCAGTGTATATTCGATGTGTATATTTATCTACTATTTTTACATAATTAAGTAATTTTTTTAATTTTAATTCAAGCGACCTGCCTAACAACCCAGGCAGAAAGTCCAGTGAATTTAATTTATAAGCCCTATATTTAACCCTGTAACTTTCCAAAACACCATAAAACCTGTACATATGGAGTACTGTTGTACTTTTGAGACTTTGTTAAACACAAGTATGAGTGTTTTAGAACACTAAAACATCTAATGATTATAATATCATCATTAAAGGCGCAGTTTTTGTTTGAAAAACTCAAAAAAATTAAATAAAAGGAAATCTAACTTTAGCTAGGATTTGTGACTAAGAGGCTACTACAAAAGACCGGACTTACCAAATTCTAAATACCCTGGGTTGTCTACTTTTATGAATATTATACCATGATGGGGTGATTCTCATTTCTAGGCTGCCACATAGTCTCAAAGGCAGCATAGGTCACCTAACCAATCTGGCAAACAGAAATGGGAAAACCCTATATTTGACCCTGTAACTTTCCTACCCTCATAAAACTTTCACAGGGAGGTACTGTTTTACTCGTGAGACAAATATGAGTGTTTTAGAGCAGTTACTCTTATAATGACATTCATATCATCCGTGAAAGGGCATTTTTGTTTTTGTAAAAAATGGAAAAACTAAAATGAATGCTAATTTTGGCCAGGGTTTGTGACTAAGTGGCTAGTAAAAAAGACTGGACATATCCCATTTTAAATACCTTGGGTTGTCTACTTTTTCAAATGGCATGCCACGATACGCATATTTCTCATTCCTGGGCTGCCATACAGTCTCAAAAGGCATCATAACCAATGTGGCAAATTTCAATGTGTAAAAAAAATGAAATGGACAAGCCCTATATTTGACCCTGTAACTTTTCAAAACCCCATAAAACCTGTACATGTGGGGTACTGTTTTACTCATGAGACATTGTTGAATATAAATATGAGTGTTTTAGAGCAGGACATTTTTAGTGACATCATCAATGAAAGTGTTGTTTTTGTGTAAAAAATGCAAAAACCAAAATGAACGCTAACTTTGGCCACGGTTTGTGACTAAGTGGCTACTAAAAAAGACTACACACACCATTTTGAATACCCTGGGCTGTCTCTTTTGCAAATGATATGCCATAATGAGGTTAATTTTAATTTCTAGGCTGCCACACATTCTCAAAGGCAGCATTGGCCCAGCAAACCAATCTGGCAAGTTTCGATTGTGTAAAAATGAAAAGGGGGAAAGCCCTATATTTGACCCTGTAACTCTAATACCCCATAAAACCAGTACATTGGGGGGTACTGTTGTACTCGTAAGACAACGCTGAACACCAATATGTGTATTTTATTGCAGCAAAATCTAACAGTATTATGACACTCACAGTTAAAATGCCATGCAGAACTCTTTAAATTGTATTCATTTTACATTTTTCCTGAACAAAATTATATATAATAAGTGTGGGTGCACTTAATGTGAATGTGGTAAATTATGGTTGAACAAACATATAGCACAAATTGCTGGAGAATGTTGAACTGACATCTCAATAAGACACAGCAATGTGATAACACATGTAGTGATTGCAAAGTGAAATACATTAAATAATATAGGCAATACCAAATGACAAATGACCCTAAAGTAGTGGTTGGCAAAGATCTGTCTGGGATATGCAACTGGTGTACAGAGATATCTATTCAGACGAGGAAATTTGCTTTTAACTGCTTGGCTTTTTATTTTCAGGTCTTATTGAACTGTGTTGCTTTTTAAATCTGTGGTCGTAGTCAGGGCCGGCCTTAGGCCTTCAGGCGCCCTGTGCGAAAAATCTTAACAGCGCCCCCCCCCCGCGCCATCCATGTGTATAGGGGATTTATTAAATGAAAATTTAACAATTAACAAATATTTATCACCTCTTCCCTGTCATTA
Source organism: Pelobates cultripes (assembly GCA_933207985.1). Taxonomy (NCBI): domain Eukaryota; kingdom Metazoa; phylum Chordata; class Amphibia; order Anura; family Pelobatidae; genus Pelobates; species Pelobates cultripes. The sequence continues at coordinate 144,459,687 of OW240913.1, forward strand.
CCTTGCATGGAGGGAGGGCATGCTGATCTCTGGTGATCAGAGCTTTCCTGTGGTAATCCGCGGCAATGTTCTGATTGGCCGGAACTCGGAAGACAGCTACATTTATCATGTGTGTGTCAGATGTGATTGTGTGATGTGTTCTCTGTGTGCCATATTTGTAATGGGTGTATTGACTGTGTCTGATATGTGTGTGTATTGACCGTGTGTGATTTTTGTTCACTATAGCAGTAGATAGGGGGAGCAGGGGCACTGGGGTAGATGTGGGAGCAATGCACTATAGCAGTAGATAAGGGGAGCAGTGTCACTAGGGTAGACAGGGAACAATGGCAATATAGGGGGAGCATGGGCACAATAGGGATGGATATGGAGCATGGGCACTATAGGGGTAGATGGAGGGATCAGGTACACTATAGGGGTAAATGGGGAAGCACTATAGGGGTAGATGGGGAGCAGGGGTGCTATAGTGGTAGATCGAGGAGCAGGGGCACTATAGAGGTAGATAGGGGGAACTATAGAGATAGATGGGGAACATGGGTACTATAGGAGTAAAGGGGGCACTATAGGAGTAGAGGGGGCACTATAGGGGTAGAGGGGGGCACTATAGGGATAGATGGGGAACAGGTGTACTATAGGGGGAGCAGGGGCACTATAGGGGTAGAGGGGGAACAGGGGTACTATAGTGGGAGCAGGGGCACTGTAGGGATAGATGGGAACAGTGGTACTATAGGTGTAGATGGGGGCACTATAGGGATAGATGGGGAACAGGGGTACTATAGTGGGAGCAGGGGCACTGTAGGGATAGATGGGAACAGGGGTACTATAGGGGTAGAGGGGGCACTATAGGGAACAGGGGTACTATAGGGGTAGAGGGGGGTCACTTTAGTGGTAGAGGGGGAACAGGGTTACTATAGGGGTAGAGGGGGGCCCTATAGGGATAGGGGGCACTATAGGGATAGATGGGGAACAGGGTTACTATAAGAGTAGAGGGGGCACTATAGGGGAGCAGGGGCACTATAGGTGTAGATGGGGGCACTATAGGGATAGATGGGGAACAGGGTTACTATAAGGGGAGCAGGGGCACTATAGGTGTAGATGGGGGCACTATAGGGATAGATGGGGAACAGGGGTACTATAGGGGGAGCAGGGGCACTATGGTCTCACTTACCAGGCAGCAGATTCAGGCCTCGGTTAGCTCCGCCCCCGCCGACCACTTGGCTCCGCCCCCATCGGCTGCTTGGCTCCGCCTCCTACAGTCTCTTTCGCTGCTAAGCCCTGGTAGAGGGCAGGGGGTGTGCAAGCTGTCAGCCATAGGGCGCCCCCTGCTGCCATGGCGCCCTGTGCGGCCGCACAGCTCGCACACCCCTAAGGCCGGCCCTGGTCGTAGTTATTGAGTATAGAGGGGAAAATTATCTTAGAGCAGTATGTACATCAAGAAATTAATGTGGGAACACCATATCTTGAAGAATTAATACAAATAATTCCTTCAGTAGAAGGTCAGACTCCTGTAAGGCACCATATACTAAAAGTGCATGAATGATATATTGAGTGAGTGATTTTTTTTATACATTATTAATTTAATACATTTTTCCTGGTTATTTTCTCTTACCCTTTTTTTGTTTTTTCAAATCAAGTGTTGGAAATAGAGTATCCAGTATTCTGTTGGAATCCTACCTACCTGAACTCAGCAACATTTATCATACAAGGTGCTGAAAGTCTGAGACTACTATTAAAGGACCACTATAGTGCCAGGAAAACATACTCGTTTTCCTGGCACTATAGTGCCCTGAGGGTGCCCCCACTCTCAGGGTCCCCCTCCTGCCGAGCTCTGGGGGGAGGAAGGGGTTAAACTTACCTCTTTCTCCAGCGCCGGGCGGGGAGCTCTCCTCCTTCTCTCTGCCTCCTCTCCTCCTCTTCGGCTGAAGGCGCATGCGCGGCAGGAGGAGCCACTAGAGGCTGGATTAACCCATAGGTAAACATAGCAGTTTCTCTGAAACTGCTATGTTTACAGAAAAATGGGTTAATCCTAGCTGGACCAGGCACCAACACCACTGCATTAAGCTGATGTGGTCTGGGTGCCTATAGTGATCCTTTAAGTGGGACCAATTTATGTTTATTTGCTTTTATATCAATGTATACAGATTATACTATGGTCTATCTTCTGTTTATATTTTAGGTTGTATATCAAGTTTATGGTAAAAATTGCATGTGTGAGTATTATACTTACACTCTTTAAGTGTTTTTTCTCTGCAGTTTTATTTGGTTATTATATGTATTTTTATACATATACTTATCAGTGTGCTCTCACTACTATTTTGATCTATTTTAGTCACCATATACTAAAAGAGTTGTGGGTTCTAATTTCAAACTTTCTGCATATGGTAAAAAATGATTAAATATGTAAAATATATTAACATATTTTAGAAATGGAAAAATATATCATTCCATATGAAAAACTATTTTAAAAGACACGTTACTGTTTTATGTGTGCATGTATGCATTTTTTTTTTTAAAAAGAAATACAAGTTTACATTTTTAAATACAAACTATGTTTTCAATAAAACAGCCAAATGGCAACACCCATATGTTTGAGACAATAAAGCATAAAAATGAGATGATCTTTCAAGAGTATTAAAATAAATAAATAAATAAAGTATGGAAAATATCATAAAACTCAGGCTTAAGATGTCCAAAACAGGGGTAAGCAACCTTCAACACTTCAGATATTGTGAACAACATCTTGATTTGCTATAATAATAGCAAATCATCATGGGAGACATAGTCCACAAAATGTGGAGTAAGTGATCTGGAGTGCTGAAGGTTGCCTAACCTTGTACTAGAACAGGGGTAGGACACCTTTTAGTTGTACTGTGCCATAACAAGATCTTTAAGTCTTGGTGTGCCGGTCATATTTTGGGTGTGTAAGTTGCTGTATTCTGTTTGTGATACTTATTGCTGCTGCAGTTGCTTTGTAGCATTGTTTTTGTGCATATGTGGGCTGTTTTATTGTATATGTTCATGAGTAGTTTGTGTTATGATACCCATGAATGTGGGCTGTGTATTGGGGCTGATTGTGGAATTTAGTGGCTGATATGTCACATTATGTTTGGTGTGTGTACGTATGGGGCTGCTTGTGGTATTGAATGTGAGAGGCTGCTTGTGAGGTTGTGGGTATGCATGTGGATTGTCAGTGGTGTTATGTTTGTGGGGACTGTGTGTGGCCTGTTTGTAGTATTTGTATGAGGAGAAGCTTGTTCTGCAGCTCTGTGTATATATCTAACAATGTGGGTTGCTTCTCTGAGGTCCTATGGAGACCGGGCTAGCCAGGTACAGGTCAAGGACAGAGACCAGCAGATATCTAAAGTCCCTCTGGGACTTATTATAGGTCAGAATCTGATTTGCTCTGGCAGCCTTGAGTGCCTTGCAAAGGGACCCAGAGTGCCATGCATTGCACACGTGCCATAGGTTGCTAACCCCTATCCTAGAATATAGTAAAGGACTGCTACTAATATGGATAACCTTTATAACACATTTGTGTCTAAGTAAGTTGAGAAAGAAAAAAAATATCTAAATGAAAGAAAGGAACTACACCAGTGCATGTGTGCATTGCACATGGGTCTGTTAATAGATATAGTCCTGAGAATGAAGAATAGATATGATTATTCACATATATATATATTGTCTCTTTATACATAAAGGGATACTCTAAACACCAAAACAACTTAAGCTTAATGCTCTAGATCAGGGGTTTCCAATACATTTTACCCGTTTACATCTTGGAACCCCAAAAACCTTTTAATTAGCAGAGTGTAAAGTTTTCTTTTTTGGGCAAATTTAGTTTTTTGAAATATACACTTATTTATGCAGGTGGTAAACAGATTGTAGTATTTATGAGCAAGTGTGCATCTATGTGTAGAGTCAGTATTTGTATATAATGTTAGCATTTTAATACAGGCGTGTGTTTGTATGTAATGTTTGCATTTGCGTGCAGTGGTGTGTTTGGATGTACTGTTGGATTTTAAATGCAGATATACATTTGTGTGTAGTATTAGTGTTTGAGTGAAGGGTGTGTTTTAGTGTTTATATATAAATTTGGAGATGAAATTCAGAGGTGTCTTTGTGTGTCAGTATTTGTATTTGCAGGGGTGTGTTTGCATGTTTTACTAGTGTTTGATTGTTGGATGAACGTACTTGCACATAGTGTATGCACATACACTGCCACATACATACTTACACAGATATACATACACATATGTTCACAGACACACAGATACACACTGACATACAGATACACACACAGTGACACGTATACACACCTTGGCACACATATGCACGCACTGGCACATACAGAAACACAGTCAGATTCACATACACATAAACAGGTACACACATTTCAATACAGATACACACAATAACACACAGATACACAAACTCAGATACACACACAATGACAAATGGATACACACACACACCTTGACAAACGGATAAACACGCACACACGCATGCACACACGCACACACACACATATACACACAGACAGGCCATGATTTTTATATTTTCAGCCACCCTCCTGTTAGTATACCTTTTACCCACAGGATGGTGGCTTGCTTGGAGTGCTGCTGGCTGTGGAGTCTGGAGCATCTCACTCCATGCTCAATCCCTCCAGCTTGGTGAGCTCTGTGTCTGGGAGGAAGTCACTTCCTGCCAGCATCCAATACTACAGGGACCCGGTCACACTGTTCAGCAATACCCATTGGGTTGCCCTAAGTGATGGGGCCACACAATAGGCAAATAACAACATAACCCCAGTTTTGTTCTCCTGGAACCCTAGGGTTCTGCAGAACACCAATTGGGATACACTGCTCTATAATTTGGATGTCTAGGATGTGCCTAATCTAAAGCACCTGCAATAAATAGCGGCCTGAGGAAGAAGACACAGGGAATGGGCAGTTTCTGGATTAATTGATAAATGGTTTAACCATTTAAAATAACAAAGCACCAAGGCATTTCAGGGCCCATATTCATAATTTAGAAAAAAAGTTTTTATGGTGCACATTATTTCATCTAAGGGAGCATAGCATAATTTAGAGAAGGAGGGGTATCCATGTCAGATTGCAGCTTTCCATTGCATTCTGCCATCCCTACAACAATTTCCAGGTAACCACTGGCAGAGGTTTTGTAGTATATAGTAGGAAAGGATGATGTTCATTCATCTGTCTAGGACAATGATGGCGAACCTATGGTACGCGTGCCAAAGGTGGCACGCCGGACCCTTCCTGTGGGCACACGGCCATAGGTTCGCCATCAATGCAGAGTAGGCATCTGCCTGCCCAAAACGGCAGGCGCCTACTCTGCTTTCGGGTCGGGAGGCAGGGGGAGGGATCTGTGAAGCAGCTCCCCTGTCCTCCCGCACGATGCGGTCCACCACCGGACCACCAGGGATGGCTGTGTCCCCCCACCCCCTCCTTCATTAAAGGTAAGCAGGAGGGAGGGGGGATACAGATTTAGCACCCCCTACCCCCAGCACCCCTACCCCCAACACACACACAGCACCCCTACCCACACAGAGCACCCTTCCCACACACTCACAGCACCCCTACCCCCAACACACACAGCCCCCCTACCCACACAGAGCACCCCTCCCACACACACACAGCACCCCACCCACAACACACACACACAGCACCCCTACCCCCCACACACAGCACCCTACCCCCACACACAGCACCCCTACCCCCCACACACAGCACTCCATACACACACATACAGTGTGCAATATACCTCAATGCAATATGTGTGTGTGTATTCAGAGTCTGTATGTATTCAGCGCTCTGTGTGTATTCAGCGCTCTGTGTGCGTGTATATATTCAGCAGTCGGTGTGTGAATTTAGCAGTCTGTGTGTATGTACACACACAGCACCCCAACACATATCACCCCTACCACCACAACACACACACAGCACCCCTACCCCCACAACACACACACCTACCCCTTACCCCCACCTAGCACCCCCTCACACACACAAAACACCCCCCACACACACACACACACCACCCCACACACACCCCTCACACACACAACACCCCTCATACACACACACACACACAACACCCCTCATACACACACACAACACCCCTCATACACACACACACAACACCCCTCTCTCACACACACAGCACCACACACACACACACACACACACACATACACTGCATCCCTCAATGCAGTGTGTGTGTGTATTCAGCAGTCTGTGTGTGTATGTACTGCAGTCTGTGTGTGTGTGTGTGTGTGTACAGCAGTGTGTGTGTGTGTACAGCAGTCTGTGTGTGTGTTCTCAGCAGTCTGTCTGTGTGTACTCAGCAGTGTATGTGTATTCAGCGGACTGTGTGTATGTATACTCAGCAGTCTGTGTGTGTGTACTCAGCAGTCTGTCTGTATGTATTCAGCAGTCTGTGTGTGTATTCAGCAGTCTGTGTGTGTGTGTATTGCATTTGTTGGAGATACTAATAAATATAAGCTTAAATTAATCTACTTATATCCTTATTTAAAATTTGTATCACTGAACTCTCTGTTGTGTTTGTCTTTTAAAATAAAAGTTGTTAATTAGTTCGGACAACTGTACAAGTTGTTTTTTCTAAATTTAAACATCAGTATTCAGGTTTGATTGCCGTGTTGGCACTTTGAGGAAACAAAAGTTGGCATGTATTGCGGTTTGGGCACTCAGGCTCAAAAAGGTTCGCCATCACTGGTCTAGGACCTCACTAAAATAATTGCAATAGTCCCTTACATTTGAAGTTAAAGAAGTATGTGTGTTAAGATGAAAGAAGAAAAAAAGTATAAAACTGCTTGTTCTGACTTTTCTGTAATTTAAAGAAACCACAATAAACATACAATCCCTAATAAAAATAAATAGCAGTAATTCAAAGAAGATGTTCTCACACTGTTTGACCAAGAATAGAAGGGAATACTACATTTGTTTCTAATACTCCACTCCATGTGTGGAAATTATATGTTTTGCCCATAATAGGTCTGAACGGAGGCCAACTGACAATGAATTGAAATAATCAAATCTACAATGGAAGGTTATTCTGAGTCACTCCGAGGAGGAGTAACACAGGTTAACTAAAATATAATGATTTTACAATATTCTTTTTACATCTACACAATAAATCAAATTTAACATCAATTTAATCCTAAAAATAGATCTTGGGAAAAGGGAGAATTTCAAAAGAAGCTAAGTATAAAAAAATATGTTGAGGTTAGCCAGATTGCAGGTTCTCTGCTTTAAAATCATTTTCTAGTTTGCTTAAAATAGAATATAAAATTAAGCCCACACACCTGAATGTGTTCTTCCATAGAAAAACATTGAAAAACCGTTTCAGATTAATTGAGCATTACTGACCTTTCTCCTCCATAAATCATTAAAAATATATTTTAACACACATTGCATTGTTTGAAAACTAAGGTATCTAAAAATGCATGTTTTTGTTTATTTTTTCTGTCAGCTGTTGTCCATTTTTTATCTACAAATTACTGGTGTTGCACCAATGACAGAAGTACCACTAGTCATATATGATAGCAATGTATTCAGTTTTAGTTATTCTAGAAACAAGTTCTTCTCCTATTTGAGGTGCCGATGGCAATAGTCCTCCTGTTTGTGCCCCAATTGATACTCCCCAAATTGTTATTACCAACATGAGAAGCAAAAAAGAAGCTTAGTTCTAATCTCTCAAGGGTTGACAGCTTCCTCAACAACAATTGGCAAATATAAGAAGCAAACAATAGGTCCTCCACTGCAATGTTATTGAATCCCTCCCTCTCCTCTGTACATTTCCTTCACCTTTCAAGTATGCAACCATAACTCTGATTCTAAAAAAAAAAAAAGAAAGCCCAACTTTGACCCAAACTCCCCATCTAATTTCTGCCCTATCTCACCTCTTTACTTATTATCCTGAAACCTTATTGTTTTGTTTTACTTGTCTTGCTATTCAACCTATACTTCTATCTATAGGTTCTATTATTATCTACCTACATCATGTTTTATAATCGGTATAGGGCATATTGCCTAAACCTCTGTTTCTCTTATTTTCCTTCTACTTATAATTTCATTTATAGGATTTCCTGTTTCTTTATTATGTCCAAAATGATCAATAAAGCCTCTAATGTTAACTCTGCTGAAGTCTCTTACCTGACCTGCTCAAGATCATGACACACTGTTGATTATAAACAACTGTCATTGGTCTCCTACTGTTCTGAAACTATACTGCCTCTCCTGATCTCTTACCACCCCCCTTGACTCATGTCTTGGACTGCCTCTTTGCTATTTATAACTGGGTGGCTGCTCACTTTCTTAAACTCAACCTGTCCAAAACAGAACTTCTCAACTTTGCTCCCTGAAGCTTTGCTACTTCCACGTGTGTCTGCCTCCAAGTCAATGGCACTACTCTCAGTTCTACCTCAAAAGCTTGCCGACTAGCTGTTCTTTGATTCAAACTTCTCTTTCACCCTTTATAACAAGTCAATTGCCAAATCCTGCTGCTTCCATCTCAAAAAACAAAGCTCACATCTGCACCTATCGAATGCCATGTTGTAATCTCTCTCACCTCAACTACTACAATCTGCTTCTCATTGGTCTTATGCATTACCAGCTTGCCTCACTACAGTCTATAATGAGTGCTGCAGTGAAGCTCATTTTCCTGTCCACCTGCACTTCCTCTCTGTGAGTCCTTACACTGGCTTCCCTTAAGCTATGAAGCTCAATTTAAAAAACTCTGGTACTTGCTTATAGATCTCTCCAAATGTTGCTTCTACCTACCTATCCTCGCTAATACACAAATATTTCTAGGTTCCTATGCTCTGCCGAAGACTTGAGTCTATCCTCCAGTTTCAAGGCTTCTCTAGGTCTGCATCATTCCTATGAAACTCCCTCCTCTGCTCCATTAGACTCTCACTCAGTCTCTATTCTTTCAATAAATCATTGAAAATTCAATTTTTTTTCTAAGGAAAGCATACTAATTAAAATGTTAATATCTTTCTCTCCCCACACCTTGGTAACCCACCTTGCTGCCTCTCCTGCAACCGTGTATTCTAAAAACTAAGCATTGTAAACTATTCTATCAACCTACTTTTCCATTTCATGAAATACATCCTACTCTTACCTTTTGTGCCAATGTACATCATTACCCCTAGAATGCAGGGCCCTCAACATGCTCTGCTCCTCTGCATCCAACTCGTCTTGTTGCAAATAAATACAGAACTTCAAACTTATATTGAGTCCTTCTTACAACTGTAAAGGGACATTAAAAATTGCCCCCAAAAAACAAAAACACTATTTAGAACTTATAACCCCAATAAAACCATGCACTAACAGCCCTACATCATCATATCAACGCACAAGCATATTTTGGATGCACGGGAGTGATGTGAACAGGCTATAGCGAGATCAATTCAAGGGCCTGTCCTGCTCAGACTCATTGTTCTGTTGTGGTTTCCCTGTGAACTCAAGAACTTGTTCTTTACAGTGGCAGAAGTAATGTAGAGAGGGCCCTGATGGAAGAAACTGTGGCCAAAAGGTAGATCCCCATCCGTCATACAACTCCTATGATACTACATGAGCTGGGCAACTACCATTTACCCATCCTAGTAGGGTTGTATTTGTGAGCAGTGTTTTTGAGTTTGATTGTAAGCATGGTTTTGTATGGCGTATGTGTGTGCACGTAGCGGTGTATTTGTATGTACCATTGCAATTGGAATGCAGTGGTGTACGTTTATGTAATGTTTGGATGTGTGGGTTTATATTTAGTGATAACTTTTACATGCAGATATATTTGTGTGTGTAGACTTGGTGTTTGAATGAGGGTTGTTTATATATAATTTTGGCAATTTAATACAGGGGTGTGTTTGTATGTAATGTTTGTGTTTGATTGCAGAGGTGTGTTTGTATTTAGTGTTGGCTTTTAAATGCAGGTGTACATTTGCATGTAGTATTGTTGTTTGAATAAAAGAGTGTGTTTTTACATACTGTTGGCATTTGACTGTAGAAGTGTGTTTGTATGTGTAGCGGAATGGATGCTCTTTATATACTTTTATCCCCTGTTTTTTGGCTGTCCATACACCCCCGTTCGTTTACCGAACCCCCATCTGTGTGGTCCCCTTGTTTGCACCCTCTAAAAAAGAGACCACCCCTGGCTGTTAACCACAAACTGCTTGTTAAATAAAGTGTTTCCCCTGTGTGGGCGCCGTTTGTATAACAGAATGCACGTGTGCAAACGAATGTCGGCCATTTTGTCTTGCGAACACTGGCAGTGGTACATGGTCGTTGATGGCGTGGAACTATTTTAAGCTACACAACACCGCGAACACCCGGTAAACTGGTACCATGGCCCATCCAACTTCCCGAACTGTTATGAGAATGGCGTTCAGGAAGCATAAACTACCGAACAGGGGGAACATTCGAATACTAACAGCCAGGGGGAGCAGTCATCAGTGTTCATGTGAGCACCACAGAAAGATTACCGGTCGTTGCCTTGTTTTCTCTGGAACTGTTTTGGGGCATTACCTCATGGCCGATCGGTCAAAACTTCATTCAAATGGCATTCCCAAACCAAAGGGATCTGAGTATTATTTTGGCAAAGTGTGCGCTCAGATCCAAGCTATTTTGTGATGTGACTTTCGTGGAGTTCTGAAGTATTAAAATGCATTTCTGGTGTATTTTAAATTATTGTAGAATTTATTGTACCTGAGAGATAATTGAGTTATAGATTTTTCTCACACAATTATCTCTCAAGCACAGAGGATTTTGGGAGGAAAACCCTGTATTTTTGTGAGATAGTCCCCATGTAGGGGTCAGTGCATAAAAGCCATGTGTGGTCAAAATAAAATCTGTTGACACCCAGAACTGTGTGTCATCCAGTTACTGGGGGAAAAAGTCTTGGAATATTTTACTGCTTATTTTAGCTACGAGGACTGACCAGCGGATATACCTATGCTAGGTATTGGAGCTCCGCTACAATTGGTTATGTGACAAATGCTCCTTCCCACGTATGTTTGCCATAGACTTCTGGAGCAGTGTAGAAGCCGGCCTTCTGCCCACCGACTATGGTCCAGGTCTGAGACACCGTTTGGGAGTTACTCTGCCCAGCCGCCATTGACATCTTTCCTCGGATACCGCTGGTTCGGCACTTTCCCTTCATGCGAATGGAACCGAACACTAGCTCCCTGGCGCTGTTCACATGAACAAACCCACGAATAGTCTCAGCGATACTTAGCTGTGAACGCTATGGAACTAATTTCAGCATAAGGACTTTGTGGGTTACCGGTCACCTCAGCGGGACTTAGCCGCTAATGTTATGGAACTGTTTTCGGCATGAGGTGACAGTGAGGTTCCCAGACAACTTGGTTTGTGGTTTTAAACCACTTTGAAATCTACCAGGAGAGCACTTTTTGGAGGGAAAGTGCCTGAGACTAATGGAAATAAATGCTACCTAATTGTCAGGCGGAGGACCCTGTATTGCGGCCACAGGAGCTCCCGAAAGTTGACCGGCAAAAGCACCAAACGCCCTGGAACAATTTTGGGCATAGGACCATGTGCGGCTGGTCAGAACTTTAACACAGTGGCGTTTCCCCTACACTCCATGGATTTAAGCGCTATTTGGAGAACTTGGGCACTCAGATCAGGGCTATTTAATGATGTATTATTTGTGGGGTTATTTTATGTTTTTATTATGTTTTGGGGTACTTTTATGTTTTATATTTTTATGTTTGCTTCTCTGTTCTTGGGAGATAATTAGCTTACCGGTCTTTAATGCAATTATCTCCCAGGCCCAGAGATTCCTGGGAGGGTCTTGTGTTGAAGACACAAATATACACACATGCTGACATATACACTGACACAGAGAAAAACACATATACACATACTGAAATATGCTCATACACTAGCGCACATATATAGATACAGACATTGTCACATAGACACAGACAGACACAGATACATACATAGACACATTGACTCATACACACACTTACACAGATGCACAGATACACAAACTGATATGTACATGTCATACATGTCATATTTATTTTTATATTTTTAGCCACTATCCTGTTAAGATACCTTTTGTGTGCAGGACGAAACTGAGGCTGATGTGGGGCTGGAGTAGGCTCTCCACCTCCTTTCTGTGTCTGCTCTCTGCCTCCTGTGTGGGCTCTCTCTGTAATTGGGAGGAAATGACTTGCACTCACTTCCTCCCTGTCAAGGGCAATTACCCTAACACACAACCCAAGGAGCACTATACCTATATAGAGGTATAGAACAGTCAGACAGGCCAAGGTCAGGATTGGAGATGGAAGGATAAATGCAGAATAAAGCCAAAGGTCAAGGATACCAGAAGAATGGATAAACAATGAACAAAGCCGAAGTTAGAAATCAGGAAAGTCAAAGCTAAAGAAATGTACTCTTGGGCTACAAAGACAGGGCAAGGAAGTGATGTCAAAGAGAGTATAAATATGCCTTAAGTGTGTATCCAGTAGGCTAGGGAACCAATTAGGGTAATTAGTGAGCAGTTGTAATAGGAGTGCTTAGCTCAGAAGTAAGGACTACTTTCCCTTTAAGGGACCAAAGACAAAGAAGGTGCATGCCCCCTAGCTGTTAACCTAGCTGTTAAATTTTGTAACACAGCTGGAGAGGAGAGCCCGAATCTGCATGGATGGTGGGATCAGAGAGCCACAGCTAATACTAGAGGGTCCTGGTCACACTTTTTATTGGCAATGTCTCCCAACCGGGTGTAGCTGTACATCCAGTAAAGGCCATCCAGGCCCCTCTGTGGATCGAGCATTCCTGCATCCACACGAGTCATGTGCGTCTTGATCACTCCATGTGCTGAGCAAGCCACATGCGCCGACCACAACGAATGATCACGCGACCTGCCACGTATAATTAAAGCGCTTTCAGTCTCCCATTGGTCTACGTCATTCTGGCACCCACATGCACAAGTAACTTAAAGATATTTAAACCTCCCTAGCACTCTACACTGTGCCCTATTGTGGTTTCTGTCCCAGTACCATTTAGTGCGTTCCTTGATCTGATGTGTTATATTCTGGTATTGACTTTGGCTTTGATACTGACTCTGTTTATATTTAACCCTTTTCTGTGTTGTTTGCCTGTCTGATGTATTATCGGGTACCTGACTCTGGCTATTTTTCATTTTCGCTGTCTCTCTGTTACCTTGACTTCGGCTTGTTACTGACTACACTTTTACTCTGTCCAGCCTTTCTTACTCCCACTTATGTCCTTGTTTTGTTCCTTGCTGTCCTGAACTCTGTGTGTTAGTGTATAACACTGTGACATTACAATAGGACCATGGATCCTGCAGGTTTAGGAAAGCAAATGGCTTCTTGTGAGGCAAGGTTTGAAAAGCCAGATCATCATATGGATCATATGGTCCAGGCGCTTCAGATACTTTTGTCCAGAACCGATTGACTGGTTCCTGAGACACTGGTACCTCAACTCATATCTCCTATTCCAGAGGCATCTAAACAAAATAATGCATCAGTGCACCTGACCCATCTTTCTAGGGATGGAGGAGATGCTAAGAAGATGTATCCCTTATCCTTTCCCACAGATAAGTGGTTCCTCATTCATCAGCTCAATGATAAGACACTTAAGTGGACTAACTCCATATGGGAGGCTAATGGTCCCCATGTTCACGATTTTCAAGGATTCCTAAAGCTTTTCATAGGACCTTTGACACTACCAGTTGGGCAAAGAATGCTGCTAAAGCTTTAAAGGCTCAAACAGGGATCCAGGTCAGTTGCTGACTATGCTATCCAGTTCTGTACATTGACTTATCAGGTAGACGGAAACAATGATGGGCTAGTTACAGCATTTATGAAAGAGTTATCTGATACTATATTGGATGAGGGAGCCACCAGAGAACTCCCTGTGGCATTGGATGTTCTTATTGACTACCTCATTGATATAGATAACAGGATTTAAGATAGACATTATACCAAGAGTAGTAACAGATGCCTTACTGTCCCCATTATTCCTAAACTTGTTAACCCCAAGATCCCCACCATGCCAGAGGCAGAACCTATGCAGGTAGGGGTTACCAAGCTTTCTGAAGCATAGAAGCTGTATAGGAGGAAAGTGAGACTCTGTCTTTACTGTAGTAAAAAAAGGCCACATGTGAAGAGAGGGTCCCGTACATCCGGAAAACTCCCGCACCTAAGACATCAGAATCCCATCACTTGCCTCTAAATAGATTGCTTCTCCCTATTTATGTTATGACAATTCCGCTGATATAGGGAAGGTTCTAGACTTGGTCGACAAGTGCAACTGATAACTTCATTGATTCTACCTTTGTTAAGAAACACAAAATACCCTTAAGGGAAAAAGAAACATAGTTGGCCATTGATTATGGCCCCAGTGATTATTCACAAAACTGTGCCCATACTTATGTCTACAGGGTTATTACATACTGAAAAGATTCAGTTCCAGGCCATTTCTTCTCCTTTACAGATTGTACTGGGGTACCCATGGTTGCTTTTACACAACCCTGCTATTAACTGGGATCCAGGTCAGATTGAATCATGGAGTACCAAATTTCATGACTTGTGTATCTTCAAAGTTACTCCTTTGAATTTTATTAATGTGCCATAGACCGTATGTTTGTATGACAGATTTGCTACTTGGTACCATACCCCCTAAAGAGTAGAGTGTATGCTTTGTCTCCTCATGAAAACCTTGTCATGGGGGAGTACATCAAGGAATCACTAAAGAATGGGTTTTGTCAGGAGAACCTCTTCTCTGGACGGGGCAGGCTTATTTAGAAAGAGAATATGTATCGACTTCAGGGATCTAAACAAGATCACTATGAAAAATGCCTATCCCATTCCATTAATAATAGAATAGATCAATAGACTAAACAAGCTACTGTGTTTGCCAAATTGGATCTCAGTGATGCCTATGCGTATTAAAGAAGGTCATGAGTGGAAGACTGCCTTTAACACTAGTACCCTGTGATGCCTTTTGGCCTCTGTAATGCCACAGCAGTCTTCCAGGATTTTAGCAATGATGTTTTGAGAGAATTCATCCACATGTTTGTAATAGTATACCTAGACGACATCCATAAATATTCACCTGATCTGCGTATTCACCATAATCATGTCAGATAAGTCTTACAGACACTTCTTGTCAATGGCCTTTACTGCAAAGAGAAGTGTCTGTTCAAACCGAGGTGCAGTACCTGGGCTATCTAGTTTCTGCTAATGGATTTAGTATAGATCCCGAAAAGCTTTCTGCAGTTATAGACTGGTCATTACCACATGGTTTGAAAGCCATTCAGCGATTTCTTAGCTTTGCAAATTATTACAGACGATTTATAAAGGATTTTTCTTCTATTATTGCAACCACCACCAATTTAGCTAAAAAGGATGTTAATACACATGCCTGGACTCCAGAGCTCTTGCTGCCTTTTGTTTTCTACAAAACACTTTTGCTTCTGCTCCAATTATTAATCACCCAAACCCAGGGGCGGGCTGGGCCGGCGTTTGGCAGGGAGGCAATTGCCCCCCAGGCCGCCCCAAATGCCTTTAAGACCGGCCGCTGCAGGGCCCGTCCTAATGCTGCAGCCGCCTGAGCGCTCTGTTAAGAGCCTCAGGCGGCTGCAGCACATCTTCTCCCCATACCTGCCCTGTAGCGTGGCCGAGCTCCTCTGCTGTCGCGGTGCCCGGCCGGACTGATAGGAAGGTGCACACTGAGTGTGCACTTCCTGTCAGTCCGGCTGGTTACAGGAAACAGAAACTCCTGTTCCGCGCACCGCGGACTGCTGTCCGGCACCGCGGACAGCAGAGGAGCTCGGCCACGCTACAGGGGAGGGATGGGGATTAATAAAAAGAGGGGGGAATTAAGAAGAAGGAGGTGAGGGGGAGAAGGGAAGAAGAAGAAGGGGAGGGGGGAATTAAGAAGGGAAGCGGGTGGGATTAGAAGAACAGGGGGATTAAGAAGAAGAAGGGAATTAAGAAGAAGGGGAGGGTGGGGAAGACAGGGAGGGTGGGAGTAAGAAGAAGGGGAGGGGTAAGGGGATTAAAAGACAGGGGAAGAACAGGGTGGGGTTAAGAAGAACTAGGGTGGGGGATTAGAAGACAGGGGGAATTGGGGAAAGAACAGGGGGAGGGGAGGGAACAGCTGAACAGGGGGTGATTAAAGAAAGGGGAAAAAAGAATGAAGTGATTAAGAAAGAACAGGAGGGGTGGGGGAGAAGAACAGGGAGGTGATTAAGAAACAGGGAGGGTGGGGATTGGATTAAAGAACAGGGGTGATTAAGAAGAACAGGGGTGGGGAGATTAAGAAGAACAGGGGTTTGGGGATTATGAAGAACATTGGAGATTCAAGGAAGAATGGGTGGGATTAAGAAGAAATGGGGAATTAAGAAGAACACAGAAGACACAGAGGAGGGGGGACAGTAAGAAGAACACAGGGAGGAGGGGGGGAGAAGGGGAGATGAGTAGAACACAGAAGGGGAGGTGAGAAGAACACAGGGAGGGTGGGGGGAGTGAGTAGAACACATGGGGGAGGTGAGGAGAATGGGGGGGGGAGTGAGGAGACCACAGGAAGGGAGGGGGTAAAAAGAACACTGGAGGTTTGGGGGGGGAGAAAAGAAAACTGGAGGTGGGGGGGGATGAGAAGAGCACAGGGAGGTTGGGTGGGTGTGAGAAGTGACTGCTAGGGGAGGGGGGTGGAGAGGAGAGACCACTAAGGGGCAGGGGAGAGCTCTATAGGACAGGGGGCAGGACAGGGAGCTCTTTCACACTACGCGCGCACACACACACAATGCATCCCTATACATACACAGAAACACACAATGCATCCCTACACACACAGAAACACAACATGCTTCCCTTACACACAGATAAACACACAATGCATCCATTACACACAAAGACAATGCATCCTTTGCACACATACACAGAAACACACAATGCAAACCCTTACACACACATACACACACATGCAAACACACACACTGCTTCTCTTACATATACACAGAAACACAATGCATTTCATACACACACTCCATGCACACACTTACAGACACACACCTTGCATCCCTTATGCATACAAACACAGATTCACAGAATACATCGCTTATACACAAACACACACTGCTTCCACTACAAACAAATACACTGCATCACCTACACAAACTGGTATCCCTATACACTACATACCATAAGCACACACATTAGATCCTCTACAATAACACATAACACATCCCCTACACACTCCACTCCCTGTGAGCGAACTCATGGGTGGAACATGTAGGTGGACTTTTATGTGGGCCTTATGGACATACTCACCGTCAGGCCCTGGGGCCCAGACCTTGAACTGTTTAAGGGGCCACAAAAAATGGAGCTGCTTCCCATTCTACTAGAACTTTGAATTAGTTACAAACAGCCTTCAGAGATCCTATTCTACACCAGACCAGTGGAGCCAAACTGCAGCCCATCATCATCCTCATCTGGTTGTAAGTAGGCAATCTAGTATATTATTTACCTCACACTAATCTATAATTTACCTCACATTAAAGGGACACTATAGTCCACAGAACCACTTCAGCTTAACAGAGTGGTTCTGGTGTCTACAGCGGTCCCTGCAGGCTTTTTAATGTAAACACACACTGTGTGCAGCATTGGCATTAGTTCATATGGCAGATCATATAGGTGGGGCATTGTGATGTCACATGGGGGGCGGCAAATTTTTCTTTTGCCTAGGGAGGCAAAAATCCTTGCACCGGCTCTGATCCTGGCCAGGTGCACTACTGCACTACTGGTGACCCACAGGAGGGGAGTGCACTGATTGCACTGCACTCTCCTCCTGCCCAGACCTATCTTTACCGCAGTGCAAGTGCCCTCTGCCCCTAATTTACAGTGGCTCACACTCACAGCAAGCAGTGCCTGGAGCCATTTGCAGAGACGGGAACAAAGAGGTTCTGCGGCAGCTGGACATCCTGCAAGCATTACATTAAACAGCTGTTACCCATGCAGCCACAGGTGGCGCTGTGCTGGGAGAATGTGATTACTCTTCACTTCCTCCCAGCCTACAGAGCAGCGCATGGGAGAGAAAGAGGAGGAGGCATGATTTAATCTTACAACAAATCCACTAAGCAAATCTTTGGGGGGATCAGCTCTGTTTCCACAGTTTATTGGTGTTTACTCTGATGTCTGTATTAATATTGAGGGATTTCTAATTAGTAACATCAGTGTGTGTCAGCAGGGCCAGCCTGTGCGGTCACGTTGTGCGGTCACGCAGGGTGCCATGACAACAGAGGGGCCCGGCGGCCAACACAACTCACAAGTTGGGGACACCAGCATATTCAATTTAAACGATTCGCTGGTGGTCCACTGGTGCGCACCAGCAGTAGGTGCAGTCAGATCATATCCTCTCCCTCGTGGTTCCGGCGCTCAGTTAGTGAGTCAGAGCACAGGCTCAGAGATTCTCAGCCTGCGCTCTGACAACATTGAAAGTCAGAGCCGTGAAGGAGCGGGTATGGCAAAGAGCTACTGATTAGTATAACATCAATATCCATTATAAAACCAGGAAAAGCTGGGCATGGATGGTGAACTGATTTGCTGGTGCAATGGGCCACTTGACCGGTTTTGCCCCCCAGGCCTAAGGCTGCCAGCCCTCCCCTGCCCAAACCCTAACTTGCCCTTTGTACTGAATGTAGATGCCTCAGACGTGGGAGTGGGAGCCGTTCTGTCCCATAGAGAGTCCACTGACAAACCACTGCACCCTTGCAGATTTTATTCCTAGCAAATGTCTAAGGCTGAAAGGAACTACAATATTGGTAACAGGGAACTCTTTGCTATTATCGTAGGGCTTAAAGAATGGAGACATCTCCTTGAGCGTTGTAGGAATCCTTTTAGTTTTTTAACAGTTCATAAGAATCTTTCTTATCTAAACGAGATTGTCTTCTAGACAGGCTAGGTGGTCTCTGTTCTTATCACGCTTAAATTACATCATTACCTACACACTTGGTAACCGCAACATCAAAGATGCCCTCTCTAGGCAGTTTGAGACCACTAAAAAACAAGAAGTAGACCTCACTCCTATAATACCACCTGACAGAATAATCGCTACTACCCTTCTCTCTATTTCTTCTACCATTTTACAAGTTACACAATCCAAGCAAAACAAGGCTCCAAACAAAAACCCCCACGACAAGTTATATGTCGCTCTTACTGAAAGACAAGACGTTATGTCATTCTATCATGACACTAAGACAACGGGGCATCCTGGTATCTCTGAAACTTTACTTGCAATTTCACAGAACCTCTGGTGGCCTTCTCTGCACAAAGACATTAAAAAATACGTGCAAGCTTGTGTGTCAGGGTGGCGGTCCGGTGCCCGGGACCCAGACACTGTCCGGGCGGCGGTGCGAGGACCGGGACCTAGTATCCCTGATGATAAGTGGGAGTCTTTAGCGTGAGAGTGGATAGGTCAGGGTCTGGTGCAGGGTAACTGCACGCCCCCTGGTGTTGAGCACGAGCGTTTGTGCAGCCACATACCAGAACCCTGATTCAGCTTATGCGGATCCCAGGAACTAGGACCTTGGAATTAAGCAGACCTCCCAGGAGCTGAATAGGGAGGCTCTGCAGCAGGAGTGTATCCAGTACTGAAACAAGGCAAGACTAGAGATAGGCACCATACATGAAAACAATACAAAACTAGGAGAACCCAGAACCGGAGCAGGACAGAAAGTAGAACCCAGAACATGTACATAAGACGTGAGGAAAACAAGAACAGGGCAGGGCAGGACTGTACATGAACCGGGAATACAAGACAAAATAAAACAAGACAAGAGATACAAAGTAAAACAAGAGGAGAAATAACTAAGCACCATATATGAAAATCATGGGGATTTAGTCACATTATATAATCATACATTGCATAAGCCTGCCAACAACGCCAATGTACCCCATATCTGGCAGGTACTACACTGCCTAATGTTCGCTAAAAGAACCATACTAAAACACAATAGCACTTACCTGCAAGAACAGGCAGAGACTTGAAACACTGCTGCAGGTCCAGACTGAAACAAAAGGAAAATGGAAAAGAAACGGGTGTGGCAACATAAAACAAAATTTAATTGAATCCAAGAGACTGGGAAATCCAGGGACAGAATATAAGAATGAACCTAGAAATCCAGCATAAAGAAAACCAGACATAGAATAGAAAACCAGAAAACCAAGAAAAACTAAGCAAGAATTGTAAAAAGAGTACTGGATATCAGAAGCCATTGCTAGAATGATCCGCAGCGAGGCACAATAGGGTTCCTTGTGGATTATTGCAGCCATTACCTGTATCCGATAGACCTTGGTCCAATCTATCGATGGATTTTAATGTTGAACTCCCCCGTTCCAATAGCATTAATTCTGATGATAGTTAATAGATTATCTAAGTTGGCTAATTTTGTGTCATTTTGTTAAGTTACCCTCTTCCAAACAGTTGGCTATGATATTGTTTAGATTACATGGTATTCCAAGAGCCATTGGGGTACTACACTCAAGCTGCGCGAGGCTCAAGCACTTCTACATCAACACTAGCTGCGCGTTGCTCGATCACTCAACATAACAAATATTCGTGTGGCCACATATAATTAATTTCCCACTTTTAAAGGGGAAATAAATGACCCAGGTAGTTTCAGGTGTTATTAATTTGTTTTATTCCTTGCTGTCCTGAACTCTGCGTGTTGGGGTATAACCGTGACCGTGGCTTGTTTCCTGACTCCTCTAATTTCGCCTTCTAAAGGCACTGTGTGTATGGCCACTCTACAGTCTAGAATTACACTTAATTTACCTCTTAAATAGCCTCCATTAAAGCCCTTGCATTGTGGGTTATAATGGTTACCTTGGCAGTGGGCTTCTGAAGAGCCATGGGTATGATTGTTTCAT
This sequence comes from Pelobates cultripes, assembly GCA_933207985.1. Classification (NCBI taxonomy): domain Eukaryota; kingdom Metazoa; phylum Chordata; class Amphibia; order Anura; family Pelobatidae; genus Pelobates; species Pelobates cultripes. The sequence continues at coordinate 144,480,640 of OW240913.1, forward strand.
TGTTCATTGTTAGTCTTGAGCCTACAAAAAATCTAAAGCTGTTATTCCTCTTTCATTATTATTATTATGAGAACAATAGCACCTACAATTGAAGATATTTCAAATACTCCTTTTATTAATCAACTCATGTAATTAAAAAGACATGTAATAATGTATTGCTTTAATTTATAGGAGGCAAATTTGTGAGTGACAATTAAATATAGGTTGTAAAACCACCACCGTGTTTGACAGTTGGTATGAGATGTTTGTCCTGATTAGTGATGTTGCGAACATTAAATTTTAGTATTAGTAGGGGCACAATTTACTAATACTAAGTAATTTTTACTTAGTATTAGTAAATTAATAGGGGGCGGACCGAACATCGCATATGTTCGCCATCCGTGGCGAACGCGAACACGCTATGTTCGCCAAGAACTATTAGCCGGCGAACCGTTCGGGACATTACTAGTCCTGATATGCTGTGTTTGGTTTTCACCAAACATGGCGCTGTGCATTATGGTCAAACATCTCCACTTTGGTCTCCTCTGTCTAAATGATATTGTTCCAGAAGTCTTGTGTTTGTTCAGAGGCAATTTTGCAAACTTAAGCAATGCTGCCATATGCTCTCTAGAGAGAAGAAACTTTCACCTGGCAACCCTTCCAAACAAACCATACTTGTTCTGTTTTTTTTCTAATTGTACTGTCACGAACTTTAATATTTAACATGCTAACTGAGGCCTGTAGAGTCTGAGATGTAACTCTTGGTTTTGTTGCAATTTCTCTGAGCCTTGCACAGTGTGACCTTTGTGGTGAATTTGATGGAACATCCACTTCTGGGAAGATTGTTTTCCACTTTTAAATAATCTTTCTCACTGTAGAATCATGGATTTTAAATTATTTGGAAATTGCCTTGTAACCCTTCCCAGTTTCATGGGCAGCAACAACTGATTCTCTAAGATCATTGCTGATGACTTTCCTTCTTGGCATTGTGTTAACAAACACCTGAATGCTCCAGACCAGCAAACACAGTGTAATATGGCATGTGTTGTTGTTCATCTAAGGTTGTATTTACCTGTAGCTAGCCAAAACGAAATTTAACAATGCACAGGGAATATTCTTTTTGTATTACGTTTTATCACTTTCTTTCATAACCAGATAATCTTTTCTGCGATAAATTAAATTTCATAAAGTGTATCTATTTCACAAAAACACATTTTTGAATCTCACCAATTCATCAAAATCTTAAGCCCTCTTGAATTCCAAAAAACCTGATTGATATATAAAGTGTAAAATTTTGTTTAAAATCTGAAACCACCACTTATTTATCACTTTTAAAGGGAAGAACATTTTGCTTTCTCTTTAATTAAAACTACCTTAGTTAAGATCATAGCAAAGCACAGAGAGATGGACACAGGTTTCTTCAGGAAGGAAGAGATTCTTTATTGGATCACCGATCGGGACTCAGAGGGACTAATGTCACCAAAAATACAGCAAGTTCTGAGCCCTGAACAATAGTGCAGGCTCCCTATATAGGCACATAACTCCTCCCATATTAAGCTCCACCCGCACATTCTCTTGACCAATCATTACAAATAAGAATTAACTTCCTGCTTGACCGCATGGCTTGTCCAGCACAATGGAGGAGGGGAATACTACATCCTGTATTCTTGCACATGCTCCGTACACTACTGATCGTATCTTGCCTCGTGCAACCAACTGATCGATACGTCAGCATATGCACGTACACATGCCACGTGGTAATCTCGGCCTACTAAATTTATTTTTACCGAGATTCCACCACATTCCCCCCTTTGATGCCTCTTGATATTTTACAATTACTTGAGGCATCACTTAACCTTGGTTTGCATACACCACAAGTTACCTTTGAACCAGACCAGACTTATCCTACGATGTGAATCTTCAACACTCGTCTTCCTGCATTGGTTCTCCCTGATCTAGAGCCTTATATTTATAAATTGCCATTATCTGTGCAGCAGCCTTCCTCTCTGCTATATTTTCTATCAGGCTTTGCACAGACCTAACTACTAAGGGTATAAGACACGGCAGGAGTAGACACAACATTAAAATCAGTAGGACTCCACCTACCACTGCCTTAAGCCCTCCAAACCACTCATACCAGCTACCAAACCAACTACTTGGATTGTACCCTTTCCATACCTGAGTAGGCACATGCGCTAGTTTAACCATATGGCTAGTAAGCTCAGCTATTGCTTGCCCTTCGTCATCTATTTGAAGACAGCAATTGCTCAGGTTAAACTTCCCACATACACCTCCCTCTACTGCCAAAAGATAATCCAAGGCTAATCTATTTTGGTAAACTGCTGTCCTCATCCTGGTATTATGCTTCGCTAGAAGATTGAGCGCTTGTGATGTCTCGTTAGTAATGATCTCAACCACCGCCTGTAACCTTATAATGCGGTTGAGCATATAAATAGGGTTCTATAACCAAAGGTACCATCCTCTGCCCACGTGGCTGGCCCATAATAATCTATAATACGCTGGGGAGGCCATTCATTATCTTCCCAGGCACCTATCTCTATGGGTCCCCTTTTCTTCCTATGATTCACATCATACACTTTAACACCTAAAGTCTCACCTGTTTCAATAGGCAACAAGAAGAAGGATGGTTTCAACATACCCAACACACATGCCCCTTCCCAGTCCTGTGGTAACTCCGAATAGGCCTTCTTACCACAGATCCAGTACAAATTCGCTGGGGCTCTCCAGTTAGATGTGATGGATAGATCAAACCATACGTCCTTTAAATTGGCATATCTTGCAAACGGGTTAGATGGTTCTGAGACATTTGAAGCCGACCACCAAGTTGTATTCTTTGTATCATCATCATAAGCTTTTTGCCCTAGACAAGTTAATTCTCCTACAGAAGTATTATACATCATTCCTTTCCTCGCTATGCAAACATAACCTATGATGGAGGTCTTCAATCTCCACTCAGATTTACCTCTAACACTCATATGATAGTCGGCTTGTGTAGATATTAATTGGTCAACTGCCTCAGAACCGGACATTACCTCCTTTGCTTCCCAAGGCCATTGGTCTCCCATGTTAGTACCTCCACACACATAGCAGTTGGTAACATTAAGACTACCGGCAATACTCTCGGCTAAATCAATGAACAAGTTTTTAGCATTATGGGGGATCTTATTATCTATGCTCATCTCTTCATAAAAGGAATGGTATACTTGATGAGTTTGGGAGGTTACCGTATCAGTCTCTATCCCTATAAACAATATTGTCCCAGGGTCTAAACCCGTCCCATATATTTGAAACCCAAATAAATTACCATATTTATCTAAGAACTTGTCAGGGTTATTTATAAGTATATGGATTGGATTGCATTCCATAGACTTACAATATGGATTAGTAGGCAACTTAGTCACAATCATGTCCTTGTCTGCTGTCTGTCCCCAAGTCGCCCACCCCACACAAGACCAATATGGGCAGAAGTTATAATCTCTATTTGGGCATCTTGGACTTACATATTTATTTTTACTACTGGGACAAATATATTTATCGTTAGACCCATACGTCCTCTCCCATCTAAGATCCCCACATACATTCCACGGCTTTCTACCACTTGATATTGCTTTACACGCATCAAATAGCAGAGCACCTGAAGAATATACGGATTCTAATACCGTCTTATTAATTAGGGTCCCCTGAGGATCTCCATTTCTGAGAGTCAACCAAATTGTACGGGGTTGATACTCAGGACTGAAGCACTTAGGTTCTCCTACTCCTAAATGACACACACTATATTCTATATTTAAGTATCTACATCTTGATACATCTCCTTTACACTCATATTGCGAATGCCAAATTAGGGTCTGGGATATATGGTTACCTGTTCTTGTAGTCTTAATGCATACCTCACAGCTAGGAGTGTCGGTACCTCTACCTTCCTGAATATAAAAATACACATAAATAAACATTATTAAAAATACATCTTTCGTCGTCATCCTCAGTCTTCGTCCGTGCGAAGGCTCCTCAGCTTCCAGGATGTAAGGGCTGCAGGGAATGGAGTTCTGCTCGTCTTCACAGGGGTCCCCTCAAGACTTTCCCTGACTTATACACTCGTTGGTGAGTGGACAGGCTTTATTATGGCCTTCTCACTCACTTACCAAGTCTCTGAAACAATAAAATTTGTAATCTACAAGGTTCCTCGTCACTCCGACTGAGTCGTGCGTTTTAACCGGATCTTGCAGGGATTCTCTGGATTTGCTGTAACTTGCCAGGAATCGGCTGCTGCTGGTTTAACCCTGGAGTGATGTATCCACGGAGCCACTTCGGCTACTTTTATCGCTGTAGGGGTAGACAGAAGAACAACATAAGGACCTCTCCACTTGGGCCCTAACGGCACATTATTCCACTCTTTAATCCACACTTGGTCGCCTGGGTGGTAACTATGAATTGAGGATAAATATTCACAGGTAATCTATCTTGTACCCATTTCTGTACCTCCTCCATAGTCTTACCCAACTCTACAACCTGCTGCCGGGTAATTCCTTCTCCCAACTGACTCAAATCCCCCCTTAAGTTACCAAGCACGGGAGGTGGTCGCCCGTACATGATTTCAAAAGGAGAGAGGCCCATCCTTCTGGTAGGTGTACTACGGATTCGCAATAGAGCTATGGGCAAGAGAACGTTCCACTTAAGTTGGGTTTCCTGACACATTTTAGCCAACTGATTCTTAATAGTTCTATTCATTCTCTCTACCTTACCAGAACTCTGGGGTCTATATGCCGTATGAAGCCTCCACTTTATACCAAGCATATGAGTCAATTGTTGTAGGCACTGATGAACAAAAGCTGGACCATTGTCCGATCCTATAGAGCAGGGTAGTCCATATCGGGGTATTATTTCTCGTAGCAGGAATCTCACGACTTCTCCTGCTTTCTCTGTACGAGTAGGACATGCTTCTACCCAGCCTGAATAGGTGCACACCACTACCAGCAGGTAGCGATGTCCACCCGATTTAGGCATCACTGTATAGTCAATTTGTAAATCGGACATGGGAAGTCCCCCCATAAACTGGACTCCTGGTGGCTTTACTGGTCCTTGTCTTGCATTATTTTTAGCACACGTTACACATCTACGTACAATGGCCTGAGTCAAGTTGGACAATCTTGGTATGTAGAAATGTTTTCTGAGAGATTCTTCTGTACTGTCTCTCCCAGAATGTGTCCCGTTATGATAGTTTTGGACAATTTCTACCGCTAGTGATGCTGGAATAACTATTCTTCCATCTTCTAACTGATACCATTTGTTCTTCAAATACTTTCCAGGTTCAGTCCTTAACCACTCCTCTTCTTGAGCTGTATAAATTGGAGTCCATTGAGACAGTGGAGTTGGTATAAGAGCAGATATATGCCCCACATATTCCTGTCTTCCTGATTCAGCAGCACGCTTAGCTGCACTATCTGCCATCCGATTCCCTTTGGTTACATCACCATCTCCTCTCAGATGCGCCCGACAATGTATAATGCCGACTTCTTTCGGCTCCCACACTGCTTCCAATAGTTGTAGGATCTCAGCTGCGTATTTGATTTCTTTGCCTTCTGAATTCAATAGTCCTCTTTCTTTATACAGAGCTCCGTGGGCATGAGTGGTTAAAAACGCATACTTGGAGTCCGTGTAGATGTTCACTCTTAAACCTTCAGCCAATTGTAACGCTCGTGTCAGTGCTATCAATTCTGCCTTTTGTGCTGTTGTTCCTTTTGCCAGTGGCCGAGCTTCTATCACCTTGTCTATCGTTGTTACTGCATATCCTGCATAGCGGATCCCTTCTTTTACATAACTACTGCCGTCGGTGTAATATTGAACATCAGGGTTCTGGATGGGAAGATCACGAAGATCTGGTCTACTTGAAAATACTTCATCCATTACTTCCAAACAATCATGTTGACTTTCAGTAGGTTGTGGCAAAAGGGTAGCTGGATTTAAGGTATTTACAGTCTCTAAATGCACTCTTGGGTTTTCACACAACATTGCTTGATGCTTGGTCATACGGCTGTTACTAAACCAATGATTTCCTTTGTAATCCAACAACGTCTGTACTGCATGTGGAACGCGTACATAAAGTTCTTGACCCAGAGTGAGTTTATCGGCTTCAGCTACTAGCAGGGCGGCTGCAGCTACGGCTCTTAGACAAGGTGGAAGTCCGCTGGCCACTGCATCCAGTTGCTTAGACATGTAGGCAACAGGTCTTTGCCATAATCCCAAGTACTGTGTCAATACTCCCACAGCCATTCTTCTTTGCTCATGTACATACAGGTAGAATGGCCGTGTGTAGTCAGGTAGACCTAATGCTGGGGCACTCATCAAAGCCCTCTTCACATCTTCGAATGCCGTTTGCTGTTCTTGAGTCCATAAGAAGGGGTCGTGCTCTGTACCTTTGATAGCTGCATACAGAGGTTTTGCCAGTATCGCGTAGCTGGGAATCCATATCCTACAGAAGCCTGCTGCCCCAAAGAATTCTCGCACTTGTCTTCTATTCCTGGGTATCGGTATTTGGCACACAGCTTCTTTTCTCTCTGGCCCCATAATTCTTTGACCTTCAGAGATATGGAATCCCAGATATTTGACAGTTGGCAAACACAACTGAGCCTTCCTTCTTGACACCTTGTATCTTGCCTTCCAGAGAATGTGTAGTAGATCGTGCGTTGCTTGCTGACATACTTCCTTTGTAACTGCTGCTATCAACAAGTCATCTACATATTGTAATAATACACACTCTCCTGGGATAGACTTGAAATCTAGTAGATCTTGACTTAGAGCTGAACCAAATAGGGTAGGTGAATTTTTAAACCCCTGGGGCAATCTTGTCCAGGTCATTTGGCGTTTCGAGCCCGTTACAGCATTTTTCCATTGGAAAGCGAAGATACATTGGCTTTCTGCGGCAATTCGGAGGCAAAAGAAGGCATCTTTGAGATCTAAGACTGTAAAGTAAGTAGCCCCGCCCGGAATTAAAGCAAGCAGGTTATATGGATTGGGCACGACTGGATGTATATTAACAACCGCATCATTGACTGCTCTCAAGTCCTGCACAGGTCGATACTCATCTGTACCGGGCTTTTGAACAGGCAGCAATGGGGTGTTCCAGGGGGAAGTACAGATTTTTAGGATACCATACCGTATGAACTTATCCAGATAAGATTGGATGTTCTTCTTAGCCTTCTGTGGAATATGATATTGTCTCAGGCTTACTGGATAAACCCCAAGTTTTAGTTCGATTTTAATAGGTGGAATATTGCGGGCCAGTCCTGGTGGGTTGTTCTCTGCCCAAACTCCTGGTATATTAAATAAGGATTCATCACTCCTCGGGTTTTGACTAGTCAACACTGTATAAAGTCGCCACTCTTCTTCCTTTGGTACAGACAATGTCATAATACCTGAGGGTCCATTAAACTTTAAGGATGTTGTTCCATTTGGTAGGAACGTAATCTGCGCTTGTAATTTGGATAGCATATCACGTCCCAGCAATTGGACTGGACACTCAGGCATATAAAGGAATTGATGTTTTACTACGTGGCCTCCCAATGTACAGAGTCGACTTTTAAGAACCGGTTTTCAGCACTTCTTCCAGTTGCTCCTATTACAGTAATAGTTCTTCCAGATGGAGGAGCAACTTGATTAGTCACCACCGAATGTTCAGCACCAGTGTCGATCATGAACGCACTCCTTTTTCCCCCTATTGATACATCGACCATAGGCTCCGCTCGACCAAGGGGGATGGAGCCCGGTCGGTATCAATAGTCCTCCATGACCGTGTCAGCCAATCCCACAAAGTCCCTACCTTCTCTATCGCGGGACCTTTGCGCTGCTGGATAGTACCTATCTTCCCTTACACTTCCTCTGTTCCCATTACTCCCTCTATTACCATTACTCCCTCTATTACCATTACTCCCTCTATTACCATTACTCCCTCTATTACCATTACTCCCTCCGGGGCCTCCTCTACCTCTCGCTCTGCCTCTAAAGTTTCCGTAACCTGCCCTGGGTAAGTCTCTCTCATACTGCTCTCTTTGCGGACACTCGTTCCTCCAATGCCCTTCTTCCTTACAGTACGCGCACTGATTCCTACTCAAAGGCTCCCTATTCCATCTACCATCGCCTCTATCTGGGCCCCGTCTATCTACGCCTGCGATCGCTACCGCTAGCATATCTGCCTTTCTACGCATCTTGCGCTCTTCCTCTTTCTTACTTTCTGTTTCCCTATTCATATATACTTTGTTCGCTACCTCCATTAGTTGGGTGATAGACATGCCTGCAAACCCTTCTAATTTCTGTAGCTTGCGCTTAATATCTCCGTAAGCTTGGCTGACAAAGGCGGAGTTTACCATTCGGGAATTATCAGCGTCTTCCGGATTAAAGGGGGTATACAAGCGGTATGCCTCAAATAATCGGTCATAAAAGACACTGGGCGCTTCATCACTTTTCTGAATCACCTCAACTGTCTTCGACATGTTAATAGCTTTCTTCCCTCCGGCTTTCATGCCAGCAATTATAGCATCTCTATAGGCTTTAAGTTGAGCCATATCTGCGCCATTTACATTCCAGTCAGGATCGGTGTTAGGGTAATGTGTTGCGGCCCATGCTGCCGGATTGGCTTGATTTAAAGCACGGGCTCTCTCCTCCAGCGCCTTAATGGCCGCTTGGTTAATCCTTGTCCTTTCCTCATTATTGAACAATGTCATTAATAACTGCTGGCAATCAGCCCATGTCGGGTTATGTGTCTGAACTATCGAGGTGAACAGATCGGTCATAGCTTGTGGTTTCTCAGTGTACGAGGAATTGTGGGTCTTCCAATTCAAGAGATCGGTAGTCGTGAACGGGACATATACGAAGACTGGGTCAGCATGTGCCATTTGACCTGCGGCATCGATATAGGCTGACCCAGGATTCAGACGAAGAGGCATCTGATAATGTTTTAATTGTTGGGTACCGGTCAGTTGTCGGGTTAGTATGGGGCTACGTGGAGGGGCGTCAGTTAAAGGTTCCGGTCGAGAGGTAATAGGGCATGAGGATGTGGGAACTTGATTTTGGGAAAAGTTAGTGAATAGTATACTCCGAGCCGAGCTAGAAGAAGCTTGACCGGAAGTTTGAAGTGGCGCCAAATCAGGATATTCAAATCTAATGGGGTTGGTCCTGGTTCCGGAAGGGGAGTTTTAATACGAGGGGGGGTGGATTCTGTACTGGAGGAGGAAGCGGAAGTGGATGGGGGCAATAGGGGAAGGGGTGCAGAGCTTCCTGCATTCGCGTCACTTCCTCTTAAAGGAAAGTAAGGAGGCGGCAAAGGGATCTCGGACTCAGGGGGCGTGTCCAAAATGGGCCTAACACCAGTCCTAGTGGACAAACAAGTCCTGGCCACCATGAGGCGACATTGCTCCTCGTGGCATATCCGGATCCATTTTGGCGAGTCGTTTATGGCCTGCCCCCAACAATCAATGTATGGAAACTGTCCGTAAAGTTCAGGCCTACCTGACACAGCCACGTGTACACGCTGTACCAGGGTTGGATCCAAACTGCCACGCGGCAGCCATGCCGCAACCAAAATAGGCCACTCCCTAGTGCACAAAGTGACCAAACGTACAGGAGACATTTTAACCCCAAAATCACATGTTTTGAATCCCCTTTTAAAATTCTTTACCATACAACCTAAGGGATCCGAAATCGTTGACTCTGACGCGCCCATACTTATCAATGGAACGTCGTTGACAACGAATACTATGCACGCGTTCTTATTCAACAGTCACACCCGTTTCCTCTGGCAACAGCACCACGTGGTACAGTTACCGGGTGAAACGTACACAATAACACAATAATCACTCAGGGAATTCCCGTACACACACAGCTGTTACACCAGTCACTAAATAATCAATATTATGCCCTTTGGCGAAACTATACAGTCACCCCCGCTATAATTCTCTATATATGAATTACCCGTCTATAACACACCCCAGTAACATCGTCTTTTACTAGTATCGGTTACAGTACGGTTAGCATAGGTCAAAGCACAATTTAGGGTCACAATACAATTATTAGTGGTTACGGTGTTAAACATGCAATAGACGACAATGATTAGTACTTATATACAGTGTCAGTAAATATACAGGGTTATGGTACCGTGCACTATGATACAGCAACACACTATTAACACTCTCGCTAGGCGGCTGAGCTCGCGCTATCTAACAAGATATACACTTTACTAACAATCTTTAACACATTTACAATCCCAACTAAACTATTGGCCAGTACCTTGAATGGACTACCTAAAACTATATACACCCGTTTTGGTTAGCCACACTGCCCAAACACCACATATAGCGAACTAGAGGGCGAAATTTACAAAATTGCCCTTCTAGTCTATTTACTCTATCAAAAGTCTAGTGGTTTCCAAATTTACACGCCTTCCCACTTAGCCAAGATAGGTTGAGAGCTAGCGAACCGAATTTACACAGGCGCCGCTTAGTCTCCCGGTCCCTCCGACCTAGCGAGCGTAATATACACCCTAGAACGCTAGTCTAGACAAGACACCGGTGTCCGGCTAGGGCTATTTACACAGGACCCCGCCTGACTAACCAGATCAAAACGGTCTTACTAAAGAGCGTTCGATCGAGCGGTGCGCCTTCGCTCCTTCCCTCCGACAGAGGGGCAGATTCCATACACAGATTTAAACCCCTTTTGGGCCTACCGCACAATCGGTATACCCCTAGTGGGTCTGCCGTCTAAAACAGCAGTTGTCTTACCTCCTCGTTCCTGAACCTGAGTTCACACTCATCGACGGGGACACCCCAGCACTTCTTACGTAGAGGCCGATGATCTCCTGGACAACAGACCAGTGGCGCCGAGGCGAAGGGAGGTCCACGCAGAAGTTCAGGGGTGCAGCCGTAGAGAACGTGGGCAAAGATAGACCGTCTCACGCCTCTGCCTCTCAGCTACCGTTGAACGATGAGCTTCCCGGCCAATGCACCAAATGATACCGGAGAAACTGACGGAAGCAAAGCACAGAGAGATGGACACAGGTTTCTTCAGGAAGGAAGAGATTCTTTATTGGATCACCGATCGGGACTCAGAGGGACTAATGTCACCAAAAATACAGCAAGTTCTGAGCCCTGAACAATAGTGCAGGCTCCCTATATAGGCACATAACTCCTCCCATATTAAGCTCCACCCGCACATTCTCTTGACCAATCATTACAAATAAGAATTAACTTCCTGCTTGACCGCATGGCTTGTCCAGCACAATGGAGGAGGGGAATACTACATCCTGTATTCTTGCACATGCTCCGTACACTACTGATCGTATCTTGCCTCGTGCAACCAACTGATCGATACGTCAGCATATGCACGTACACATGCCACGTGGTAATCTCGGCCTACTAAATTTATTTTTACCGAGATTCCACCACAATATTGTCTTTGATTTTTAAGCATATATCCTGTGTTCTCCATTTAAACACTGACTGCCAACTTCCTTATCTCGCTGACACATATTTACCACCATGACATAGTCTCACTAAAGGTTCAATAAAGCATTACTATCGCTGTAATATTCTTGTTGATAGCATATTTCATGTTAAATAGACCCAGCTAAGTTTTTCATCACCTTATATAGCTTAAAAATTACAATTCTAGTCTTCGTAGCTAAGTTTTACAAAAGCAAAAGGCAACTATCACATGTGAAAACCATCTGTGTCACATCTGGTGACTTATGCTTAGACCCAGAAGCCAGACCTAGAAGACTTGGCACTCAGAAAAAAAAACATTGACACAATTCAAACAATAAATAGTTAGGTTGTTTTTTCATCATTAGAAAGGCAATTTTAAAATTGCAAATGTTAAAGAAAAAGGTTACAGAAAATTTAGCAAGGTGCAGTGATAAAAGGTAACAGTTAAAATAACTCCATTCATCCTATCAACCAATTTCTAATGGGATGTACACATGTCCACAAGAGCTCTTTCATGGATAAAATGCCCAGTGTTTGTGAAGTGCAGCTCAAACACATTTAATGACATTCATGCATTTGCTGGTGACTTGCATGAGTAGGGGAGGCTGCTGGTGGTATTGTGTATGTGAGGTAGGCTACCTTTGGTGTTGTTTGTGAGGATGCATTTATTAGGGATGCTACTTGTGGAGTTGCATGTTAGAGAGTTGCTGGTTGGGGACTACTTGTGGTGGAGGCTGCCTGTAAGGGTTGCGTGTGTGGATAGGACAGTTTGTGAGGTGGGGTATAAGTGTGTAGAGATGGCGAAAGAGTGTGAAGAGATAGTACAGTATGTATGGGTTGTCAGAGGGACTGTAGTTTGTGTAGGCAGGCTTAGTGTGTGGATAAGGGCTGTAGTGGGAAGATATGGACTGTTGTAGGAATCTGTAATATGTGTGAGAGGATAGAGGCTGTAGTGTGTTAAGGGAATAGGGTCCAGGGCAGCCATCAGGGGGTGACAACCATGATGGTTGTCACGGGCCCGGCGGCCCTGGGGGGCCCGGTCTGCTCTGGCACTCCCGGGCCCCACTTTCTTTCTCTGCACACTATGTGTGCAGCCGCGGGCCCCCGGCTCCCTGTTACCGCAAAGGGGGCCAAGGCAGCACACTGCTTCTCCTCTTCTTTCTTCTAATAACGCTTGCGAGACCCGGTTACCATGGCTCCGCGGGTCTCGCAAGAGTTATTAGAATAGAGGAGAAGAGAAGAGGAGAAGCTGTGTGCTGCCTGGGCCCCCTCTGCAGTAACAGGGAGCCGGGGGTAGGGGGGGCTCCATGCCACCGGACCACCAGGGATGGAATCTCCCCCCTCCCTGGACACAGGTAAGCAGGGAGGGGGGAGAAACATTTAATTTAATTTAATAAAAAATTAATGTGAAAATGCCCCTTCCCCCCCTCCCCTCCCCAGATTGCACATTTACACACACACACTGCATACACTAACACAATACACACAAACACTGCATACACTAACACAACACACACACACTGCATACACTAACACAACACACACACTGCATACACTAACACAACACACATTCTGCATACACTAACACAACACACACTGCATACACTAACACAACACACACTCTGCATACACTAACACAACACACACACTAACACAACACAGACTCTACATACACTAACACAAAACCACACTCCATACACTAACACAACACACACTCTGCATACACTAACACAACACACACTCTGCATACACTAATACAACACACTCAGCATACACTAACACACACACTGCATACACTAATACAACACACACACTGCATACACTAACACAGCATACACTCTGCATACACTACACACTAACACACTCACTGCATCCACTATACTGACACACACTGCATTCACTACACATTAACACACTCTGCATTCACTACACTAACACACACTCTGCATACACTAATACAACACACACTCTGCATACACTAACACAACACACACACACTGCATACACTAACACAACACACACACTCTGCATACACTAACACAGCACACACACTGCATACACTAACACAACACACACAAACTGCATACACTAACACAACACACACACTGCATACACTAATGCAACACACACTCTGCATACACTAACACAACACACACTGCATACTCTAACACTTTCTTTCTCTGCACACATAGATAGCGAATATCGCTATCTATGTGTGCAGCCACGGGCCCCGGCTCCATGTTACCGCAAAGGGGGCCCAGGCAGCACACTGCTTCTCCTCTTCTTTCTTCTAATAACGCTCCGCGGGTCTCGCAAGAGTTATTAGAATAGAGGAGAAGAGAAGAGGAGAAGCTGTGTGCTGCCTGGGCCCCCTCTGCGGTAACAGGGAGCCGAGGGGGGCTCCATGCCACCGGACCACCAGGGATGGAATCTCCCCCCTCCCTGGACACAGGTAAGCAGGGAGGGGGGAGAAACATTTAATTTAATTTAATAAAAAATTAATGTGTAAATGCCCCTTCCCCCCCCCTCCCCTCCCCAGATTGCACATTTACACACACACACTGCATACACTAACACAACACACACAAACACTGCATACACTAACACAACACACACACACTGCATACACTAACACGACACACACACTGCATACACTAATACAACACACACACACTGCATACACTAACACAACACACACTCTGCATACACTAACACAACACACATTCTGCATACACTAACACAACACACACTGCATACACTAACACAGCACACACTCTGCATACACTAACACAACACACACACTCCATACACTAACACAACACACACTCTGCATACACTAACACAACACACACTCTGCATACACTAATACAACACACTCAGCATACACTAACACACACACTGCATACACTAAAACAACACACTGCATACACTAACACAGCATACACTCTGCATACACTACACACTAACACACCCACTGCATCCACTATACTGACACACACTGCATTCACAACACATTAACACACTCTGCATTCACTACACTAACACACACTCTGCATACACTAATACAACACACACTCTGCATACACTAACACAACACACACACACTGCATACACTAACACAACACACACACACACATACACACTGCATACACTAACACAGCACACACACACTGCATACACTAACACAACACACACACTGCATACACTAATGCAACACATACTCTGCATACACTAACACAACACACTGCATACACTAACACAACACACACTGCACACACTAACACAACACACACTCTGCATACACTAACACAACACACACACTAACACAACACACACACTGAATACACTAACACTACACACACTGCATACACTAACACAACACACACTCTGCATACACTAACACAACACACACTCTGCATACACTAATACAACACACTCAGCATACACTAACACACACACTGCATACACTAATACAACACACACACTGCATACACTAACACAGTATACACTCTGCATACACTACACACTAACACACTCACTGCATCCACTATACTGACACACACTGCATTCACTAGACATTAACACACTCTGCATTCACTACACTAACACACACTCTGCATACACCAATACAACACACACTCTGCATACACTAACACAACACACACACACACTTCATACACTAACACAACACACACATACTGCATATACTAACACAACACACACTGCATACACTAACGCAACACACACTCTGCATACACTAACACAACACACTGCATACACTAACACAACACACACTCTGCATACACTAACACAACACACACACTAACACAACACACACACTGCATACACTATCACAACACACACTCTGCATACACTAACACAACACCCACTCTGCATACACTAATACAACACACTCAGCATACACTAACACACACTGCATAGACTAATACAACACACACTGCATACACTAATACAACATACCCTCTGCATACACTACACACTAACACACTCACTGCATCCACTATACTGACACACACTGTATTCGCTACACGTTAAGTCACTCTGCATTCACTACACTAACACAGACTCTGCATCCGCTACACTAACACACACTCTGCATACACTAATACAGCACACACTCTGCATACACTAACACAATACACACACACTGCATACACTAACACAACACACAAACTGCATACACTAACACAACACACTGCATACACTAACACGACACACACTGCATACACTAACACAACACAAACTCTGCATACACTAACACAACACACACACTAACCCAACACACACTCTGCATACACTAACACAACACACACTCTGCATACACTAACACACACACTGCATACACTAATACAACACACACTGCATACACTAATACAACATACACTCTGCATACACTAAACACTAACACACTCCCTGCATCCACTATACTGCCACACACTCTGCATTCACTACACTAACACACACTCTGCATCGCTACAATAACACACACTCTGCATCTACTACACACTAACACACTCTCTGCATTCACTAAACATTAACAAACTCTGCATTCACTACACTAACACACACACTCTGCATCCACTACACACTAACACACTCTCTGCATTCACTACACTAACACACACACTCTGCATCCACTACACACTAACACACTCTCTGTATTCACTACACTAACACACACTCTGCATTCACTACACATTAACACACACTCTGCATTCACTACAAATTTACACACACTCTGCATTCGCTACACACTAACACACTATGCATTCATTACACACTCTGCATTCATAACACACACTCTGCATTCACTAAACTATGCACACACTCTGGATTCACTATACTGACACACACTCTGCATTCACTACACTAACATACACTCTGCATTAACTGTACACACAGCATCCACCACACAAACATCCTGCATTCACGGTACACACCCTACATCCACCACGCATTGAAACACTCTGCATTCAGTATACACAGACACTGCATCTAATACACACACTACAGACACTTTATCCACTAAATGCATTTCATCTAGTAGATACAAACACTACATCCACTACACAAACACACACTACATCATTGTACACACACTACATCCACTACTCAAACACACTCTGCATTCACTATACACACTGCATGAATATTTTTGTTCTGTATTTACAGAAGAAAATGAAGGAAAGGGACCTCAGTTGAGAAAAAGGATAAATGAGTCATTTATTACACGTGAGTTTACAGAGGAAGAGGTTCTATTTCAACTGTCAAAAGTAAAGACAAATAAGTCAATGGGACCTGATGGAATACACCCAAAGCTATTAAAAGAGCTTAGTGGTGTACTAGCAAAACCATTAACAGATTTATTTAACCAATCATTGTTAACAGGAGTAGTCCCAGAAGATTGGAAGTTAGCGAATGTTGTGCCCATTTACAAGAAAGGTAATAGGGAGGAGTCGGGCAACTATAGGCCAGTAAGCCTTACTTCAGTAGTGGGGAAAGTGATGGAAACCATGTTAAAGGATAGGATTGATGAACATCTAAAAACACATGGATTTCAAGATCAGAGACAACATGGGTTTACTTCAGGGAGATCATGCCAAACTAATCTTATTGATTTTTTTGATTGGGTAACTAAAATTATAGATCAGGGTGGTGCAGTAGACATTGCTTACCTAGATTTCAGTAAGGCTTTTGACACTGTTGCACATAGAAGGCTTATCAATAAACTGCAATCTTTAAGTTTGGATTCAAATATTGTTGAATGGGTAAGGCAGTGGCTGAGTAACAGGCAACAGAGAGTTGTAGTTAATGGAATATATTCGAAGCTTGGACTTGTCACCAGTGGGGTACCTCAGGGATCTGTACTTGGACCCATTCTCTTTAATATTTTTATTAGTGATATTGCAGAAGGTCTTGATGGTAAGGTATGTCTTTTTGCTGATGATACTAAGATATGTAACAGGGTTGATGTTCCAGGAGGGATAAGCCAAATGACAAATGATTTAGGTAAACTAGAAAAATGGTCAGAATTGTGGCAACTGACATTTAATGTGGATAAGTGCAAGATAATGCATCTTGGACGTAAAAACCCAAGGGCAGAGTACAGAATATTTTATAGAGTTCTAACCTCAACATATGAGGAAAGGGATTTAGGGGTGATTATTTCTGATGACTTAAAGGTAGGCAGACAATGTAATAGAGCAGCAGAAAATGCTAGCAGAATGCTTGGTTGTATAGGGAGAGGCATTAGCAGTAGAAAGAGGGAAGTGCTCATGCCATTGTACAGAACACTGGTGAGTCCTCACTTGGAGTATTGTACACAGTACTGGAGACCGTATCTTCAGAAGGATATTGATACCTTAGAGAGGGTTCAGAGAAGGGCTACTAAACTGGTTCATGGATAAAACTTACCAGGAAAGGTTAAAGGATCTTAACATGTATAGCTTGGAGGAAAGACGAGACAGGAGATATGATAGAAACATTTAAATATATAAAGGGAATCAACACAGTAAAGGAGGAGACTATATTTAAAAGAAGAAAAACTACCACAACAAGAGGACATAGTCTTAAATTAGAGGGACAAAGGTTTAAAAATAATATCAGAAGTATTACTTTACTGAGAGGGTAGTGGATGCATGGAATAGCCTTCCAGCTGAAGTGGTAGAGGCTAACACAGTAAAGGAGTTTAAGCATGCATGGGATAGGCATAAGGCTATCCTAAATATAAGATAAGACTAGGGACTAATGAAAGTATTTAGAAAATTGGGCAGACTAGATGGGCCGAATGGCTCTTATCTGCCGTCACATTCTATGTTTCTATGTTTCTATGTTTCTATGCATCCGCTACACAAACACACACTCTGCATTCACTGCACAAACAGTATCTAATACAGACAAACACTACATCCATTACACATATTCTAATTCACTTACACTATACACACCACATTCAGTCCTGCATCATTGTCAGCGGACCAGGTAGGGCGTGGGCGGGCCTGGGAGGGAGGGGGGGGGGGGAGCCCAGACCTTGTGCTTTGTCAGGGGCCCCAAAATTTCTGATGACGGCCCTGATAGGGTCTGTAGTGTTTGTGGGGTTTAGAGACCTTAGTTAGTGTGAACATGTCAGAGTTTTGCCTTGGTAACCTGTGGTAACACTCTGATACTCTAGCAGGAGCAATGCACCCACCAAGCTCCCAAGGACCCTTTCTAATCAATGACATTTGCACTAGCCATTGAGCTGCCTTTTTCACCTGGTGCTGTGGTAATGTCAACCAGTATGAGCCCGCTGGCAAGATCCTTTGATCTTCCTGTTCAGCTCAAGTAATGGACATCATGGCTTGGAGGCAGTTTTTGAAAAAAATTGTATCCCCTGCCCCGCTGTCTGATCACTGTATTGTACAGTATATGTGCTATACAGTACTGTGTCAGTGTTATCAGAGAGCTCTCTGATCAAACTGACATTTTTTTAATTTCTGTTATTTCTATAAAATGTTAAAAGAAAAATCTGTGATCACTAATTTTGTTCATATTTTTGGGTGAATGTTTTCTGTGGGTGTAAGTGGTAATTTAGTTGTGTGTGAGGTAATGGATATAGGTAGACAAATTAATTTAAAATCCCCTAAGATGGCACACTTTTATTCAGTGGAGGAGGTTTACACCATTCTGGCCTGCTCAGACTGTGACACTCTCGCAAACAGTGACACTATGACACCTTATGGCATTGAGCCTTCAGTGATGGTGCCCCTAAAACCATCTTCCAGAAGGTGCTTAGCATGCCCTGTAGTGCCATATTAAAGCTGGGTACCCTTAAATTTGAATGAACTGGAAATACCCCCATTCATGGCTACACCTGACATCACAACAACTGTAGATGTTTCTGAGTTGGTGAACTAGTTTAGTCTAGTTACACCAGATGACGTAATTGAGCAGATGCCTGAAAAAAAAACAATCTGTATGCCAGCCAGTATATGTCTGCCAAGTCAGGATCACACTACAGTAGGAAAAACATGTGGCAAGTCACGGAAATTAACTCATTTTGGGCACTAACTCTAGTAATGGGTATTGTAAAAAGACAAGTATCAGGTCCTACTGGCACATGCAACTCATCCTGGCAACACCTCTTTTTTCAGGGGTTATGAAGAGGGATCAAGCAAATGCTGTGATTTCTCCATTTTAAAGATAACGCACTCTGTCCTCCTAGAAATTAACCATTGTTTAACAGGCTCTACAAAATTTGGGTCCTGATCCAACTCCTGTCTGACGAATTTTCCCAAAATGATATCCCAGACCAAAACATTTGTATTAAGGAATCCCTTGAAATGTAAAGGTAGACTGCTTTTAAAACAGTCACGATATAGCATTAAATTCTATAGATTATGCAAATCTACCACTGGCTATGCATTGCTATCAATGGAAGGATAGCCAACTTGGCCCACTCTGATGCCCTGATTTTGTGGACACACATGGCAAGATTGTGTGGGAACTGCTCCTTCCTTTATTAAATTAGGGTTATCATCTATGGGTTGTGGTCAAAGTTTGTACAGTTGTGGTCAAAAGTTTGCATATCCAGGCAGAAATTTTTAAACTTTGGCATTGATTTTGAAAATATGACTGATCGTGCAAAAACATGTCTTTTATTGAAGGATAGTGATCATATAAAGCCATTTATTATCACATAGTTGTTTGGCTCCTTTTTTTATTTTTTTTATTTTTGCAGTGCAAAGAGTGACTTACAAGTTGTGAAAGATACGTTTTGAAAAGAATAGGCCTTCAATAAAACTTGTTAAGCTTCATCATGCAGGTTTACAACACTTACTTTGGTTTTGTCAATCATGAAATAATATGAAGAGAGTCAGACAGTCCAAAGGCATATGAACATGAGGACAAGAAACTGCTTTATATTACCTAGGACTATTTAAAATTAAATAGCACAGGCCCAGTAGAAATAAGCAAAGCGTATTGTTATCATGCTTGTGCACGCCCGAGAGTGTCGATCTAGTGGCGGTCCAATGACTACCGTAACGCCATGACATAAAAATAGAGCAAATAACAGAAATTAAATAGAGTAAAACAACACCATAGCAAAATAATTATCAAATAACATATGAACATGTGGTGGGTGTACCACAAGAGCATCTGATGGCAGCTTGTCTTCTCTCCTGAACCCTAGACATAATAGATCATTCCACTGGAGAAGGTGTTGGGGAGATGTCACTTTGTGGAGGAGGGTTAGGTCTGTGGTGTCCATAAGGATCATATTTCCCGCATGTGCATAAACTCCCAGGTGTATTCTCCTAGAACCATAGCTCGAGGAGTTTCTGGATGCGGTTCTGGCAGTTAGGGAGCATGGCGGTTTCAGTTGTTTATGCCTGATCCCTGCAGGTATTGCAAACGCCTTATTTCCGATCACTCTTGATGTTTCCTGAGTTCCTTCGCTCGTACAGCCGGCTCCAGAGCCTCTCAAATATGGCATTCAGCTTGGTGAGGGTATTGGCAATGTGGCTACTGGGAGCTCTTGCACACGTGGCGTCATCCATTGCAGGATCACTTCGGCTCTCTTGAGCCTGATGTCGCCACCGTTGAGACTTGCAAGATGTGCAATGGTGCCTCTGGGGTGTAGACTGGGATCACCCCACTGGTCCAGAAGGGGGGAACGGGGCAGCAACGGGATTTAGCGTCAGACCACCAGTATTTAGCAAGCCGGGAAAGCATCTGTCTCCCCCGTCCAGCACCCACACTAGGCCCTGCAGCATCCTCTGTGGATTGTAAAAGCAATCCCAATTTCAGCTGGTCCATGGATGACCCAGCATGGCATTATAACAGTGAGTTTCCAACAGCTGCAGAATTACAGCCCCAAAGGGCTAGAAACACGAGTAAAGCAGTGGCAAAGCTTGGAGCTCTTTCAGATCGCGTCCAGTCGCCATGCAGGTCAGGCCCCACACTCCTTTTTAAATCATAATGATAACAGAAATCACCCAAATGGCCCTGATCAAAAGTTTACATGCCCTTGAATGTTTGGCCTTGTTACAGACACACAAGGTGACACACACAGGTTAAAATGGCAATTAATGGTTAATTTCCCATATCTGTGGCTTTTTAAATTGCAATTAGTGTCTGTCAATTAATTTGTTTTCTCTCAAGTATATGCACTGAGCAGGCTAGATACTGAGCCATGGGGAGCAGAAGAGAACTGTCAAAAGACCTGCGTAACAAGGTAATGGAACTTTATAAAGATGGAAAAGGATATAAAAAGATATCCAAAGCCTTGAAAATGGTAGTCAGTAGTGTTCAATCATGTATTAACCCCTTAAGGACCAAACTTCTGGAATAAAAGGGAATCATGACATGTCACACATGTCATGTGTCCTTAAGGGGTTAAGAAGTGGAAAATTCAGGGATTTCTTGGTACCAAACCAAGGTCAGGTAGACCAAGAAAGATTTCAGCCACAGCTGCTAGAAGAATTGTTTGGAATACAAAGAAAAACCCACAGGTAACCTCAGAAGAAGTACAGGCTGCTCTGGAAAAAAAACGGTGTGCTTGTTTCAAGGAGCACAATGCGACAACACTTGAACAAAAATGAGCTGCATGGTCAAGTTGCCAGAAAGAAGCCTTTACTGAGCCAATTCAACAAAAAGCCTTGTTACAATATACCTGACAACACCTTGACATGCCTCACGGTTTCTGGCACACTAAAATTTGGAGTTACAAGACCAAAATGGAGCTTTATGGTCACAACCATAAGCGCTATGTTTGGAGAGGGGTCAACAGGGCCTATAGTGAAAAGAATACCATCCCCACTGTGAAGCATGGTGGTGGCTGGCTAATATTTGGGGGAGGGGGCGGGGGTGAGCTTTAAAGGCATGGGGAATCTTGTGAAAATTGATGGCAAGATGAATGCAGCATGTTATCAGAAAATAATGGTAGACAGTTTGCATTCTTCTGCATGAAGGCTGCACATGGGACGCTCTTGGACTTTCCAGCATTACAATGACCCTAAGCACAAGGCCAAGTTGACACTCTTTTAAGAGCTTGTTCCTGTCTTGCTCTCGGAAGGAGTTTGCGGTGGTTATGGTGTCGGTGGAGTGCTTGGAGCACTCAGGAAGCGCTAGGAGCATCCAATAACGGAGGTACCCAGTCGGGGTGCCAGGCGATCCGTTACAAATATGAATCCCATAAGAAATGAAAGACACGTGTTTTGCCTGCTCACTCATGTTTTCTTTAAAAATGGTACATATATTACCAATTCTTCAAGGGTATGCAAACCTTTGAGCACAACTGTATCTTCCTGAATTCCCCTCACACCCTGTAAAAACTCACCTCAGAGAAAGTGAGGAGTTTGCTACAAAAAGGATTTTGAAAGAACTCAAGGTATTACTGCCCATCTCTACTTGCCTTTTGCATAACAGAGTGTTTCTCAATCTACCATACAGAGCTGAACTATTGATTCCCTATGTATGTGACTTTGATTATTCTTCATTGCTGACTTTGACTTGTCCGGATTACTCTTTGTTAGCTGCTTGTACTTATTGGCCTGTTATACCAACTAGTCTGACTTCAGAATACCCCTGACCTTGGACTGTCACTGCTTATGTTAAGCCCAGACAGTAAGTGGCTACACCAAGCAACTACAAATATTACTTTTAAAATACTTGTAAATTGTATGCCATCGTGGGGGTAATTTTCTTCCTTAGGTTGGCATGTTCACTCAAAGGCAACATAGGCCCAGGAAATCACTGTGCCAATTTTATATGTTCAATATATTTTTCTGTGTAACTTAATCAAAATCCATTACATAGGGGCACTGTTATATTCGTGAGACAATGTTAAATCAAAATATTGAGGCTTTATTGCACATGTCAGAATTATACAATTTTACTCTGAAAATGGAATTCATGTGTTTGAAAAAACACAAAAGAAAATATAACCACTAAATATTGGCAGCATTTGTGATAAAGTTGCTAGACCAAACAACTCAAAATATGCCATTTTAAATACTCTGGGTTGCCTACTTTTAAAAATAATATGCCTTCATGAGGGGCAATAATCTTTCCTGGGCTTCTGTATCGCCTCAAGGACAACATAGGCCCAGAAAGTAAATGTGTCAAATATTCAAGTTTGAAATGGGCATGTAATATATTTAGTCCTGAAATTATGATTATGAATATGAATTGCCCTGTGAAAATGGAATTCATGTGCCTGAAAAAACACAAATAATTAAGTATAACTGCTAAATGGGGCCTGAATTCATGATAAAGTAGCTAGAATACACGCAAAGTTATTAAAAGAGCTTAGTGGTGTAATAGCAATACCATTAACAGATTTATTTAACCAATCATTGTTAACGGGAGTAGTCCGTTGTGCCTATTCACAAGAAAGGCAGTAGGGAGGAGTCGGGCAACTGTAGGCCAGTAAGCCGTACTTCAGCAGTGGGAAAAGTAATGGAAACCATGTTAAAGGATAGGATTGTTGTTAGGGGGGCATGGCTGGACGTCGAGCGCAATGGCAGCACACTAACAGAGCTTCGCTGTCTTGGGCTCTTAAACGCGGCTAATACACAATTTCTGGCAGAATCCCCAACACCAAACTAAGGACCACGATGCCCCAGCATCGCACAAAAAAATCCACGGAGGCTAAATACATGGCGGCCTTCTTTAGGGCCAGAAAAACAAACAAACTGAGTACCAGGCCCAAGATGGCACCGAAACAGACTCGGATGCAGACCACATGGGAACAGCATAAAAACGAATGGACACTCCACTCACACAAAAATTAATGCAAAAAATGCTGGATGCAGCAGTCTCCAGGATGCAGACAATGGTCACAGCGGCACTAGCTGATCTGGAAAAAGACCTCACTGACCTGGACGCCCGTACCTCCCACCTGGAAGATAACATGGGGGGCCTCACCACAGCCCACACAGTACTAGGAGAGTACTGAGTAAGATGGAGGAAAGACTGTTCCTACACAACGCAATATCAGGCTGCAGGGTGTACCAGAGGGGGTAGGAGTGCAGGATCTAACGACCTTCACTGTGGAGCTATTCCGGGCCATACTGCTAGATATCCCAGCAGACTTGTTTCTCCTAGACCGCATACACAAACAACATCCCCAAGCCAATAAAGAAAATGATATTCCTTCTATTGAGTTCGGTGTCCACGCTAATAGCCAGAAACTGGAAGACCCCCAATTTACCATCTCCTTTTGAATTTGAAACCCTAATGTTATCAACGGTAGAATATGAACTCCTCATGTGGAACCAAACAAAAATAGGGAAATTGAGCCCCACCACTGCCGCAATGTGGCGGACCATCCAGCGGTCTACCAACAAAGAACCAAACTAGGCCCCCTGCACCCTGACACGACATAGTGCTCTCACCGCAGACAACCACACAGAGTAGGCAATGCGACATTCCTAACCAGAGCCTATACAGTGCAGACCCGACCTGCAATACAATACAGGGTAACCTAGCAAGTTCACAGACACTCCTTCTGAGCTCCCCAGAAGTATCATTGCCCTGGTACCATAAACTACCCATCCTCCCTCTCCAACCCCCTCTTGTTCTCCCCCCTATCCCCCTCATGCACCAAAGTCAAGCTCCGATACAGAGCAAGATACACTGCTCTAAGCATTGAACAGAAACCCTAAAACCAGCTGACAAAGCACACCATACAAGACTCCGAAAGCTAGAATCCAGGGATGGAGCCCATACGGATGCACAACCTCACCGAACACCAGTATTAAGCGACCTATACAGACTACCCCCGAATAGCTCTAGGACATACATGACAGTGGTACTCTCCACACATGGAAGAGTTACATGATGAGAACCAAATGACCAAGTTAAAAAGGGTCAACAGGGCTGCTTGCACTGGTCGAAGAGAGTAAAGAAAATGCAATGTACCTAACAATGCATCTATAATATGTATGAAACATGCTGTACTGTACAACAACTGAATTTTTGGTGTTACCCCTTCCTTTTTCCCTTCTGTACCCTAGTTTCTACTTGAAAATAATAAAGAACAAATTGAAAAAAAAGAATAGGATTGTTGAACATCTATAATCACATGGATTTCAAGATCAGAGACAACATGGGTTTACTTCAGGGAGATCATGCCAAACTAATCTGGTTGATTTTTTGGATTGGGTAACTAAAATAATAAATCAGGGTGGTGCAAATTTACCTAGATTTCAGTAAGGCTTCTGACACTGTTGCACATAGAAGGCTCATCAATAAACTACAATATTTAAGTTTGGATTCCAATATTGTTGAATGGGTTAGGCCAGGCATAGGCAACCTTCAGCACTCCAAATGTTTTGTACTACACCTCCCATGATGCTTTTCCAGCATTATGGGTGTAAGAGCATTAGGGGGGATGTAGTCCACAACATCTGGAGTGCCAAAGATTGCTTACCCCTGGGTTAGGCAGTGGCTGACTGACAGGCAACAGAGGGTTGCAGTCAATGGAGTATATTCAAAGCAAGGTCTTGTTACCAGTCGCATAGCTCATGGATGCCTACTTGGACCCATTCTCTTTAACATTTTTATTAGTGATATTGCAGATGGTCTTGATGGTAAGGTAAGTCTTTTTGCTGATGATACTAAGATATGTAACAGGGTTGATGTTCCAGGAGGGATAATCGAAATGGCAAATGATTTAGGTAAACTAGAAAAATGATCAGAGCTGTGGCAACTGACATTTAACATGGATAAGTGCAAGATACAGCATCTTGGACTTAAAAATCCAAGGATAGAGTACAGAATATTTGATAGAGTCCTAACCTTAACATCTGAGGAAAGGGATTTAGAGGTAATTATTTCAGATTACTTAAAGATAGGCAGACAATGTAATAGAGCAGCAGGAAATGCTAGCAGAATGTGTGGTTGTATAGGGAGAGGTATTAGCAGTAGAAAGAGGGAAGTGCTCATGCCATTGTACAGAACACTGGTGAGACCTCACTTGTGGCATTGTACGCAGTACTGGAGACCGTATCTCCATAAGGATATTCATACTTTGGAGAGAGTTCAGAGAAGGGCTACTAAACTGGTTCATGGATTACAGGATAAAACTTACAAGCAAAGGTTAAAGGATCTTAACATGTATAGCTTGTAGGAAAGACGAGACAGGGGGCATATGATACATACATAAAATGGGTGGAGCTTCTCAAAATAACAATGTAACAGATATTCTGTAAAATAAAATATAAACCATAGTGCAATACAGTAATATAAATAAAATGAAAGTATATATGTAGCAGGTATTCCACTCACAAGCCTAGAGTCATAGTTTCATATGACTCAGATGATATATGCCTTTGGACCAATTTAGGATGTCCAGATCCTTCATTCTTGCAGGATTCCGTCTGTGACCACCTTTAACCAATTTCCAGACCAAAAGATGTCAGGTCAACAGTAGGTTTCTAAAAGGTTGGTGCTTTATTTAAATAAAAATCTTTTAAAAGAAATAAACATTTAAAATCAAAGTAAAATGAAACAACTTTAAATGGGGCTATATAGTCCTTGGTAATCGCCAATGATAGAAACATTTAAATACATAAAGGGAATCAACACAGTAAAGGAGGAGACTATATTTAAAAGAAGAAAAACTACCACAACAAGTGGATGTAGTTTTAAATTAGAGGGCCAAAGGTTTAAAAGTAATTTCAGGAAGTATTACTTTACTGAGAGGGTAGTGGATGCATGGAATAGTCTCCCAGCTGAAGTAGTAAAGATTACCACAGTGAGGGAGTTTAAGCATGCGTGGGATGGGCATAAGGCTATCCTAGATATAAGATAAGGCCAGGGACTAATGAGAGTATTTAGTAAATTGGGCAGACTAGATGGGCAGAATGGTTTTTATCTGCAGTAACATTCTATGTTTCTATGTTTTAGACCAAGCATGTCAAACTCAAAAGCTAGCACAGGCCACATAAACAAGGTTTAAGTTTATGTGGGCCGCAAAAAACCCTTAAATTTTCATAGAAACGTAGGTTTGTTTTGAAAAGAACAGTATATATATATATATATATTGAGCCCCACCACTGTCGCAATGTGGCCTACCAGCGGTCTACCAACAAAGAACCAAACCAGGCCCCCTCCACCCCGACATGACATAGTGCTCTCACCGCAGACAACCACACAGAGTATATATATATATAGATATATATAAATGAGTATCCTCCTCTACTAAACCCCAGGCCCACCTCTACTAAACTCCAGTCTGCCCCTCTGTACTAAATCCCAGTCCTCCCTCTGTACTAATTCCCAGTCCCCCTCTATACTAAATCCCAGTCTCTCCTCCTCTACTAAATCCCAGCTGCCCCCTCTAAATATGCCATTTGGATACTCTGGGTTGGCTACTTTTAAAAAAAAAAATTATGCCATAATGGTGGAAATGTTACTATTCCAAACTGCCATATTGTCTCAAAGGTGACATGGGCCCACTTTTTCAATTTTCCAGGTATAAAAACTGAAATGGTCATGCTCTGTCATTGACCCTGTAACTTTCCAAACCCCCATAAAATCTGTACAAGGGGGGTACTGTTGTACTTGTGAGACACTGCTGAACACAAATATAAGTATTTTAGAGCAGTAAAAGTTATAATGACAATATCATCAGTAAAAATGCCATTTTTGTGTGGAAAAGCAAACTAACAAATATGAACACTAACTTTGTGTTTAACCACTCTGGGACTAAGTGGTTACAAAGAAAAGACTGGACTGGACAAATCCCATTTTGAATACCTTGGGTTGTCTACTTTTGCATATGCCATGATTGGGGTAATTCTCATTCCTGGGCTGCCATCTGGTCTCAAAGGCAAAAAGGCAACATTTCAATGTGTACAATCTGAAATGGGCAATCCTTATATTTGACCCTATAACTTTCCAAAATCCCAGTTAACCTGTACATGGTGTGTACTGTTGTATATCTCCCAACATTTCAAATGGACTTAGAGGGACACTTTAATTTTAGGAATGTGAGTGGGGGTGTGGTCAGGGGGAAGCTGTTCTTAGAAATTGTAGGTCACTTACTTATGCAACTTAAACGAAAAATATAACAAGAACACTGCATCTTATCTAAACAGTCTGGTTTCTAAACACATTTATTGTAGTAATACAAATTACTGAGAGTATTATTGCTGTGGAACTCTGGTATACATTCAAACACACACACAACATGGAACTCCTAGAAAAGAGTGGCATTAGAATACATAAGAGGGACTGTGGGATTTGGATCCGAAATAGTGACTGTCCGTCCTAAATAAGGGACACTTGGGAGGTATGCTGTTGTACTCATGAGACATCACTGAACACAAATATGAATCAAATATGAGTGTTTTCAAGCAGTAAAATATATGGTGATATTAAAATCATCATTGAAAAAGTACATTGAAAGTGCAGCTTTTGTGTGAAAAATGCAAAAAAAACAACAACAAATTTGAGCACTAACTTTGGCCAGGTTTTGTGAGTGGCTACTAAAGAAGACTGGAATATCCCATTTTAAAAACCCTGGTGTGACGGGAACTATCCTGGCCTGAAGACACAGGTTTGCTGTTGGTGTGTGTGGGTCATATAGAAGTAGGTTACAGTTTGGGAGGGGGGCCATTGCAGTTTCATGGGGAACTCCCTTTCTCTGCTTCTAAGTTCCCTCTTATGTCTAAGTCACCCAGTGCTTATTAGAGGCACAGCGTGATCTGGAAGCCCAGTCTGGTCTGCCCAAACCAGACTTCCACAGACTGAGGGCTCCATGCACCTGACCAGGACAAACTTAGAAGCTGTGTGTAACTGCTGAGTGGAAAGGAACCCAATTAAACTTAAACCTGACGTAGCTCAGACCCCCAGCAATAGATCAATGTTATAATGTGGAACTTTGCCTTTTTGGTGCTGGTTACCCGATTGACTCAGACACAGACCAATTGTAGGTCTGGTACCAGGCTAGTCTATGTTTGGATGGAAAATAGGGACACTTTATGTAGGTCCCCAGATTACTCTTTTGTTTTAGTCACCCTGTGACCATTATAGGTGGAGGGTGTGTTTAATGTATTTGTTTGTTGTTAGTTTCTTTCTTCCCCCTTCTCCTGTCTTGTTGTTTTCCCAGCAGGGCATTGTCCAGGGACACATCCAGACCAGTTCAAAGTGACTGCCATGCCACCCTCTTAAAGGGACAGTATAATACTGCTATTGGTTGACTCACTGTGCTGTTTGGGAGGGGGTAAATGTGCACCTCTGATGGGCTAAGAGCGGGACAACTGTTGCTCTCAGCCAATCAGTGACTCCCCATTCACTAAACTGGATTGGCAAGAAATGTACCTAAGGCCATGGTGGAAATCAAGAATATAACTGCATTAATTGAAAGGCTAAGAAAACGTGAGGTATTCACTAAAGTAAGAATTCAAAGTGAATGTCAAATTTGAGGTAATATAGGCAAACAGAAAAAATTTCTTCAAGTCGGTATTGCTTTCGGGTTTGGCTACTTTGGCCTTAAGTTTAAAATACACCTTGAATTCCCAACAAGTCTTACTTTAGTAAATAATCTTGACAGTGTGCAGGGAGTAATGAAGCAAAACAAAGGAGCACCTCTATAGGGTACCAGTTTGGAGATAAGCATATTTATGTATTTTTCCCTACAAAATATAAATCCTTTGACAAAAGAGTTCATTAAATCATCTGCTTTTATACCATTAGCTTAATAACCAAATACTAAAAAAAATATAAATGCATTTTTGCATGTTAGGACCACACATCTGCAACAATAAAGACATATAGTTTGTTTAGCTTATGAGAAACAAATTAAGTAAATTAACACAAATCATCCGTAAAAAAATGTTTTAATTCTGGTCCAAAAGTTTGTCTTTCATGTACAATACATTCTTCAGATTACAAATCAATTAAGGAAATAGCTCAGATATGGAATTCGTAGAACTTTTTTAACATTAAACCACTTGCTGCAGTAAAATTATAATGTTTGTAAATTTTTACTTTTACTTTTAATAATGGATATCTGATATAACATTTTAGTGGTACATGGGTTTTAAAGTAGCTTGTTGTGAAAAAAATCACAGTTAATTATATCTGTACAGTTCACAGATAGATAAATATAGATAGGTGACACATCAATGTAAGTAGACACATTATTGAGAATATATGATTTTTTACAAATGTCCAATTTAATGATTGTCAATAGTCTTTCTAAAGTCAATAATACTTAATTTACAAATAAAAAGAGGTACTTGTGTTCCTATTACACTGACAATGAATAATCTTCCTGAGACATGAAAGACGGAAAAAGGCAAAGACTGTTATCTCATGCTCCTCATAATAATTATATTTTAATAGTTTGGTCCTTTTCTAAATGGATCTCTTCCCACAATTGCACTAAAACATAAAGATGGGTCACACATTCCTGTCTCTCCAGGTGGACCTTTTGCTCCAGGTATGCCACGTTCTCCGTCTCTACCAGGCGAACCTTGTTGTCCAGATTGCCCTTCTTTGCCGATTCCAGGTGGTCCCATGGGCCCTGGTTAAATAAATAAATCAATACATCCATCCACCTTTTCTTAAGGGGAAACTATAGTCAACAAAACAACATTAGCTTAATGAAGCAGTTTTTGTAACTAGATCATGCCTCTGAAGTCTCACTACTCAATTCTCTGCCATTTAGGAGTTAAATTATCTTTGTTTCTGTTTATGCATTCCTAGCCATACCTCTCCTGGCTGTGACTGACACAGCCTGTATGAAAACAAAATGGTTTCATTTTCAATTAGATGTTACTTTAAAAGCTTGTATCTCTTGCTCTGTACATTGAACTTTAATCACATACAGGAGGCTCCTGCAAGGTCTAGCAACCTATTAACAGAGCAGGAGATAATAAATTCTAAAATAAATTTAATGTGCAATAAAGGAAGTGTAAACATTAGATGACTCTTTACAGGAAGTGTTTAGGAAGGCTATGTAAGTCACAGGCAGGGACGTGTGACTAAGGGTGTATAAACAAAGTGATTTAATGCTTAAATGACAGAGACTTGAACTGTGAGACTGCAGGAGCATGAGCAATACATGAAAACTGCTTCATTACCCTAAAGTTGTTTTGGTGGCTATGGTGTCCCTTTAATATATTATTTCATTGTTTGGACTTACTAAGAATTTTGACCTGATGCATTACCACACTAGGTTAATGTGATAGTAAAAGCCTTTAAAGAGACACTCTAAACATGACGCAGTGCTCCATGTGCCTAAACGCTGTCCCTTAGACTGAAAATTTTAAGTATTGCCCTTTTCTGAGTAATGGCAATGTTTGCATTTGTCATTCTTTATACCAGTGAAGGCTAATCACCAACTAGTTTTTGTTGCACTAAAATATTAAACTATATACATTTTTTTTCTGATGGAGTTTTTAAACCTTTCTTTATGTGTAAGTTTACATCCTTGAGTCTGATCAAACATGTGTTGTTTATGTCCTTTTAAATATTAGTACTGCCGTTTCCCTCTTCTCCTTTCTTATTATTTTCCTTTATTTCTAGGCAGAGTAAAAAAATCATGAACAGATTTACGGTAGTTTTCCAAATCTGATTAACTCAAATAAGAAGTTATGTGAGCCAGCCACCTTTTCATCTCAATGAATCCTTTTCAGGTAGCAATTATGCTGCCTTAAAAGACAGGCCTGCCTACTGCAAAAGGCTGCTCACTGCATGTGGTTGAGCTGGGAGAACTCCCCTTCCCTTGGTGGAGTCTTTGCTTGGACTCCATGCCTGATGTGCTGTTTAAAGGGATTCTATAGTGCCTGTAAAACAAAGCCGTTTTCCTGGCACTGTAGAATCCTACAGTGCCCCCTTACCTTGGCCCACCTCCTGCAGCACTGAAGGGGTTAAAACCCCATCAGTCACTAACCTGAATCCAGTGCTGATGTCCCTCTGCGCTGGGTCAAGCTCCGCCCATGCTCTTCCCAATGGCCGCACTCGCATTAGGATTTCACCATAATAAAGCATTATTCAATATAATATATTCCTATACGGAAAAATCTGACGCTGGAGGTCCTCATACTGAGCGTGAGGACATCCAGCGTCAGATAACAGACCAAAGATCCGTTTCAATTCTGGAAGTACCTCTTCCACTAGAGGTGGAGTTAGCCCTCAGAGGTAATTATTGCAGTTTCTCAGAAACTACAATAATTACCACTTTAGGGTTAAGGGACAATAGACATTGCACCCAGACCACTTCAATGAGCTGCAGTGGTCTGGGTGCCTACAGTGTCCCTTTAAGCCTGGTGGTTCTGCTGCTACATGCTTTGAATACATCCCTGCCTTTTCTCCCCTGTAGACACTGATAATCGTCACCTGGCTCCATGCTTTTAATTCCTCCCTCATTCTCACTCCGCTGCTGTCTCATCCATGCAGGAACTGAAAGCACTGTTCCCCAGCCAGATAGGACTTAGTCTGATACTCTGCATATATCAATTTAACTAAACTGTTTAGTATTACTGATAACAGAAAAAGTTGAGTGCTATTATTCAAAATTTATGTAAAAAAATTAAAATAAAACAGAACGTATCTGTCTTGCAATTTTGTACAGGATACTTTTCTAGTTCCATAATGTATACATGTAAAAATAATATCAAAGAACATATAGTGCAGATTGTTTTCAATTGTTGAATAATAACCATAATTAGAAAAAGTTAGTTATATCAGTATTGTTTTACATTCTTTTATTCCTTACACAAATTTTGAACAATAGCGCTCCACCTTTTCTGTTATTATTTATTTGTCTGTTATCAATGCATGGTGTGATCACAGTTGGGTGAGCTGCACCAGGTGTTCTTAAAGGAGAAGTATTAAAAGCATTTTTAAAAGTGCTTTTTGCATATATTTGGTTTTATATGTTAAGTCTTTTAGGAGTTATGAGTCTAGGACTGCATAAACAGGAACAAAATTGATTTAATTCCTAAATGACAGAGAATTGAGCAATGAGATGGAAGAGGCGTGACCTATACAACAAAACTGCTTCACTTTAGCACACTCTCGACTTGTCTAAACCTCTGCTCAAGAAGCAACGAAATGTTAGATTCCCAGAACTTTGTACTCAATGTCCTGCAAATCAAATGCTGACTTTACACTGCTGTTATGTATCATATTGCTACCTGTTTCTTTAACTAATGAAAAAATTGAAATAAAGAATGTAAAAAAAACCTTCTTCACTAAGCTAATTGTTTTTGTGCCTGTAGTATTTTTTAACTTAGGCAAAATTCAACAGGTTAGGAGCACAGTTTACAAAGAGGGGTGGCATCAAATTACTGGGGTGGAGCCTAGTGCTAGAGGAGTACTCCAGGAAGACACAGGTCCAGGTGTAATGTGTAGGCTGTGTCATAGATAGTCGTGATCGGTGGGTTTGTTTATTCATATTCTTTAGTTTCTTTCTTAACTGTACTCTTTTGACATATTGGAAGTTAGATCTTGTACACACTATCAATATCTCCAACAATGAATATGAATACACACCTGGTATTCCTGGTGGACCCTGAATTCCAGGATTCCCATCTCCTTTATTTCCTTTTGCACCAGGTTTCCCAGGGAGTCCTGTTTGTATTAAGATACATATGGTTTGTATTTGGAACTGATAATATAAAATATGAAGAACTGTAACTGTATATTAAACAAACCTATTTGTAGAGCGAAATCAATCATTATACATATGCATGATACAAAATGAAGAAAAAAAAGAGTAGCATTAGAAACTTACATCACTCTATCCATTAAAATAGTGCTGATATAGATATATATATATCAATACAATAACAATATATCAATACAATAACCATAACATGGTTTGTGCTCCACAATTAGCGCCAAGCCTCAATAGCAAGCCAGTAACCAACCTCATGCTGATGAGTTGCATTAACAACGAAACAGCTGTCCATGAGTGGTTCACTGGCTTTACATCTCTTCCTGAGTTGTGTTTCAAAGCTGTTGTATACCGCAAACATAAACTCCAATTTTGCTGAGTATGTAAAACCTCTTTGGTGTTCCTAACTCACCTTAAAGAGCTATGAACCTATAGCTTCATTATCACCTTATCACTCTTAGTGTATATAATTGTATGACTTTTCCAGCTACATAATGACAAGCATTTCCCTACTGACGCCAACCGGTTGGTTTATAAATTTTTTTATCTGTTTTCTTTGCTTTTCCAAGATTCTACTGAATGTTTTAGATCAACATTTTTTCCACTGTACTACACCAGTGGTTCCCAACCCAGTCCTCAAGTACCCTCTAACCGTGCAGAATTTAGAGATTACCCAGTTGTGTCTACGGTGTTTTAAAAAAAGAAAAAACACTTTAGACATAACAGAGTAATCCCTAAATCCTGGGCTGGTAGGGGGTATTTAAGGACTAGGTTTGGGAACCCCTGTACTAGACTATTTGTAAAGTAAAATACTAAAGCAGCATATTAGCACCTGTATGTTTTCATAATTATAAAGACTAAACACACCTGAAGGTATTATCAAAATTGAAAGTCAGCTAATACGGGATATTTCAAATGAAACTGTAAATTTGTTCCAAAAAAGAAATAGGTATAAAAAGCAGATATGATTATTATTTTTGCAGAAAACAAATCCAATCTGGAAGCAGAACTAAACTCATTATGAGTGTAGTTCTGAGTCATAATATACATAGACAAGAAGATGTGCAAACATATTCAAACCATTATTGTTATTTTACAAATACCTTTAGGTCCAGGTAAGCCTGGACGTCCTGGATGTCCCACAAGTCCAGGGAAACCATTTCTTCCAGGTGTTCCAGGTTGGCCAACTGGACCTTCATGACCTATTGGCCCTGGAGGTCCAGGTATACCATGGGATCCTTTCTGAGCTTTACAGTGATAACAATTCTGTAGTCTTTCACTATGTAGTAGAGATGGCAACTGAGCTGATTTTGGGACAAAATAACAGACAAAATAAGGAACATTATTCATTATTACTTTTTTTTTATTAGTGAAACATTTTGTAACTTGCTTTACCTGTGCAAATTATCCACATGTTAGGACTTTACAATTTAATACAAATTGCTCAACCCATTCTGCCTCTCAGCATCCTTATTTTTCTTTCAGTCTCTCATTTTTGTCAGTCCTCAATCTATTCAGCACACTGCCTTTTTTTTGTCTACTAGATCTATGGTCTCAAACATTCTGTCATATTTCAAGCCTCTAGTCATAGTCTCTCTATAGTCCTAGGACAGAGTATATGTTGTGGACTACATCTCTTATAATGCTCTTAACGCTGACAAAGCATCAGGGGAAATGTAGTCCCAAACATCTGTTTGCGTTCGGTCGAATGTCTGTTTGGTTCAAGCAAATTCCAATTTGGAAACCAAACCAGGTGAACCATCCAAAAGAGGTGCAAACATGGGCCAATGTGCTGCAGAATATAGGCATAATATACACTGCAGTACACTAATAGTAGCATGTTTTTCTGCCAATTGGGTCACAGATCAATTGAGAAAATTTAACATAGTGGAAAACATAGGAGTTGCAGTGAAAAAATCTATATATTTTGTATTTATTAAATAATTAAATGATGGCTTTTTTGACGTTTCCTCCTCTTTTTTTGCCCTGTAGCACTTCTCACTTGATCTGTGAATAATATCAACATTTAGTGACTTCAATCATCTTTTTTTCCTTTAATCATCTCTTTTTTGGTGCCACAGACAGAACTCATAAGATTGATCCCCCCATCTCCCTGAACATTTCCTGTTTAGACAGTCCAACATGTGGTTACATTGCAGTTCAAAACTCAAAAGGTTAACGGCAACAGCTTAAAAAGAATGAGCTATGTAATCCAATGTAATGTCAAAGTTTTTATAGTTAAATGCTCTTGAATATATAGGTGGCCCATCAGATGTCATTTAAATAAAGTCATATTTGTTCACATTTTGAACAATGAGCGTAAACAGATTTCATGAACAAAATGTCAAAATGTCAATGGTTAATATTACATACCTTTTACAAAATCTAGGCAGATTTGTCTTATGAATGCTTCAGAGTATTCTCTACCCTGTAACACATTTAAATTACAATTCTTTATTACAAAATGTAAACTTCCAAATTGCTGGGAGCATAAACTTATTTACATACCGGCCGTCCTTCTTGTCCTGGTTGTCCAGGCAGTCCTCTGTCACCATTAAAACCTCTTGGACCAGGTGCACCAACTAACCCCATATTGCCAGGTTCTCCTTTTTGTCCATTAGAGCCTCGTTGCCCTGTCTCTCCCATTTCTCCTTTCTAAATAAACAGTAGATATGAGGAAGGCAGAAACATTTAATGGAAGATCAAATTATCAAAAACACAATTCATGCAATAACTAGCTCCTTAGTGTTTGTGTTAAACAACATCACATATACCGGTATTCTGAAACAACACCAGTTGTTGAGCCCACTCAGAAACTTAGGTAACGTTCATGCATAAAGAATAGTATGAACAACTAGAAATAACAAATGTCTGTTATAAACAAAACTGAACCATTACCAACTACATTTTTTATTCATTTAAGCTATTTTATTTTTAAATTCTTTACTTGGTTTCTGACAGTTGTTGCTTTAATACAGTTACATTTCAGTATGTGGCTTTTGCAGAAGCCTGATGTTGGACTGTATAAGTTCAGTGTCTGTCAGTTTTTTAAAAATGTTTGAAGTGTAACAAAAATAGACAAATGTACGTAAATGAACAAGATAATAGTATAACAAGAAGTGAACAATAAGAAGTACAAGTGAGGCGGAGATATTGCGGAGATATTGCATTCTAGATATGATAAGTGCGCTCTCTGTTTGCATGGCAATTTAGGGACTGGTACTGTCGTCTCCCCTATAGGTGAAGGAGTCCGTCAGTTGTTTGGTACCGGAGGTAGGTATTCGCTCTCCTACTCCCTACCCGCCCTCTCCCCGTTACTGGGTGTGAGTCATTCGTCAAATTGATCCCATAATGTCCATACCCATTGGAAGGCAGCCATAGTGTTGCCGACCTGTGCTGTCATTTTATCCATCAAATAGTTATCTCTGATTTTGGACAATACCAGGGACAATGGAGGCGTCTCAGGCTGTATCCATTGCTGGGCTAGCGCTCTGCGAGCTGATAGATAGAGCATATTTAGTAACCTCTGTTCGTATCTGTCCAGTCCGTCAGTGGGTCGTGACAGTAAGCAGGCCCAGGGGTCAGGTGTGAGTTTTCTTTGTATAAGTTGGGAGCCAGTGTCTACCACCTCCCTCCAGTAGGTGTTTACTTTGGTGCAGTGCCACCACATGTGTATGGGATTTGGGCCTATTTCGCCGCACAAGCACCAACTGGTGTCTGAGGGGCTGATGTTTGACTGGAGTTGTATACCACCTGAACATTGTTTTGTAGGCTTGTTCCTGTAGGGAGGTGCATATAGATGTTTTAGCACATGCTTCCCAAATGTCTTACCATTCTGTCCCCTCTAATGTGTCTCCCAGGTCTGCCTCCCACTTGTCCGTGTATGTTATGGTTCCCCAGGCTCCAGACTCTGTGCAAATGTGATTATAGAGCTGTGAGATTAATTTTGCCATCATGGATTCTTTGAAGCAGATGTGTTCAAAGAAGGTTAATCTTTTAGCTGTCGCTATTTTGACCGCAGCGGTTTGTGCAAAGAGGTATTTGTTTTTTTTATATGTTTCACTGCCTCCCCTTTAATTCCCAAAGTTAATGATTCAACTGCACACCTAGATTTGGAGAAGGAGGTTGTATCTTTTTGCGAAAAAAAATCAGCTCTCAACTAACTCCTCCACACACACACAAAAATTAATTGAACCTAATTTTCTCACACATCTATACCATGAAATTCCCTTCTAATGTACCGTCATCGTTAAACATTGTCTCACAACTGTAGCTCCTGAAATACCCGATACATATCATACGTCCCAAACTTAATTAAACTTCTCTATCTTCTCTATGAACATGGTCTACTCAGAATTATTCCATAATAACACATATACACTTATATTTGTTAAAATGAGACTCTTTACTGTCGTCTTTCAAAGTGAATTTCAAATGTAAGGCCAAAATTGGAAAAATTCACTCTCCAAGTCAACGTTAAGCTGGTCTAAAATTTTTAATTCACGTTTATTTCCCAACAATTCCCATTTTAGTAAATACGCTCTATTATCCTTAAGCTTTGGAAAAATTCTACTTGCAGTAAGATTGTACACACAGACCGTTGTAAGAAACATAACAAACCAGATCATGAACGATATCTGTGAGCCCAAATCCCAGGCACCACAGAGAGAACTGTGTAGTGCATATCAAGTATGTACAGAGAGACACATATTAAAAATATATATGCGTATTATGTGTGTTATTGGACATTATTTTCCTGCAATAATGTTAAAGAAGCTAGTGTTACTACATATTAATTTTTTCCCATTGGCGTATTGTAATAAATACAATGGCATGTTATTTTTGGCAAAAAAAAAAGTATATGCATATATTAAAAAAAAAAAGAAAAGGAAAAAGTAATGAGTATATTTTATTTCTTACAGTTTTTATAAGCTTTACTTTTTCCCCAAATGTCTTTTTATATGCTAAAATTGATTCATTTTTATCCATTGCTTTAATTATGATCCAAGCCCACACATCTCTTTCTCCATAAACCGACCTCCTTTCCAATATAAAACCCCACTTTAGTCAATTTTATAATAGTATCTAAATCCATTCAATCACCAACACTACACATATAATATATATATATGTATGTATATATATATACATACGTAAACACACAATGTTGTTTTTATTGCTAATAATAAAATTTTACTTGTATTATGTGCTTGTGTTATGTATGGCTATGTAGCACAGCTTTGCAAAATAATTACAAATGTGGAAATGAGAAATGAGCTGCAGTTTCCATTTGTAGAAGTGGAACATCTGAAGGCACAACATTAAATGGAAAACATTGTCAATTCTTTATGTCTCAAGTCCGGAATATTTATTCCAAAATAGCCCTTAATAAAAAAAAAACATTTTAAGCAGAAGGGTGGCAAAAAATATGTTAATTGTTACGTATATGTGTAAATTTGTGTACATGTACCTGTTTGTCTGTGTGTATCAGTGTGTATGTGTACTTGTAAAGACAAAAAGAGATAGGTGATTTTAAGTAGTCTTATATAATTTTAAAATGTATGTATACTTGTGTCTATGTGTAGCTGAGTGTATGCATATTTGTGTCAGTATGTGCATGTATCTGTAAGTGTGTAACTGTACCTGTCTATCTGTGTATGCACAGATATTAACAAACAAACAAACATATACACGCAATACTAGTTAATTCCTTCATTGTGCAGTATATCTATACACAAACCCTTGGTTGATGGCAATCACTGTGATTTGCTGCTGCCATTATTAACTTTGTGACTTTCATAAATGTGCTACACAATTATTGCATGGTGTGAGACTGCATTACAGAATTTGAAAACATGCTATACAATAGAAATTATTGTATTTCATTACATTACCCACCTCTCCTCTGGGGCCCATTGCTCCAAGTTCTCCCTTTAAATAAATAAATAATATAGTATTAATATATATCTCTTAATCCCTATATGTACAAATGTGTTATTAGATAATCACAAATCATCTGGACCAATATTTTTTATAAAACATTGCCTCTTTTGACTTCAGCATTTAATGAGATTGCATCTACAGGGGAGGCATCCGAAGAATTATTAAAAGGTAATATTATTTCAATTTTCAATTCTAAAACAAGATACACTCTTAACAGTGATATCTAATTACCAACATATTTCGTTAATAAATGTAGATATGAAATTATATGCTTCTATTCTGGCTGAAAGAATTAAGAAATTCTTATCCTCAGTTATACACTCTGATCCAATAGGTTTTTGTCCCTGGTAGGTAATCCTGTAACAACACTCATAGAGTAGTTGATATTCTATATCTGGCAGAGACTATGGTGTTCCCCCTTCTGACCCTGTCGATATACACATATAAGGCTTTCGACAGGGTCGGATGGAGGAACTTGGATAGGACTTTGACTTCTTTCTCCTTTGGATCATTCGTGCAATAAGAGCACTATATATGTGGAGTGATGTTAAGGATTACAATTTTATTTTCCCTAATGGTTGTTCTAAGGTTTATTAACAAGCACTAAGTCAATGGAAATTGTCAAAATGGAGTTCAATTTGTCAGATAAAATTCACGAGGGCTCAAATATTAAGATCTTGGAGATGGTAATTGTAGTGGAGCTCCCTGTACCCCGACTGGGTACCTCTGCCAAGGACCGCTTCCAAGCTGGAACCGGGGAAAACATCAGCACTTCTGCCCCATTTGCCATGGAGCCTCTCTGTCTTAGAACAGGATAGGGGACTAATTTATTCCTGTCATACTTACCCATTCCAGGTCTCCCCAATCCGGCGGCAGCTCAGACACTCTGCGTGCGCATCTATTTGTATGAAGTCACCCCAACGTCATAATGACACGACTCAAAGTGCCGCACCAATGTGTTCGCACAAAATGTAACTCCCGAATTCAGATTTTGGTCGAATTCGGGTGTTTAGGTGCTCTACTATGATGCAGACCAATGGGATTGTTCCCTGGCTTTAAAAGCCAGACACTTTCAGTTACAAGTTGCCCTGTTGTGGTTCTTGTTGACCCAAGAGTGCACTTTATATTATATTTGGATTTCTTGTTACTGACTTTGGCTTGCTTATCGTTTCTCTGCTTTCTGTGTTCCTGACCTTGGCTGTACTCTCCTACATTTGACCTTGGCTTTCTTCCTGACTACTCTTTACATTAAATCCATCCATTCTAAAGCCCAGTAATATGTTATACCTCTCCTTTAGCAGATTAGGGTCTGTGTATTTTGGGTTCTCCTACTTTAGTCGTGACAATATTTTCCCAGGGCCTGGACAATACACAATCCTGGGAGCTGTAGTCCTCGCAAGGACTTTCCAACAAAGATAAAGATAGGAAGTGCAGGTATAAGTGCAATAAGAAAATAAACAATGCTTATTCACACTTGATCATCAATTAGAGTGGATTCCACCTGAGTGAAAAAACAATATATAGCATAATACTGTTTTATGTACAAGATTGAGAATAGGTGTCAATTTCACACTCACACTTTGCAGAGCCAGATATAGTAGGCTCTGACTTTCAAGGCTTTTCAAAATCCCTTTTGGTAAGGATAAAATGGATAGTCCAAATTAGCAGAACTGACGTGTTTCGACCCGTCCGGTCTTTCTCAAAGTGCATATCTTCCTTCTCTGTTTCCTGATTCTTATACCCGACAGGCGTTTCAATTTGGCGCCCTTAATTCACGTAACCCTCCCTTTTATCCTTGTAAGGAACTTACAATCCCTGTTTTATTACTCTTCATTTTATTAAAGTTTTTTAATATCCCCACTCTATACTTGCATTATTATCCTGCTGATTCCTGACACCAGCGGTATTATCCTAAGAAGTGGAGGAGAGGAGAAAATCTTCATTGTATTCAACACAAGCCCTTCCCAGTAATCTCTTGGCCTGGGAGATAATTGTGTTAAATACTGCGGTAAGCTAATTATCTCCCAGGAACAGAAAAGCAAACACAAAATATAAAAACATAAAAGTACCCCAAACATAATAAAAACATAAAACAACCCCACATATTATACATCCCCAAATAGCCCTGATCTGAGAGCCCAAGTTTTAGAAATAGCGCTCAGATCCATCCAGTGTAGGGGAAACGCCACCGTGTTAAAGTTCTGAACAGCCACATTCGTGGTCCTATGCCCAAAATAGTTCTAGGGTGTTTTGTGCTTTTGCCAATCAACTTTCGGAAGCTCCTGCGGCCGCAATATGAAGTGCTCCATCTGGCTTTCAGGTAGTGTTTGTTCCCCTTTGTCTCAGTCACCTTATCTCAAAAAGTGATCTCCTGGCAGATTTAAAAGTGGTTCAGAACCCCGGACTAATTTGTCTGGGAACCGCATGGTCACCTTATGCCGAAAACAGTTCCATAACATTCGCGGCTAAGTACCGCTTAGGACTTTCCGTGGGTTTGGTTCATGCGAACACCGACCAGGGAGCTAGCGTTCAGTTCCATTCACATACAGGGAAAGTGCCAAACCAGGAGCACCCAGGGATAGCTACCAATGGCGGCTGGGCAGGATAACTCCCAAACGGTGTCCTCCTGGAGTCTGTGGCAAATGTACATGGGAAGGAGCGTTTGTCACAGTAATGCCTGATCTTATCCCCCAAAATTGGAATAAGCTAAATAGGTCTAAAAAGAATATGTGTAATTATTACGATATATTGCTGTTTAATATTCTTAAAGTCTTAAAACCTGATACCCCCAACCAATAGAAATTTAATTATTTACAAAATAAGAGTTTCCAAAAGGAACACAAATTAACATTAGATGATGAGACAAACAAGTTAATGAGAATAATTTTTTGTGGTAAAACTGTGAAAGTTGTGTATTCTAGAGCTATGGAGTTAACCAGATTCACATCATTTTATCCCCCAGCCCTGAAAAGATGGGGGTTTGAAGTAGATATATATATATATATATATAGCACTGATTAGCATACATATTTTTTGAAACTGAAGAAGATGATTCACTGTCTCAATATCTTAGAAACTCAAGTGAAAATAGATATGGTATCTGGTTCCAATACAGTTGGTAAAGATATCCCATTGAATTCACCAATGTGTTGGAGATGTCATGAAAAGGCAGGCTCCATGATACATATCTGGTGGAGCTGTACACATATTGCTGAATTCATGAAGTTGGTCTACAAAGCTATAAATGTTTTAGGGGATATTCCCCTTGTCAGAAAATAGCTATTTTATTTAATGTCTAAAAGCAGTAAAGATATTAATTGCTAGATATTGGAAACAATCTTTAATTCCTCCTATCAGCCAATTTAATGTATTAAGTACAACAATTCAAACGTTTAGCATTTCTACCGACTTTATCAATAAGGTGGAAGGGCAACTTTAATGAGTCGCTTATGTACTAATGAGAATATTTTTTTATAAATTTGCTATGGATATAATTTAAACCATTTCAAGAAGTTTTATGATGGCTTGCTTTTGTCTAAGTCTATGAATGTTTGCTTTATATATAACAGTCGAGATTAACAAGCATTGTAATGTCTACAATTGTATTATGTTTGTATTTTTTGTATTTGTTAAAATTTATAATACATTTTTTTAAATATAAAATACACTTGATTTAATTAACACTTTTGATAGCCAGTTATTTAATGTATTAAATTTTTACTATTCACTTTTTATATCTAACCACTAAAAAAAGTGTTTCTTTTTCACCAATGGGAGCTGCTGTTTGGCTTAAAACATCAGCTGTCTGCTCTAAGCCAATCAGCGGGGCCCTTGCCTGCTGGTGTTTAGCACAACCTGAAACTGAGATTCAGTTCTGGGAACCTGCAGATCGGTGCTGGTTACACACTTCAGGGTTAAACTGTTTTATTTTGACAAATAAAACAAAAAACAGTTTACTATTTTTGATTTTATTTCCAGAGCAGCAATATATACAAATCTCAAACTATAATCCTTCCAATTTTCTTTCTATAGCCCGCTGTTCCACACAAAATGCATTTTCTGTGTTACCCCTACACTTCTCTATATAAGCCTTCAGGTTTGCTTTTTTGGAATTGATGATGTCCATGTTGGGAATATTATTTTAATTGTTTTTGCATTCACAGGGCCTTATTTACTGGTCAAAATATACTGACAACTGCATAACATTTTTATAACGTAAGAAAACACTTTCATGGGCAAATTGAAATCAGATTGACTATTAAAAAACATGATTTCAAATTATAGATTCATTTTAAAAGTCTGAATGTTATTACCAAATGTAAAGTTTGAAAAAGTATAATACCATAAGTATTATTTATGCTATTTGCATATATTTTATATATATATATATATATATATAATGTTGAAAACAAATATTCATACCTTTAATCCAGGAACACCTAAAGATCCACGATCCCCTTTCTGACCCTATAAATAAAATACAGAGCTCAATAAAACATGTTAGGTATTTATTTTAATTTATTCTAAATGCAAAACTCATTACTTAAATTAGTAATGGCAGAACAGTTAGAGTA
Source organism: Pelobates cultripes (assembly GCA_933207985.1). Lineage (NCBI taxonomy): Eukaryota > Metazoa > Chordata > Amphibia > Anura > Pelobatidae > Pelobates > Pelobates cultripes. Next base: position 144,525,267 of record OW240913.1, read on the forward strand.
TTTTGATAATACAATCTTATAATGCATAAACCATTGTTATATTTGTTTATTACTGGCATTTATAAAGCGCCAACACATTCCGCAGAGCTGGTATATATAATAGCACAAATATTTTTCATGGTTACTGCATACTTTATACAGTTAAAGGGACACTGCAGGCATCCAGTCCACTTCATCTCAATAAAGTGATATGAGTGCAATGTTCCTGTCTGCCTAATCCAGCATTGAAAAACATTGCCATATTTACATTGCAGGGTTTAAATACCTCTTCAGGGTTTAAATACCTCTTTCATTATGACTGATGCTAGAGGCGCAACCTCTGAAATAGCCGAGTAAAATTCGGCTATTTCACTCAGATGGTCTGATAGAGATCTCTTGATTGCCATCCATGCACTCTAGCCTCATAATGCTATATTGCTAAATATATATGCTAAATATTGGATTAGCTATGATCATCAGTATTGATGATCTCAGCCAAGGAGGTGAGGTGGCAGTGCAGAAACCCGCACTGTGAGCAAGAAAAGGTAAGTAAACGCAAATGCCATATTCCGTGAAAGGTGCTTCCCAATCATAAAATGCCTAATGTTTAATTCATAAGAATTTATTTTGAGATATACACGTCACTTATGTAGACACCACATAAGCTTCCCTTGCTGATATATAAATCATTTATAGATATTGTTTGCATAGACGGTTAAATAATTATTTTACAAAATGATCTACGCATTATGCATGGAATTCTCGTGAACTGATAAGTGATTCAAGAGAATTCCAAAATATTGAAAAATAGATGATCAACTAAAATGTTTTCCAGCTCTGCAATTTTAGCCATCATTTTGCAATCCCATTTTCAATCCATCTCCATTCAGTATTTTTCAATAATGGAAACATGGAAAGTTAGATTATGATAGCAGATGAAAGCCAATTGGCCCACCTGGTCTACCCATTTCCTATCTAAAAGTGAAGGAATTATTTTTTATTTCCTTCCTACTTAGGGCAGCAACATGTCAACCTTAAACCTTCTTGAATGTCATAAAATGTTATAACTGTTATAAACTCCTGGTAAATAATTGATCCAAGGAGAAAAACATATTTTAATGTTTTCTTTGTATAATATTTTTCCTAGCACACAATCAGCAAAAATAACCATGCGAATATATTCAAAGTGATTTCCTTGCATTTCCATTGACCTTTTTATAACTACTTTCTTTGTGTGACTTAAGCAACTTAATATGTTAGGCACTCTCAACACCCATTGGTAGCTTCACATTTTAAGTGAATATACATGTAACAAAGCTCATAAGTTAGAAATGACATGTCAGTGTACATTAAACATTACAATGAAATTGAATGTGGCATTGGATACAAGACTTAAACACTACAAGAACCATAACCACTATAATTCAGAGCCCAGGCTCCCACCCTCCCCCAAGATAGTTAAATAATTTGCTAAATGTGTGACTTCTAACTTGGGGTCGGCCCGGCACCAGTCACTTTATTCATAGAGGGCTGGAAGGTCCCGCAAAAGAAGCTTCCATTAGCTCTACTGAGCTAAACCTTGTCGAGCAGGGCCAGCTTACTGACTGACAGTGTCAGCTGACTGCTCAAATGAGCTAAGCCCTCCAACTCCAGGTTTAGCTCAAAGCTGCAAGCTCTTGTGGAGGCTAAGACTATGTCCTGGCAAACCACAAGTAAAAACACAAACCATTACCAAACAGACTACTTGCATTGGGAGTGCTAGAGTTTTGCTTCTTAAACTTTACAGCACACTATACTGGTTATGGTACTTAGAAAAATAGACTGTGACGGCAGATAAGCACCATTCGGCCCATCTAGTCTGCCCAATTTTTTTAAATACTTTCATTAGTCCCTTGCATTATCTTATAATTAGGATAGCCTTATGCATATCCCACTAATGCTTAAACTCCTTTACTGTGTTAACCTCTACCACTTCACCATAATCACCGCAAACTCCTTTCCGAGAGCAAGACAGGAACAAGCTCTTAAAAGAGGGTCAACTTGGCCTTGTGCTTAGGGTCATTGTAATGTAGTCCAAGAGCGTCCCATGTGCAGCCTTCATGCAGAAGAATGAAAACTGTCTACCATTCTCTGAAACTGCTATGTTTATAAATGCATCCACTACCCTCTCAGTAAAGTAATACTTCCTGATATTATTTTTAAACCTTTGCCCCTCTAATTTAAGACTATGTCCTCTTGTTGTGGTAGTTTTTCCTCTGTTAAATATAGTCTCCTCCTTAATGTGTTGATTCCCTTTATGTATTTAAATGTTTCTATCATACCTCCCCCCCCCGGCCCCTTCTTTCCTCCAAGCTAAACATATTAAATTCCTCTAACCTTTCTTTGTAAGTTTTATCCTGCAATCCATGAACCAGTTTAGTAGCCCTTCTCTGAACTCTCTCTAAAGATACGGTCTCCAGTACTGCGTACAATACTCCAAGTGAGGTCTCACCAGTGTTCTGTACAATGGCATGAGCACTTCCCTCTTTCTACTGCTAATACCTCTCCCTATACAACCAAGCATTCTGCTAGCATTTCCTGCTGCTCTAATACATTGTCTGCCTACCTTTAAGTCATCAGAAATAGTCACCCCTAAATCCCTTTCCTCAGATGTTGAGGTTAGGACTCTATCAAATATTCTGTACTCTGCCCTTGGGTTTTTACATCCAAAATGCATTATCTTGCACTTATCCACATTAAATGTCAGTTGCCACAACTCAATACCTGCAGTGTTCCTTTAAAATAAAATAAAATAATATAGATTAAATAGATACAAAGCACAGTCAACATGTTTCTATAATTTCAAAATCTGGATAGCATACCTGAAAACCTCTTTCACCCGAACTTCCTTTATCACCCTGACAAAAATAAAATAGCTTAATTAGAATAAATATTTTTTGTCAGATATTTTAGTGTGTTGCCTTCCATTAAGGCCCTGGGGAGATAGCGCAGCTAAGCGGACAAGGGCACATGTAGGAGTGTGGGGATAGATACAGGGGAGGGACTTGGGAAGTGTGCATGGGAGGGGTTAGGCTTAATGTAAGTTAGTGTGGGGGAGGTCTTACCTCAGTGCCACTTGGGATATGGGCCAGCAAACAGCTTCCCGCCCACCCACCCCTTTTAGTTTCAGTTAGTCACAGCTAGGCGGGGGTATGTCCTTGCCAATCAAGTTTGAAGGGTTATGTCTAAGGATGGACTAAGTTTTTATGTTTTACAGGTCTCAACCTCCCATGCTTAAAAGGTTAAACATTAGGTTGCCTGAGGTATCGTGCCCATCGAGCGTGGATAAAGTCGGCTGATGGCGGGCATTGGAAGGCTTTTTTATGACGAGGGGGGAGGTGAGAGGAAGTGGTGATTAGGAACCACTGGATGTTTATTGGCAAGGACGGTTGGGTTTCTGCATAGCACGTTTTGTTATTACATGTATATATGTTAATTTATGATTATTTATTTCTAACAGAAAGAATAGTTTAATAAATAAAGTTATGGATGTGTTATGGCGTAATTTATTTATGTTATAATAAATGCTGTGGCCTGTTCATCCATACTAAGTTGTCTGTCGTTATTGGTTTTTTTTTTATTGGGGTTATCTATGTTATGTGGTATCGTAATTCCCCACTACGTACATACAAGTAAATGACAATGGCTTGCAAAATCTAATTTTATTTAAAAAACCTTTTTCATTTTTTTTCCTTTGTATTCAATTAAGCATCCAGTAATGATGTTAGAATGACAATTTGCACTTAGGGCGGTGCATACATATAGATGTGCATTCTAGATCTTGGGACAGCTATGATATAATGTCATAATATTTTTAGATGAATATATTGATATTTTAGTCTTGTTTTCTAATATGCATATATATTTGAACTCTATTGTGCCATGAGCACATTGCCTACTCTAGGGCTCTAATCTCAAATTGAAGCTCTATTTGGACAGGCTCACTTAAACTAAAAGGATAATCAACAAATCATTTTTTGCATGATAGCACTCAACTTTGCTATTTATTTTGATTTCAAATCCTTATTTTTTGGGGGTTTTCAAATATATTTTTGTTGGATAACTTAACAAATGGCAGCTTTATTATATAATTGGTGTCTAATTTCTGTAAGGGAAACCATTTATCACGTTGAGTGAGCAATGTGTTCTGTGTTTATGTCTTGGTTTGCAATTAATAAATGACCTGATATACAATGATGACTTACTTCAATACCAATTATGTGTAATATAATAATGTTAACTTATGTTATCTTATCAATATTTGTACTTTGAATGAAATATATGCAATTTTATGATAACTTATTTTAATACCAAATATGCATTATATAATAATGTTAACGTTTGTTATCTTATCAATTATTTGTATTTTGAATTAAATACAACACAATTCCAAACCAATTATAATCAAAATGTATTTATTATATACTTGGAAAATCCATTGAATGTTCTATGGTATTCATGTATATGCTTGGATTTTATATTATTATTATGTATATAGTGCCATCACATTCCGCAGAGCTTTACAATTAAAAAAAAAAAATATTAATACGAGAATAAAACATGAGCTTTTTGAGGTAGGCAGGTATAAATCTGTCTTACCCTAGGACACTTATTGATGAGATGGCCTGACTGAGATTTGAACCTAGGTTGTCAAGATCTAAGGCATTTATGCTAACCAGTCAATATATGCTAAACAGGGCTTTTTAAATAAGCATGCTGGTTTATATATATTAATAATTTAACTGATGAGTATTAAAAATATTATTATCAGTGCCAAGCTGGTAAGGGAAAATTAAAACACAAAGAAAATAAATGTGATATATGTTATTCGATTGGCTTTCTCTTTCAATCCAAAAACAATATTGTAACATTTGGCTTGACTTGGCTTGTACAATTTAAATTTCATCCACCTATTACCAACAGTTTAAACTCTAAGAGTGTTTGGAAAATTAAAAAAAATAATCTATTGTTATAAAAATGTGTGTGCTAATTAAGTTATTTAGATAGGAAGGTATTTCAGTGATACACCTGTTATAATGTACTACTCCTTAGCCGATCCTACATTATTTATAATGGCATACTTTTTTAGGTGATAATAAATGCCTACATTATATAACTTCCTTAATAATAATAATAAGTATTCTTTGGGATATACACTTCACAGATGTTCACTGATAACCAGTGAGATGATGTATTTCAACATGATCACATTATGTCACTTTCACTGTACTGGTAACCTTTAAGCAGTGGCTGCCTGTGCAAGATGATATTTTGTTTATGATATTAGGACTCAGAAAGTTGGTAAGCAGTACAACCTCTAATATCCTGCTGTGGACTTTGAGACACCACAATGACCTGGCTATTCTCAGACAGTGGACTTGCCAGAGGAACCTCCTATCCATGTTCATATGCATTGACTTCTGGATCTCTCTGCTCAGGCATACCAACATCCATCTGATCATTTTTTCATCAATATCCTCCAATAGCAGTAATTTACATATCTGTAACGTTGTTTTTTTTGTCTCCTTTAATCACTTAACTCATTTTTTGTGAATTAATCTAAATGGAAAACCTGACGCAATTTAGCTGCCATTCTTATTTAATAATAACAACAACAAAAAAACACAGAGCTTAGTGAATAACCTTACTTGTTTTATTTCATTTCAGTCCACCTCCAGTCGTTGGAATTGGTTAATATTTGTACCAGAATGTAATATCTACTTGTCATGGGAATTGTTTAATATTTGTACCAGAATTGATAAACTCCCAATCTGAGTTCACAAAATAGAAATGTGATGATGGTCACATTTTTGCTGACCTGCCGGCCTCAGTGCAGGCCATAACACTTTTTAAATAATTGTATAAATGATAAGTAAATGGATAGTAAAGACAACTGTGTAATTTACCTTTTTGCCCATGGCTCCTGGCATACCTGTGTATCCTTGAGGACCTGTTGGCCCTGATTCACCTTTTTCTCCCTAGCAGGTGAGTAATAAAGCATTAGCAGACAATACGAGAAAAAAATCTTCAGGAAAGTGGCAACAAAATAAAATATATAGTTTGCTAAAAATTAAACAGGATTTTTTTAACAGAATGTGAAGCTTTCCAAACAAGTGATGGTAAAGTTTGCATTATTTTTTTCACAAAATATGTGAGATATTCTAAAACAATATATACATTTTGTGTATATTGTAAAAATTGTTCTTGGCTAAAAATAACTATGTATTTGCAGTAATTTTATTGCCTTATGATTGGTTGGTGAAACGGTATACTTTTACAATGCATTACATTAGAATTTCTGAAAGACATTATATATGGATGTACCCTTGCTCCCGTATATCCTGCTTTGCCTGGTATTCCTGGATCACCTTTATTTCCCTACAAAAGATATTTGGTGGGTGTTAATTTAGACCAGTACGTGTCAAAACTAAATCACATGGTAGAGTTCTCAGTAATGTATTTTATTGAAAAAATATAACAGCCATGTACCATGTTTTTCATGAGAGACTTTTATGTGGGCAACATTCTTTGTCATTTATAAAATAAATATTTTTATTAAATAATGAATTTAGATCTCACCTTAAGTCCTGGTGTTCCAGGAGAACCAGATAAACCTTCTGCTCCTGCTACTCCCTAAAATGCAAAAAACAAATGGAAAAAAAATAACAGTAAATATGTTAATTAGAAATATGAGATTGATGTCTACATTTACCACTGTGCAGCCGGTCACTTTATAGTAATATATTATTCCTTATGCACTTTGACTTTAACTGCAACTTCACCACCCCCCACCACCACCACTTTACAGAGATTTTATACTCGTAGAAAATGTTTTCTTTTCTGGAAATACAAGTATTCAACTGTAAAGCTCTCTACTCCTATCATTTCCCTTTAGTAATTGTTAACCAATGTAGCTTTGTTAACGGGTTAGAAGGATAGTTCTTATAGTTACACTACAGAACAATGCAATATAATGGATAGTACTATTGAATTTTGAGATTTACATTTATCAATTTCACCTATATTCTTATACATCTCATCTTGACAGCTAATAGCCTCTATTACCAGTTAATGAGCACACCGGTTCATTACAAAGATTAAGATATTAATATTGAATCAATGCATCTCTATGGGGAACTTTCAGCACCTCCATGCAGAGGAAGGCCAGATAATGTTGGGCCTTCATGATAGAGGAGTAACACCTACAAATGCACAGGACTATATGCAATGTTGCCCCACCAGTAAAATGTCATAAAATTATTTACTAGATAGCTATATTTTCATATAGAAACAAAAATGATTCTCTGTTTTCCACGTTCAAACAAATGCATATATATTACTATACTATATTAATATTGAAACACAATGCAAATCTACACTTTTTTTGTAGACACTACAGATAGTCTTTCCCAAGGCACATGTTTTCTAACACTGACATTATATCATAAATATGACAGCTATACAACACATAATGCAAATTCTTCATACAGGCAACACATACGCACATTCCTTGCAGACATGAGCATGTCTCCCACTCAAAGACATGATAGATGCACACATTTTCAAATGCTATTTCCTCAGACACCAGATTTAATATTGTAATTCAGTGAAAACACTGATTCAATGTAATTTTACTAACTCCATAGATGTGTTCTCCATACTACACAGGTGCTTTGTCCATGCATACTCCACAATAGTTTCTCCATTAAAGTTCCAGAATATCTCTTCTCACAGACACTTGAAGTTCACTTCCCTTACATAAACATCAGAAGCTCTTAACCAACATAAATTTGCACTTCCCTACGAAGCTGCAGGGTATCAAAGATACCCTCTCCACTTCTTAGTTGACCATATTTATGCAAGACACTTAGATATTTTACAAACTGTGTTGCGTGGATTGAATATGTGCCTTAGAGTATGTAACATCAATGTTTTTCATCTCAGAAATCAATCCATTATTGTGGCTGGGATCACAATGGAACCACCATGAAAAACTGATTTATTGAAAGCACATGAAGTCAACATACTGCATACAAATTATGTTTTTAATGTTTTGCTCCAAATCTTTTTGTTGCTGCACAATTCCAATTGCTTCTTTATCATGCCCACAAAATGACACATAGATGCCATAAATATATACTTATCATGCAGACTTAAAATACAAATATAGAATATTGAATACGTGAGAAAACCCATAGAAAATTGATGAGGGAACTGCACAAATTATAAATATATATAAAATATATATATATATATATATATATATATATATGTTTTAAGGCCATTTGGCCTGTATTTGTGGGAGGGGCTTAAATTAATTCACTCCCCTATATAAGGGACACCCCTTACCTGACTCATATCGCTTGAGGTCAGCATCAGAATGATTTCCACTTCCGGGTCATCCAGACGCCATTTTACCTGATTACACCATGAGGTTTTCTAAGCTGAGCTGTGTCAGGAATTCAGCCACAGGCTTTTCCGGCCTACCACCTTCTTTCTTCAATCTATCGCTGTGGATGGTGTCCAAGTGACTCACAAACCGTAAGTCGACCTACCCGTTACGCCAGGCATCAGTCCCACGGCACCATGCACGGGTCAGGTCCTCACTTTACGGCTGCATTTTGTCTAAATCTGTCCTAAAACCATTGGATGTTCATGCATATCATTCGTTTAAATTCACTTGTTTATATCTGTCACTGGCTCATTTCAAGCATTAGCATACTCCCAAACGGGAACACATTCTGTTTCAATTGCCTAAACATACCAGGCAATTCTGTGCGTGCATTTCGAATCTCACTGCTCGTTTCGTTTTGTTTCCCTGACATACCAGGCTCACGGTTCGTGCAATTTTCTACCAAACGGGTACTAGTTCATGCATTTACTATTGTACTACACACACGCTTCGTGCGTTTACAACCCATGAACAGAACTTTGGTTTGTTACAATGACTGTTAGCTATTATGTTCACTTATTGTATATTGTCAAACGGGCACTGTTTGTTTCCCTGTCACACAACTATAATGCTGGGGCATAGCTCACAAACAATGTTTCACATAAACCACAATGACTCCTACAGGTCACTCTCAAAATCTCACGTTAACCTTGCATTTGGATTAACCCCTTAAGGACCAAACTCTGGAATAAAAGGGAATCATGATATGTCACACGTCATGTATCCTTCAGGGGTTAAAGGGTATTTTACCACACAATCAGCATTTCTGACCCCAACTGGTCAACAGCAAAACTGTCTTCACATGTCATATACAATTACTAGCCAATATAAATTACACATAAGATTTGTTTTAAACATAACCATAAACTATGAATTAAACTCCAACACGGGCTCAACTTCAGGTTTAATTCACAATAGTTTACATTTCACATTAAGACTAACAGTGGTTCTATCAACACTGCCACCTACAGGTCTGTCAAGTACATTGACAATTTTCATGGGGTTTTTCATGGGGTTTTACAAACACCAAAACACTGACCCCTATAGGTCAACAGACAAACAACATTTCACATACCAATCAGTATCAACTACACTGCCACCTATAGGGCACTCAGCAGATCTCCAGTGCACTTGCATTTTGCAACTCCATGTTCACTTGCCATTCAATAAGGCACACAACAATTCACATAGCAAGCAGTATATCAATATCTGTTATAAATACACATATTATTACACAGTAGCACACGCATCTGTATATACGTAACTGGTAATATGGTTCACTTACATACGGCACTTAATGGGTTAAGATTGATACATATTTAACCAGTATGGATATGATGTTTAATATTTACATATCACGGCACTTTACTTTCACATATACTGTATGTTTTAAGATAAGCTTGGTCTATGCCATATTTCCTTATGCCATACGATTTTATCCATTCAGGTTACAGTTACTACTAAAAAACCTATACGGATTGTCAGGTTCAATACCATACTACCAGGTACGTACACCTGCTCACGTAGTTATCCATCTCTTACCTTCCCTGGAATAGTAATAGTGTACGGCAATTAGGGTTCTAGGGCCCAATAGGTATTACCCCCTTTTTTCTCTGCATTATGCTTCGGTTAGTGGTCCCGCGAGGCCAACACCCCGCCTCACACTCGGAGGCATACACCCCTCGGGCCACTCGTGAGCTAGCCGCCTCGCATTGTATCATAGAGAGGGCCTCACCTGTCACTCCCCTTCCTATTTTTCTGGTTACTGTCACCGAGAGGCCAACATCCTGCCACAACGTTCGGTGGCCACACAAAATCCCCTCGCGCCAAGCATAGATAGAGCCTCTCAAGCCACTTGGCAACTAGCAGGGCCTCACCAGTCACCAAAAAAAACAGCAAGCCTAATCGTTTCGCCTTACGGCTTAGCTAGCAAGCTGGTACAAGACCCCTGGGTACAAATATATAATTGCAATCTTTATTGTTATTTAAGTATTTCTCAAAAGATGGTAAGAATCACCTCTTCCTAGCACCCCGGCTAGAAGTGATACACCTTCATCTCTTACCTTCCCTGGAATAGTAGTAATGTACTGGCAATTAGGGTTCTATGGCCCAATAGGTATTACCCCTGTTTTCTCTGCTTTACGCTTCGGTTAGTGGTCCCGCGAGGCCAACACCCCGCCTCACACTCGGAGGCATACACCCCTCGGGCCACTCGTGAGCTAGCCGCCTCGCATTGTATCATAGAGGGCCTCACCTGTCACTCCCCTTCCTATTTTCTGGTTACTGTCACCGAGAGGCCAACATCCTGCCACAACGTTCGGTGGCCACAAAAAATCCCCTCGCGCCAAGCATAGATAGAGCCTCTCAAGCCACTTGGCAACTAGCAGGGCCTCACCAGTCACCAAAAAACACCAAGCCTAATCGTTTCGCCTTACGGCTTAGCTAGCAAGCCAGTACAAGACCCCTGGGTACAAATAATAATTGCAATCTTTATTGTTATTTAAGTATTTCTCAAAAAGATGGTGAAGAATCACCTCTTCCTGGCACCCGGCTAGAAGTGATACACCTTCAAGCAGAGGAGATGTGGCTCCGACCTAAGGAGGCGACAAATCCCCTACCCTGCCACAGCAAGGAAAGCAGAGTTATTCAAACTCCTCCATACATCAACGGACAACACGGAAGCAGGGGAAGGCCCAGCAACACCAACTCAGGTGACACCCAGGCCATGCTAGCCTCACTCATAAACTCATGAGCCAAAAAATTTACGACAGACTGGCAATCTCGAGTCATTTACAGCCCTCACAAGGCTGGGCCTCACGCTACTGTACAACCAGCACCAACCGAAACTCGGTTACTTGGTTAAAGACGTTAACCCTGCACATATGATCCCGGCACATTGGGGAAACAAGGCATAAATATGTATGATGATGTATCTATGATGGTCAGACCCAGGGATTCTAGGTAAATCAGGAACTGACCATCCCTTGGTTGTGCTGGCATTTGGAATATGTAGAGATGCTTATTTGTGCAGGTACCCATCCAGAAGGGATTTTCTCCCAAACAAACGGGCGAGCACTCTCAGGCTCCAGGTACCAGCACCTCTGATTTACCAGAGACAATTGGTATTAGTAGTTGCATTGCATATAGAATGTTGCATATATGTTCAAATCATTCAGGGCACATGACAAACCATGTGTCCCAATACAACTTACAAATAACGTACTCACCATCTGTACACACCAATGCATTTTCAACACTACTGACTCATCACCCTTCCAGACTTGTAGTAGATCTACTAAGGCTCTGGAGCTTCAAAGGGCTCCCATACAGGTATCATAAATAAACTCTCAAGGAATATAGTATGCCCTCACTTACAGTCAGCACAACAGAACCGTCGGCTGTAAACACACTCATAGCCAAGATTTGCAGAGGGGTTTTTACTTGGGTTTTCCAATCTCCACCATTTACAGCATGGCACCAAACACAAACACAAACACATTGGTATTGTCACAAGGGAATCTTCCCTTAAACAAAGACTAACCATAGACTTATTGGCACCACACACGTTCGCTACCCCAAGTCTCAACTCCCTCATACCGTCCGAGGAGTTTCCTTACTATACACACCATTGATCTACCTTTACAGCTATCACTCAAGCATGGGTTGAAGCTTCATTAAGTAAGACCAATATCATCAACACAGTAAACTGCTACCATCTACCCTACAAACTGGCACATGGCATAAAATGGGTAATCCTATCCCCGCTAAAAGCAGCTACTGTGGCATGGGGTAAATCATGGTCAGGGTCATCAATCCGTTGTTACTCAGACAACTAAGCACATGTCATATCATCAACAAATGCCACTCATCATCCATACGATCATGGTATTGCTGGGGAACTCACTTGGTTGGCCACTTACCACATTTCTTTTACTTTCATGTACCAGGCGGGGGTATACATCCTTGCCGACAATTGTCTCATTTATATTCCAGGCACGTTCATCATACGCTTCCTACAGCCGCCCATACAGTCACGGCCACTCTTTCGTTCCAGAGACAAAATCATGGATTAGACATACTCATGCAGCATAGCATGCACTATCCCACCTAGCACTTTCATCCCATACTTGTAGAACG
>OW240913.1:144539582-144551097 GCA_933207985.1 Pelobates cultripes
TATATTTCTACGTATATATTTATGTAATAATTTTACATAATTTGGTCATTTTATTAATTACAATTTGCGGGACCTGCCTGACAACCCAGACCAAAAGTTCCTGGAATTTAATTTGCTAGCGCTATATTTAACCCTATAACTTTCCAAGACACCATAAAACCTGTACATTGGGGGTACTGTTTTACTTGGAAGACTTCGCTGAACACAAATATTTGTGTTTCAAAACAGTAAAATGTATTACAACGATGATATCAGTGAAAGTGACATTTTTTTGCATTTTTCACACACAAATGGCACTTACACGGACGATATAAATTGTTGTGATACGTTTTACTCTTTTGAAACACTAATATTTGTGTTCAGCAAAGTCTCCCAAGTATAACCATACCCCCTCATGTACAGGTTTTATGGTGTTTTCAAAAGTTACAGAGTCAAATATAAGGCTTGCGTTTCAGTTTTTTCACATTGAACTTCGCCGGGTTGGTTATGTTGCCTTTAATACCGTATGGTAGCCCAGGAATGAAAATTACCCCCATGATGGCATACCATTTGCAATAGTAGACAATCCATGGTATTGCAAATGGTGTATGTGCAGTCTTTTTTAGTAGCCACTTAGTCACAAAAAACTGGCCAAAATTGGCATTCAAATTAGTTTTTTGCATTTTTCACACAAACAAATATTAACACTAACTTTGGTCAATGTTTGTGACCAAGTGGCTACTGCAAAAGACTGGACATACCTCACTTGCAATACCTTGGCTTGTCTACTATTGCAAATGGTATGCCATCATGGGGGTAAATCTCATTCCTAGGCTACCACACGGTCTCAAAGGTAACATTACTAATCTAGCAAATTTTAATGTGAAAAACCTGAAAAATGGAATGTGCTATATTTGACCCTTTAACTTTCCAAAACACCATAAAAACTGTTAATGGGGGCTACTGTTGTACTAATGAGACTTTGAATCCAAATAGGTGCTCTTTTTGCAGTAAAAGCTAACAGTATTATGACATTTACAGCTAAAATGTGAGGCGCAACTACAAATTTAAGATTTTTATTTTATTCATAATAAATTTTTTCATATATGAATAGTTCATGTGCAATTAAAGCCATGTTTCTCCTGAACAAAATTATATATAATAAGTGTGGGTGCACTTAATATGAATGAGGTGAATTACGGTTGAACAGACATATAGTGCAAATTCCAGTTTTTGTTTACATTTTTGTTTTGATCAGAACGTGTACTATTGACTCCGTCCTGAAGGGGTTAATCTTATAAACTCTGCTATAAGTTATTGTAATGGAGTTTATATGTCTATATTTTTATTTAATAAAATATCTAAAAGACAAAACTTTATTGCTTCCAAGACAATCCTTCTTTTATATAGTAGTCTCATTTATTTATATATTTTAAATAGAGGCTCTCTTACTGACTATATAAAATTATGGCTAAGATATCTGTATTGTTATCTGTGCTAAGTTCTATGCTTTAAGACGTTATGGTGGTAAATAAGGGAACTAGCTGCGGTTACAATACTGTGATGAGATCCTGAGGTTCCTGCCATTCATCCACGATCATCACCTCATGTTGCAGCATGATAATGCACGGCCCCATGTTGCAAGGATCTGTACACAATTCATGGAAGCTGAAAACATCCCAGTTCTTGCATGGCCAGCATACTCACCCGACATCCATTTAGCAGGTTTGGGATGCTCTTGATCTGCGTATACCTCAGCGTGTTCCAGGTCTTGCCAATATCCAGCAACATTCCACAGGACACAATCAACAACCTGATCAACTCTATGCGAAGGAGATGTGTTGCACTGCGTGAGGCAGATGGTGGTCACACCAGGTACTGACTAGTTTTTGGACCCCCCCCCCCAAGCTCCCCAGTATAGTAAAACTGCACAATTTAGAGTGGCCTTATATTGTGGCCAGCCTAAGGCACATCTTTGCAATAATCATGCTGTCTAATCAGCATCTTGATATGCCACACCTGTGAGGTGGATGGATTCTCGGCAAAGGAGAAATGCTCGCTAACTCAGATTTAGACAGATTTGTGAACAATATTTGAGAGAAATAGGCCTTTTGTGTACATAGAAAAAGTCTTAGATCTTTGAGTTCAGCTCATGAAAAATGGGGGCAAAAACAAAAGTGTTGCATTTATAATTTTGTTCAGTATATTTAGGTCTGCAAATATTTGGACACTGACACCATTTTCACAATTTTGGCTCTGTACACCACCACAATGATTTTGAACGGAAACAACTGAGATGCATTTCAAGTGCAGACTTTCAGCTTTAATAAATAGGGTTGAACAAAAATATAAAACGTTTAGGAATTGCAACCATTTTCATACACGACCCCCTTATTTCAGTGACTCAAATGTAAGTGGACAAATTAACACAATCTTAAATAAAACGTTTGGTTTCCTCCTTTCTGAAACTTTGCCAGGCCTTTACTGCCACTGTCTTCCATTGTTGTTTGTGCGTGGGTATTTCTGAATTAAGTTTTGTCTACAGCAGGTGAAATACCTGCTCGATCAGGTTATGATCAAGTGATTGCCATTTCAGGATATTCCACTTCTTTGCCTTAAAAAACTTCTGGATTCCTTTTGTGCAATGTTTTGGGTCATTGTCCATCTGTAAAGTGAAGCACCATCCAATCAACTTTGCTGAGTTCATCTCAATCTGAGAAGACAATATATCCCTATGCACTTCAGAATCCATCCGGCTGCTT
Source organism: Pelobates cultripes (assembly GCA_933207985.1). Classification (NCBI taxonomy): domain Eukaryota; kingdom Metazoa; phylum Chordata; class Amphibia; order Anura; family Pelobatidae; genus Pelobates; species Pelobates cultripes. The sequence continues at coordinate 144,542,324 of OW240913.1, forward strand.
CTGAAACATTATCATTAAACACTATTTACCCAGTGCCATTGGAAGCCATGCATTCCCGTGCCATCACAAGCCTTTTCCATACTTTCTGCTTCCCATCGTTCTAGTACTGGTTGATCTTAGTTTCATCTGTCAAAGTATGCTGCTCTAGAATTGGTCAAGCTTTCTTAGATATTTTTTTTTGGCAAAGTCTAATCTGGTCTATGAATGGTTTGAACCTCATGGTGAACACTCTGTATTTGCTTTTGTAAAGTCTTCTCTTTATGGTAGACTTGAATGATCATATCCCTACTTCCTGAACAGTGTTCTTCACTTGGCTGGATGTTGTGAAGTGTTTTTTCTTTACCATGGAAAGGATCCTGTGGTCATCCACCACTGTTGTTTTCCGTGGATGTGCAAGCCTTTTTGTGTTGCAGAGCTCACCGGTGCTTTATTTTTTTTTTTCTCAGAACATACCAAACTGTTAGTAGGAGTAGCCAAATTATCTCCCTGTTGGATTTTTTGCAGCCTAAGGATGGCCTCATTCCCTAGCATTGCGAGCATAGGTCCACCTCTCATTGCTGCCCCTTTTATGACCTTTTATCCCATGACCCTGGATTATGAGCTTCCAACGTTTTGAGGGATTGATGGGAATTAGGATCTCTGAAACGCAAGAGTTTTTTTAAGTTACTGATCTCATAATGGTCAAAGTGGTAACAGACTGCATCTGAATGGTAAGGTTGCAATTATGAAGATATTAGCATTATTGACATTGTTAATAAATATGTAATATTCAATTGTATCCACTCTATTAGATTGCTAGCACAAAAAAAAAAAAAATTCTCACTCTCTCTGCTGATGTCCCTAAACATTAAAGCGGCACCGTCATGGCAGAATTCCATTTTTTTTAACTTCACTACATCTAACTGACCCCCTAGTCACCCCCAAATACCCCTAAGCCCCCCACATTACCTATTTTTAATCTTTATTTTCTGCCCCGATCTATATTCAGGGCGCCGCTATATTTGTTTGGGTTAATATGACCCCCATAATAGCGCGGTGGGTGGGACCTACTGTCCTCCCCCCGGCCCCCACCCCTGTGCGGCGGGTGTGGGCCCTAAATAACAATAAGGGGGGACCTATTGTCCTCCCCCCTGGCCCCCACCCCTGAGCGGTGGTTGGGGGCCCTAAATAAGAATGGGGGGGGGGGGGGGGTGCCTACTGTCCTCCCCCTCCACACCCCACCCCTGAGCGGCAGGTGGAGGCCCTAAATAACAATAAGGGGAGAAACCTATTGTCCTCTCCCCTGGCCCCCACCCCTAAGCGGTGGGTGTGGGCCCAAAATAAGATTGTGGGGGGGGTGACCTACTGTCCTCCAACCCTGAGCGGCAGGTGGGGGCCCTAAATAACAATAAGGGGGGGAACTTACTGTCCTCCCCCCTGGCCCACACCCCTGAGTGGTGGGTGGGGGCCCTAAATAAGAATGTGGGGGGGAACCTACTGTCCTCCCTCCCAGCCCCCACTCCTGAGCTGCGGGTGGGGGCCCTAAATGAAAATTCCCCCCCAATCATGGTAACTAGGGGTACCCAAGCCCCTAGTCATCCCCCCACCCAAATAAAAAGTTACCCCCTACCTACCCCCCTCACCCTAAAAATAGTGAGGGGGGAATAAAATAACTAACCTGTAAATAAAAATTAAACTTACCATTTGACGTCTTCTTTTTTCTAAAATCTTCATTTTTCAGCCCCAAAAAAGGCCAAATAAAAAAACCATCATACCTGTCGAACTTAAACAAAAAACAGAACACGAAAAAGAAAAAAACAGACGCTAAAAAAATTAATCCATCTTCACCCATGGAGGGCTTCGCGCAGACTGAGCTCTGCAGGGCAGGGGATGGCTTATAAAGCCTTGCCCCGCCCTGCAGTTAGGCTAAGAACACTCTGATTGGTTGGTTTAAGCCAGATGGTTGGTTTTATCAGAGTGCTCTTTGTCATTTTTTTTTTTTTTTTAATTGGGGTAGCCCCCAAAATATTGAGACATATAAAAAAAAGAAACATTTGCGGCCTGCGGTGCATTTCTTGCAGTCCTGATGCATGGAGAAATGCTCAACTCCTGATGCATGGAGAAAAGGCCTTCACAAGCCTCTGCTATTGTGTACATAGTTTATACTAAGTGACCCATAGGTTGAGGAGGCGGTGACCGTGGCAGTGTAGGTGGAAGCCAACACTGTTTTTTATTTGGTTTTTGTTTGTTTGTTTTTTTATTGGGTTAGCCCCCAAAATATTGGTGGTGCAGGAATCCACCCTCCGAGCCACTTGTGAATGACTGGCCTGATAACCGTGGAAATGACTCCTCTTCCTCCTGTGCCACATCCTCTTCCACAATCGCCCAAAGCGTTTTTTCAAGGAGACATAGAAGCGGGATAGTAAGGCTGAGAACGGCATCATCGGCACTGGCCATGTTGGTGGAGTACTCGAAACAGCGAAACATGGCACACAGGTCTCGCATGGAGTTCCACTCATTGGTGGTGAAGTGGTGCTGTTCTGTAGAGCGACTGAAACTCCACTATCGCCTGCTGCTGCTCGCACAGTCTCTCCAGCAAGTGCAAGGTGGAGTTCCACCTTGTGGGTACGTTGCAAATGAGGCGATGAGCGATAAGGCCAAAGTTACGCTGCAGCGCAGACAGGCGAGCAGCAGCAGCAGGGTGAGAACGCCGAAAGCGCGCACAGCCGTTACAGTGAATGTCACATCCTGTTCCAAGTTGCGGATCAGTCTGGTGATGGCTTCTGGTATCCAGTACTCTCGTTACTGAAGCTGCCTCAGAGTCCTGGTATGTGGCCACACAAACGCTGGTGCTCAACACCAGGGGGCGTGCGGTTACCCTGAACCAGAACCTGCTAATCCATTCCACACTGTGACGCCTAACTTCTACATCAGGCATACTGGGTCCCGGTTGTCTGACCGCTGCCCAGACAGTGTCTGGGTCCCGGTCACCAGACTGTGAAACTGCGAATGGCTCGTTAAATCTGTTATGGTTCCTTTTATCGCTCCATCTGTTACTTGGATAACTGTGGGAATTCTAAAGATAATACAATGCCGACAAGCGCTAGGAGACAGCCGCTCCGCTTTTGCACCCTGCTCCCTCTTATGCTGTGCTGGTGCCTCTGTGCGACCAGCGCCTCTTCCTCCAAACTGCACACGTCAATCGTATAACCTTGATTCCATGTGGAGTCTAGGACCTCCTCATCCCATAGAAACATAGAAACATAGAATGTTACGGCAGATAAGAACCATTCGGCCCACCTGCCGCTCAGGGTTGGAGGACAGTAGGTCACATTCTAGTCTGCCCAATTTTCTAAATACTTTCATTAGTCCCTAGCCTTATCTTATAGTTAGGATAGCCTTATGCCTATCCCACGGATGCTTAAACTCCTTTACTGTGTTAACCTCTACCACTTCAGCTGGAAGGCTATTCCATGCATCCACTACCCTCTCAGTAAAGTAATACTTCCTGATATTATTTTTAAACCTTTGTCCCTCTAATTTAAGACTATGTCCTCTTGTTGTGGTAGTTTTTCTTCTTTTAAATATAGTCTCCTCCTTTTTTTTTACAACTGCACTGTAATTGCAGTATTTGACGCTTCTATTTGACTCTCAGATATGAAGTGCAGGGCCCAAATTTACTATTTACCAGATTAGCACCCAGAAAATAAGAATGTTTACAATAGCGCTGTAAGCACAGTATTTGTCGCTTCTATCTGATCCCTGGGTGCATGCTGGCTCTGTGGAGTCTCCGCCAGCAGCCCAGCCCCATGATTGGGCGCCAGCCGCGCTGTGTGGTACATTCATATCCCCGCCCCCCTCCACAAAGCCTGTGGCAGACACCAGTGTAGGAGGTGGGTGGGCAAAGGCTGGGCTCCGCGGGCGGGAATCTCTGGGCATCGCTCGGCCATGCTACAAGTAGTAACCGGCTGGAGGGGAGCGCAGTGCGCTTTCCTCCTTCCGGTCAGCCTGATGTTGCGCCCCCAGGGCTGGTGCGCCCTAAGGCAGCCGCCTGGGCTGCCTTATGGTAGCGCCGGCACTGAGCACGCCCCAAATTTACTATTTAGCAGTTTCGCACCAAAACTATTAGAATTTTTACAACTGCGCTGGAACCGCAGTATTTGACGCTTCTATTTGACTCTCAGATATGAAGTGCAGGGCTCAAATTTACTATTTACCAGATTAGCACCCAGAAAATAAGAATGTTTACAATAGCGCTATAAGCACAGTATTTGACGCTTCTATTTGACTCTCTGATATGAAGAGCACGCCCCAAATTTACTATTTCGCAGAGTAGCACCCAGAAAATAAGAATGTTTACAATTGCGCTGTAACCTTACTATTTGACGCTTCTATTTGACTCTCAGATATGAAGAGCACGCCCAGGGCCAGTGCTGGGATTTTTAGTTACACAGGCGAAGATGCATTTTGGCACCCCTCACCCTCCTTTAAAAGAAAAAAATGCATCTTCACCTGTGTGTATTTCCTCCCAAGCCACAGGCATAATTTTTCAGTCACACAGTCAAAGTCATACAGGTACACTGTCATACAAACACAGAAATAATCATACAGAGACATACAGACACAGACACATACAGTCAGAGACATACAGACATATAGGCAAATACATACATGCATATATACAGAGGCATACCGAGATACAGATATAGGCATACAGAAACATACATACAAAGACATACAGGGACATACAGGCATACAAAGACATGCATGCATATAGAGACATACCACCATACAGACACATACATATATACAGGCATACAGAAACATACATACAAAGACATACAGGCATACATACATATGTACATACAGAGACATACATACAAGACATACAGGCATACAGACACATACAAACATACATACATACAGAGGCAAACAGTCATACAGACACATACATAAAGAAACATGCTTACAAAGACATACAGAGACACACAGACACATACATACATCCGTACATACAGAGACATAAAGGCACACAGTTACACACATGCATACAGAGACATATATACAGACATTCAGAGACAAACATACATGCATGCATACAGTTACATGGATACAGAGACATACATAATTACATACTTACATCAGTTCAATCTGATCCCTGGGTGCATGCTGGCTCTGTGGAGTCTCGGCCAGCAGCCCAGCCCCATCATTGGGCGCCAGCCACGCTGTGTGGTAGACACCAGTGTAGCAGGTGGGCGGGCAGAGGCTGGGCTCCGCGGGCAGGAATCTCTGGGCATCGCTCGGCCATCCTACAAGTAGTAACCGGCTGGAGGGGAGCGCAGTGCGCTTTCCTCCTTCCGGTCAGCCTGATGTTGCGCCCCCAGGGCTGGTGCGCCCTAAGGCAGCCGCCTGGGCCGCCTTATGGTAGCGCCGGCACTGAGCACGCACCAAATGTACTATTTAGCAGTTTAGCACCAAAACAATTTGAATTTTTACAACTGCGCTGGAACCGCAGTATTTGACGCTTCTATTTGACTCTCGGATTTGAAGTGCAGGGCCCAAATTTACTATTTGCCAGATTAGCACCCAGAAAATAAGAATGTTTACAATTGCGCTGTAACCACACTATTTGATGCTTCTATTTGACTCTCAGATATGAAGAGCACACTTCAAATATACTATTTAGCAGTTTAGCACCAAAACAATTAGAATTTTTACAACTGCGCTGTAACCGCAGTATTTGACGCTTCTGTTAGACTCTCAGATATGAAGTGCAGGGCCCAAATTTACTATTTAGCAGATTAGCACCCAGAAAATAAGAATGTTTACAATTGCGCTGTAACCGCACTATTTTGTGATGGGACTCCTGCATGGTCAAAATTTAGTAGGCCGAAATCTCCACATGGCATATGCTAATTAGTATCTGATTACAAACCGTTGGATGAGTCATCAGTATACTGAGCATGTGTGGAAGTGGATAGTACATTCCTTTGTCTGTAAATGCCATGTGGTCTGCCCATATAAGGTGATCCTGAATATCCTGTGTGCTGATTGATCTGAGGAATATAGGAGGGGTTATACTGCATGGGAGGAGATATGCTGCTAACAAAAGGCCTCTGTACCATGCTTTCTGCCTCTCAGATATTTTTGGAACAGGAGTTCATCTGAGACCCGACCGGTGTGTAAATAAAAGACCTGTTACTTCCTGAAGACTTGTGTCCATATCTCTATGTGTGGCTTCTGCGGTTTGTTCCTGTTAGTCCTCCGGTAACAATTTGACACTTCTATTTGACTCTCAGATATGAAGAGCACGCCCCAAATTTACTATTTAGTAGTTTAGCACCAACACAATTAGAATTTTTACAACTGGGCTGTAACCGCAGTATTTTACGCTTCTATTTGACTCTCAGATATGAAGTGCAGGGCCCAAATTTACTATTTAGCAGATAAGCACCCAGAAAATAAGAATGTTTACAATTGCGCTGTAACTGCACTATTTGACGCTTCTATTTGACTCTCAGATATGAAGTGCACCCCACTAATGTACTTTTTAGCACCCAAAAAAATTTAAGTTTTAAAACTGCAATGTGACAGCAGTATTTGACGCTTATATTTGACTCTCAGATATGAAGTGCACACCCCAAACGTACTATTTAGCACCAAAATAAATTGACTTTTTAAAACTCTGATGTAACCGCAGTATTTGACGCTTCTAATTGACTCTCAGATATGAAGTGCGCCCCACTAATGTACTAGTTTGCAAAATTCTTTCCTAATCTGTCCCTTAAAGCAGCAGCATCCTCTCCCTACACTAATAAGAGTTCATGTGACGTGCGGCGCTATGTGACTCCAGCTTATATATAGAGGCTGGGTCACATGCTGCACTGGCCAATCACAGCCATGCCATTAGTAGACATGGCTGTGATGGCTTCTAAGGGCACACAAGTCAAATGCTTGTTGATTGGCTGCCCTGCAGCCTTTCAAAACGCGCCATTAAATCGCCGAACATACAGTGATATGTCCGTGTTCGGGTGCGGGGTCCAAAAAACGGGTTCGCTCAACTCTAATAAATACCAGTTTGAAACACTTCCAATTTTGCAATATACTAGGAAAGAAATCCTTCTTGACTACAGAATGGTAGTCATATATGTCTTTGGATCAAGAAGCTATTACCCTACTAATTAAAAATTATATCCCTGAATATTATGTTTTTATAAGCATTTATTCCCTCTGAGGTGCCGTTTTAAAGAGATTTAAATTTGTTAACCTTTCTTCATAACTAAAATGCACCATTCCTTTTATTAATTTTGTATCCTTTGCTTTTTTTTCTACTGCTATAATATCATTTGTTAGAACAGGTGCCCAAAATTGCACAGCATATTCATGGTGTGGTCTTACCATTGATTTATAAAGAGGCAAGATTATATTTTCATCCTGAGAATTAATGCCCCTTTTCATACATGAAAATACTTTACTGACCTTATCAATTGATGACTGACCTTGCATATTGTTGCCTTGTTTGTTGCCTATAACAATTCCCAAATTCATCTCAAGTAGGCACAATCTCCCTCAATCACAGTGACAGTGCCGGCGCTACCATAAAGCGGCACAAGCGGCCGCCTTAGGGCACACCAACCCGAGGGGCGCAAAGATATCCGAGTGACTGGCGGGAGCACGGAGAACTCCACTCCCGCTAGTCACTCTCTGCAGCAATGCCCATGGCAGTAATTTATCAAGCTGGCTGGTTGTGTGATGAGGTAAAATATGCAGCCACTGAGGGAGGAGCAGCGAGGCTCTTCATGAGCTAAAGGCCGCTGGGATACGTCTCATCATATCCCGGCGGCCAACTGCTGTGCAGAGCAGAGGGAAGCTACTACAGTGCAGCAACGCCTGGGGGACCTCTGTTTAACAATTATGAGAGAGAGAGAGAGAGAGTGTGAGTGTGTGTGTGTGTATACGCCAGTGAGTGAGTGTGTGACACAAGGGGGTAAAGAGACCACATAATTAGGATATAGACACAAAAACATATAAAGAATGCCAAACAGGGTATACAATCTGCAAAAAGGGAAAATGAGAAAGAAAAAGGTGGCAAGATGCACAAAAGGGGCAAAAGAATGGGTAAGAGGGCAAAAGGGGGAATTTTAGACAGACAGCTGGAGACAAATTTTGGGGGCACCAAAATGTGTCTTCATCTGTGTAGACAGAAGTCCTTGCACCGGCCCTGCACAGTGAAACAAAGAACGTCTGAGGACACAGTGGCTCAATGAATAGCAGCTTTCATTGTTTATAAAAGTGCACATCAAACATTTCAACCTGACAGACACTCTTACAATATCATTCTAAAAAACAGACATTTCTCAGCCCTTCTCCTAATATCTCATATCCCTACTATTCTTCACTTCTAAACCTTCATCTAACTTTCTCCTTTTACACCATTCAATTGGGTTTACAACCGCTGTACTCTCCAGAACCAACACTTACGAAAGTGGCCTATTTCTCCTTTAACCCTATTTCACCTTTTATTGTTACCTCATTTAAACAGAACTGCTTCACCTATGTCAGTCAGTCAATTACTCGCTGTTAGAAAACCCAACTGTGTAACTGTGAAGCTATGTGGAACTTGCTGACTCCATATGTGTGCTAATATAACACAGGTAATAATAAAAAGGATAGTAACAAACAAAACTGCAACTGTTTATTAAAATGGAATTGTTGTCACTTCAACTTAAAGAACATTTTGTACTCCCTAACCTATAAAAACAATGATTTTCCTGTGTATCCAAACAACTTGGTAA
>OW240913.1:144551197-144619631 GCA_933207985.1 Pelobates cultripes
GCTTTTTTTCAACTAAACAATTTTGTTTGTGATACATCCTTTCAATCATCTACTGTTGTGTCCTTCTTTAGCTATAATTGCATATGTGGTATAAATTTGACCACGTGGGTATTAACCCCTTAAGGACACAGCTTCAGAAGCTTGACTTACGCTTAATGACACAAGCAATTTTTGCATTTTCTTGCTGTTTGCGTTCAACTGCAATTTGCATCTCTCTCATTTATTGCACCGACACATATTATATACTGTTTTTTAAAGGACAGAAAGGGCTTTAATTTGATATAACATATATATATATAAATGCTTACTTTTTATAAAAAAAATACAGAAAAATGCAAAAAAAATGAAAAATATTGGTTTTTTTTTACAGTTTTTGCAATAATAATGTGTGCATAATTAGTGCAGGTTAAGGAAAGTAATTAAAAATAAATTTATTTATTTGTTCTGATTTACAGAATATATAATGTGTCTGGGATTTTAAGTTTTTTTTGGTAGTTACAGGTCACAAAGCACAAGGAGTAAAATAAACTTTAATGTGGAGCGATTTTAGAATTTGGTATGTTTGTCTTGTAAGCTTAATAGCCATAAAAGAAAACAAAATTGCTACACAAAAGTATATATTTATATAAAGTAGACATCACGGGCTATTTACCTAAGGTTGTTTTGACACTTTCTAAGTAGCCATATTACCGCCAACCTCTGCTAAATATTGGAGTAAAATTGTGTTCTTTTTGGTTTTTGGCACACAAACTTATAACAGAGAAATTCTCGTGTATATTTTGTAAAATTGGTGTGTGCTATTCCTGTACAAAGTTTTATTTTGTGTTCAGTTACATCTGCTGAGTAAAAAGACACCCCCATTGTATGTCTTTTGCACTATTTCGTGAAGTTACAGTGCCATACAGGATACCTGTCCTTTTCAGTATTCACAGTAGAATTTTGAGAGATGGATTTAATGAGCCTTAGCTTCCATTTTGGGGTATTATAACAGTTTGGCTGTTCAAAAACCCAGGGCTACATTTGTAAAGAGGCAGGCTCCCAGGGGTACATCTTATAAGATTATATTTGAAATTGCTAACAATACTGACATTTTCACCAATATATGCAAAGTATGTGGTAAAAATAATTTTATTACATTTTTTTACATACAGTTACGTATTTTTGCTGGGGCGTTTGTATATTTCCTTATATTGCCACTAAGTTCAAACCCCAAAATTATGCTCAACTAAAAGTCTTCTGATAAAATGGCTTACCCATATAGATGTCTTTGGCGCTATTTCGTGAAGCTGCGAGAGATTACACTTACATAGGAGACCTGTCCTTTACAGTATTCACAGTAGAATTTTGAGAGATGGATTTAATGAGCCTTAGCTTCCATTTGGGGTATTATAACAGTTTGACTGTTCAAAAAACCCCCACAAAGGCCTACCATTTGTAAAAGTAGACACTCCAGGGTATCTTATAAAGGTGCATATTGTGCCTTAACATGCCCCCATTTTTTCACCAATATATGCCAAAGTATGTGGTAAAAAATAATTTTGTGCATTTTTTACATACGGATTGCATTTCTGCTGGGCGTTTTGTATATTTCATATGTGCCACTAAGTTCAAACCCCCCAAATTATGCTCAGCTAAGTCTTCTGAGTAAAATGACACCCCATATGAATGTCTTTGGCACTATTTTGTGAAGCTACAGTGCCATATAGGAGACCAAGCCATATCCGTTTTTACTAAACTTTGAATTTTGACGCTGGGCCTATGTGCAATTTCCAAGCATCTTCGCAGGTTTTAAATTCAAACTACCCCACAAAGGCCTACCATTTCTTAAAGTAGACACCCCAGGGTGTTTCAAAGGTATAGTTTGAACCTTAGCGTGGGATCATTTTTCCGCTAGCTTGTACCAGATGTAGTGGTAATAAGCGTTTTTTCTGCCTTTTTGACATACAAAGTGAGTTTGCACAGTATATTTTGCAGACCTTATGTGTGCTACGACTGTATAATACTTCATATGTTGCTCAGCTATGTCGGCTGAGTACAGCAATACCCCCGTATGTACCTTTGCCAGGTATGTGTGGACATCGGAGGGGCACATTTGGGACACAACCATTCCAGTTTTTTTCAAACTTTGAATTTTTATGCTGTGCCTATGTCCCATTTTAGAGTATTTTACCAGGCTATATAATCCAAATTCCCCATAAAGCCATACCATTTCGTAAAGAAGACATCCCAGGGTATTTCAAAAGGCATATTTTGAACCTTAGCGTGGGATCATTTTTCGCTAGCTTGTACCAAGTGTAGTGGTAATAAGTGTTTTTTCTGCCTTTTTGACACACAAAGTGAGTTTGCACAGTATATTTTGCAAACCTTATGTGTGCTACGACTGTATAATACTTCATATGTTGCCCGCTCGGCTTCATGTCTGGCTGAGTACAGCAATACCATGTATTTACCTTTGCGGGTATAATATGTGGATGTTGAAGCATTTGGGGCGCAGCCATTCCTGCAGTTTTCTAACTTTTGAAGTTTTTTACGCTGTAATCCATGTTCCAATTTGGGTAGTTTAGGCAGGTTGGTTGTGAAACTTCCCACAAACACATACCTTTATTAAAAGAATACACCCTGGGGGTAGTCAAAGGAAAAGCATATTTACACGAACCTTAGGCGTGGGATAATTTTTTTTCTCCCTAGTTTGCTCCAGTTGCTAAGTAGTAATGGCCGTTTTTTAAAATGTATTTTTTACTTTTTTATAACTTTTTACTTTTTAAAACTAGTGTTTTGTTTTGCTTATAAATTTTACTTTGGCTTTCTAAACTTTCTTAAAACTTTACAGATTTAACATTTTTCTAAGCTTTTACGCAGGTTAACTAACTAGCAGTGCGCAGCAGTAACAATGATGAGATTCCCCATTTTCCCATAACTCCCACCCACCCCAGCTAGCAAAATACATAGTTATAAAATATTTAAATTAATTAATTAAATAAATTGAACCCCTGAGGGTTAAAAAATAAATAAAAAGTTAATCCTCAGGGTTAAAAAAAAAATTACATCACAGTATAATACTGTGATCTCTATTTGATCGCTGTAGGCAGTGATCGACTGGCAGGGAAGGGGTTAATTTTTATTTGGACTAGGTAAAGTGTGTTTTTTTTGTTTTTTTTACTTAAATGTTATTAAAACATTTTTTTAAGCTTAATTTTTAACTTTTTAAAGTTTCTTTTAAAACTTTTTTTAACGTTAACCCCTAGTTAGCCTAACGCCAAATCCCCCAATTCCCCACTAACTTCCACCTACCCCAGCTAGCTAAATATATAATTAAAAAAATAATTTAATTAATTAATTTAACCCTCAGGGGTTAAAAAAAAAATCAGATCATAGTAAAATGTAATCCCTGCCAATTGATCACTGTAGTCAGTGATCAATTGGCAGGGAAGGGGTTAATTTTTTATTAAAATGGGTAAAGGGGGGGGGGGGACTTTAAATTAACCTTATTTTTTTTTCCAGCAGGGGGCAGGATCATCACTGATCCGGCTCCCTGCACTTCACACAGAACCCGGAAGTGCAGGGAGCCGGTAGGTAAGTATACAGAGCACATGTGCTCGCTCTGACTTGCGGTCAGAGCGAGCACATGTGCTGGGCAGCCTGACCGGGTGCTCCCTGTATGCCTCTAATGCAGAGGCATACCGGGAGCACCATTAACCCCGCGATCGCCGCGAGGTCCGTCACCCGTCGTTAAGGGTCTCCCCTCTGTGACGGACCTCATCCGTCACCCGTCCTGAAGGGGTTAAAGGTTAAACTGACTGCCTACTTTATAACTTTGACTCATTTCCTTTCTCACACCAGCACATGTAAAAATTAAAGTGGCTCTGTCACATTCTTTTTCAAAGACCCCCAGTGGTGATATCTCTTTCTGGCATGCAGAGGATTGGTGGTGCAGCAAAGGGTAATTATTCTTAACTGATCCTGTTCCCTCCAGGTGCTACTATCTTCTATCTTTAGCTCTTGGAGCTTAATTTGTCAGAAGCTGACATCGATGCCATCCATGAGAATGCACCATTATTGTCTTCTATGAGTATCCAGTGAGATTGCAGGAGCCGCCATAGATATTGTCTCACCATTACTAGACAATAGTAGACCCTACTTTGCCTTATGTATGAAGCAAGATAAGCAAGATAAGGTGAGGCTGACAGCATTGCTTTAATCATGTAAACAACATAAAGCTAGAAAACAGGTCAAGTCAATGAAAATGAATGTTTCCAATTGTAACTGCCACTTACAAATATCATCGCTGATTTAATTCCATATGCACAGGGCCGGTGCAAGGATTTTTGCCGCCCTAGGCAAAAGAAGGATTTGCCGCCCCCCCTCCCCCCCGGAACATCGCAATGCCCCACCCATATGAACTAATGCCAGTGCTGCACACAGTGTGTGTTTACATTGAAAAGCCTGCAGGGACAAACTATAGACACCAGAACAACTTTATTAAGCTGCAGTGGTTCTGCGGACTATAGTGTCCATTTAATGTGAGTTAAATTAGAGATTAGTGTCACTAATAATATACTAGATTGCCTACTTACAATCAGATGAGGATGGTGATGGGCTCTGGCTGCAGTCTGGCTCCACTGGTCTGGTGTAGAACAGGATCTCTGGAGGCTGTTTGTAACTGTGGTCACAAAATTCAATGTTCTGGGAGAACGGGAAGCAGCTCCATTTTTGGGGCCTCTTACATAGCTCAAGGTCTGGGCCCCAGGGCCTGACGGTGAGTATGCCCATAAAGCCCACCCATAAGTCCACCTACATGTTCCACCCATGAACTCACAGGGAGTAGAGTGTGTAGGGGATTTGTTATGTGTTACTGTAGAGGATCTAATGTGTGTGCTTATGGAATGTAGTGTATAGGGATACCAGTTTGTGTAGGTGATGCAGTGTGTTTGTGTGTAGTGGAAGCAGTGTGTGTGTGTGTATAAGGGATGTATTGTGTGTTTCTTGTTGTGTGTAAGGGATGCATTGTGTGAATCTGTGTTTGTATGCATAAGGGATGCAAAGTGTGTTTCTGTGTATGTAAGGGATGCAGTGTGTGTGTCTGTAAGGGGTGCGTTGAGTGTGTGTAAGAGATGCATTGTGTTTCTGTGTGTGTGTAAGAGAAGCAGTGTGTGTTTGCATGTGTGTGTAAGGATGCATTGTGTGTGTTCTGTGTATATGTGCAAAGGATGCATTGTCTTTATGTGTAAGGGTTGCATTGTGTGTTTCTCTGTGTGTAAGGGAAGCATGTTGTGTTTCTGTGTGTATAGGGATGCATTGTGTGTGTGTGTGCCGCGTGGTGTGAAAGAGCTCCCTGTCCCCCTGTCCTATAGAGCTCTCCCTTCCATTCCTTAGAGATCTCCCCTGCCCCTTAGTGGTCTCTCCTCTCCCCCCACCCTCCCCTAGTGGTCTATCCTCCACCCCCCTCCCTTAGCGGTCTCACCTCACACCCCTCCCCTAGTGGTCTCTCCACCGCCCCTCCCTCCTTTAGTGGTCTCTCCCTCCCCTACGTTCTCATCTCCCACCCCTCGTGTTCTCCTCTTCTTCTCCCCCTGTGTTTTCCTCTTATTCCCCCGCCTCCCTGTGTTCTCCTCTTCTTCTCCCCCCTGTAATCTTCTCTTCTTCTTCCCCCTCCCTGTAATCTTCTCCCCCCTTCCCTCCCTGTAATCACTTCTTCTCCCTCGTAATCTTCTCTTCTTCTCCCCCCCAATCATCTCCCCCCCCTCCTTCCCTCCCATCAAATCATCTCCCCCCCTCCCATCAATTATCTCCCCATCCCATCAGCTGATCTCCCCCCTCCCCTCCCATCAAATCATCTCCCCCCTTCCTCCCATCAAATGATCTCCCCCAATCACCATCCCATCCAAATGATCTCCCCCCCCTCCCACTCCCATCAATCATCTCCCCCATCCCATCCGTGATCTCACCCCTCCTGCAATCCGTGGAACCCCCTCAATCATCTCCCCCCTCCCTCCTGCAATCAGTCCCACCCCTCAATCATCTCCCCCCATCATCAAATGATCTCCCTCTCCCTCCCATCAATCACCCCCCATCCCATCAAGTCCCCCCTCCCTGCAATCAAATGATCCCCATCCCAGCAAAGTGATCTCCCCCCCCTCAATCATCTCCCCCCATCCCATCCAAATGATCCCCCCTCCTCCCGTAATCACCCCCCATCCCATCAAATGATCCCCCCAGCAATCAAATGATCCCCATCCCATCAAATGATCTCCCCTGCAATCATGATCCCCCCCATCCCAACAAATGATCCCCCTCCTGCAATCAAATGATCCCCCCCATCCCATCAAATGATCTCCCCCCAGCATCTCCTCACCTCACCTCCCCTGCCCTGTATCGTGGCCGAGCTCGGCCACGCTACAGGGCAGGGGAGGTGAGGCACTGTGGCAGCCGCCTGAGCGCTCTCTATAGAGCGCTCAGGCGGCTGCAGAATTTAAATGGCCGGCGATGGGGGCGCAGGGCGCCCCCTCCTATATGGCGCCCTAGGCGGCTGCCTAGTTCGCCTTATAGGAAGCGCCAGCCCTGCATATGCAATTTCTTGTAAAACTATCTGAACAACTACTAAAGAAAAAAAGTCATTATTTTATAGTATCAACTTGATTTAAGAGTAAAATAATCAATCCTTAATGAAGCTAAATGTATATTATATGTATTATGATATTATTGTAATTATATTATTTATTAGCTTTATCTGATTATTTTATAAAACTTTACAGGAACCAGGTTCTTAGTAACGATTAATGCTTTAGTGGTTTCTTTCTCTTTCTTTAGAAAATTGTATTTCCAAGAATAGTTTGAAATACACAAAAATCATTCCAAACTCATATTTTCCAAAAGGGAATTCCCAGGGATCTGCATCTGGAGTTAATGTAGTTTCTCTCTTTGCTATTTCCATCGATCTCTGCATCCAAAAATACAAAAGTCAGCTAAACAAGTATTCTAGCTAGAGTATTAAATATGTTAAGAGTCATTATAACTCAAATATTGACCTTGGCATCTTGTTTCTTTGCTTAACCCCTTAACTACAAAGTCTAAAATGTTACAGAGTGCTGTTCAAACCTCCATAAAACCATTAAATAATATAAAGAAGTACAATATAAATTTATCATGCATTAATTCATACTTTATAGATATAGGAGAAAGCTCTTTTTCTTATTCCAACCTGACCTAGCGCAAATGCAGAAATACCATTTTTGTCATATACAGTGTGGCAAAAATAACAGCATGACATTTTTAGCAATGCTACTTTTTAAACACTGAATATGTCAACTACAATGACAACTAACTATTGTAATACACAACTTGCTGGCTGCTACCACATCAAATATTATATATTTTTTACCAGCTGGCATGCATGGCCTCCCTTTTTCCCCCTTCATGACTCTTAGAAAGCATTAATAAAGTTTTGTCAAACTTGCTGCCTGTGTGGGAGAAGGGAAGAGAGATCAGCCATTTTAAGTCCTTTGCAGAGAGGTAAAGGAGCAGAATGATATCCTTGGACATTTGTTTCTACAATCTAAAATCCACTTCTATAACAAAAAAGAATGTTATGGGGTTTCATGGACAAAGCTTGTTTTTGCATTGATTTGTATTTTACAAAGTTATAGTATGCATTAAAATTACAGGGAAAAGTCAATGGAGTTACACTTTTTTCCTAGACACCTATATTCCAGACACTTGGAAACATGCACATAGCTCTAGCCATAGATTCTCACTTTCCAGAGTCCCTTGCCTATTAACATCCCAGAATCCATTGCTTCACTGCTAAACATTTTTTTCAATTTAATTTTAATCCTTTGAATATAAAACATAAGAATCTTATCACAGCTGTTTCATTTGCAGTTGTTTCATTATGTACAAAAAAAATCATCTGATTGTACTTAGAATACTTACTTGGATACTGTAGAGCAGACATGACCCCCACGCCTGTCTATGAATTCTGGTGGATTTATTACATTACACCAGCTCTGTCAAGTGTTATGTAAGATTACTGGCAAGTGTACAGTGTTCATGTAATTTACTTAGAGAAATCAAGAGTGTGCAATTCACCAGAGGCATTGATGCTATCTAAAAAATGTATTGCCTTGTAGATCAGTAAAAAAAGTATACTAATGTTTTCATTATATGCCAATAAGTGTTAAATATCATTATTTAAAGTGGCAAATTACCATAAAATGTCCAGCTTACTATAATGGTTATAATACTATGATAATATAATATATAATGTCTACAATACAATACACCATCTCCTGGTGTTTTAGCAAACCATTTTATAGTAATTTGACAAATCTCAGGACTCTTCAGAGCAACATATTGAGATGACAATAGTGGGCCGAGAGGGCTGGGTGCTTCATGTGAAGGATCTTATCCTTGTAAATGCACAATTTGGTAAAATTTTTATATATCATTGTATATGTTAACAATATAATATGTTAGGGGAGATTTATCAGAATAAAACAGGTGCTTTTTTTGGTGCAAAAAGGTGCTAAATGTTGAGACATGTCACATTGTTTCCATGGTGATTGCTCTTCGTTTTTCTCTTTGCTCTGGAATAGCACCTGTTTTGCCTTTAAATTTCTCTTCCGAATGTCTTTATTTCAGTACAGAATACTTTATAATTTGAAATGCATGTGTGGGTTCCAAAAGCTAATTATAAATCCAGAAAAATCAGCACGATAACAGTTTAACATACAGAAGGGCTGTCACACAATAGAGGGGAGAGCTGAGCTAGAGTACTAAAATGAAAACTAACTACATGTAACATATATTAATAATAAATCATTAGTGATGGTTTCAAACTATATTCATTCCTCTGAACAGAACTTTAACTTCTTTATCTTTCGAAAAAGCATTTAAACATATGGTTAAGTGTTTTTTGTATGTACTTTGTATGTTTATATTATAAATGTACTGATCAGCCTCAACATTAAAACTACCTGCCTAATATCATGTAGATCCCCCTTGTGCTGCCAAAACAGCTTAAATATGTTGGGGCATGGACTCCACGAGACCTCTTAGTGTGTCCTGTGGTTTTTGGCACCAAGACGTTGGCAGCAGATCTATGGATTGATTTTGTTGTTCCATCACATGCCACAGAGGCTCAATCGGTGATCTGGGGAATTTAGAGGCTAAGGCAACACCTTGAACTCTTTGTCATGTTCCTCAAACCATTCCTGCTGAATTATCCTGCTGAAAGAGGCCACTGCCATCAGGGAGCATATTTGCCATGAGGTCTGCAGCAATCTCTAGGTAGGTATGAATGCCAGTATCCTTGGTTTCCCTGCAGAACATTGCCCAAAGCATTACACTACCTCCGGTGGCCTGCATTCTTACCCAAGTGCATCCAGCAGCCATCTCTTCCCCAGGTAAACAACGCAATGGACCATCCACCTGATCTAAAAGTAAACGTGAGTCATCAGACCAGTCAATCTTCTTCCATTGCTCCATGGTCCAGTCCTGATCTTCTTGTCCCCACTGAAAGTGCTTTCTACTTCCCCTTTCAATTATCGTCCCATATCCCTGCTTCCTTTTTCCTCAAAGCATCTAGAAAGACTTGTCTTTACTCCAAAGTTACAAATGACCTAATAGTAGCTAAATCCAAAGGTCACTACTCCATACTAATTCTTCTTGACCTCTCTGCCGCCATTGACAATTTAAATGAGGTCCTCTATCTCCAAACTCTCCAATCCCTCAGTCTCTGTTACACTGTCCTCTCGTGGTTCTCCTCCTGTCTTTCCCAAAGTTCGTTCAATGTCTCCTTTTGCAACGATACCTCCTCTCCTCATCCTGTCTCAGGTGGAGTCCCCCAAGGATCTGTTCTTAATCCCCTTCTGTTCTCTCTTTATACTGACTCTCTTGGCAAACTCATTAACTCATTTGGATTCTGCTACCATCTGTATGCTGACGACACCCAGATATATCTCTCCTCCCCGATCTCTCCCCTATGGTCCTACACCATGTCACTGCTTGCCTTTCTTCAATCCCTGACTGGATGTCCTCTCACTTTCTGAAACTCAATCTCTCTAAAACTGAGCTTCTTATTTTTCCCCCTCATAATGCTGATCCTCCTCCTTCACTTTCATTGTAAGTTGATGGTACTTGCATCCAGGGCCGCCATCAGGGGGTGACAACCGTGACTGTTGTCGGGGGCCCGGACTGCTCTGGCAGTCCTGGGCCCCACTTTCTTTCTCTGCACACATAGATAGCGAATATCACTATCTATGTGTGCAGCCGCTGGCCCCCGACTCCCTGTTACCGCAGAGGGGGCCCAGGCAGCACACAGCTTCTCCTCCTCTCTTCTTTCTTCTCATAACTCTCGCGAGACCCAGTTACCATGGCAACGCTCCGCGGGTCTCGCGAGAGTTATTAGAAGAGGAGAAGCTGTGTGCTGCCTGGGCCCCCTCTGCGGGGGGACCCCCACCGGACCACCACAGATGGAATCTCCCCCTTCCCTGGATACAGGTAAGTAGGGAGGGGGGAGAAACATTTAATTCAATTAATTAAAAATTTATGTTAAAATGCCCCTTCCTCCCCCTCCCCCCCCAGATCACACATTTACACAACACACACTGCATACACTAACCCAACACACACTGCATACACTAACACAACACACACTGCATACACTAACCCAACACACACTGCATACACTAACACAACACACACTGCATACACTAACACAACACACACACTGCATACACTAACACAACACACACTGCAGACACTAACACAACACACACACTGCATACACTAACACAACACACACTGCAGACACTAACACAACACACACTGCAGACACTAACACAACACACACACTGCATACACTAACACAACACACACTGCAGACACTAACACAACACACACACTGCATACACTAACACAACACACACTGCATACACTAACACAACACACACACTGCATACACTAACACAACACACACTGCATACACTAACACAACACACACACTGCATACACTAACACAACACACACTGCATACACTAACACAACACACACACTGCATACACCAACACAACACACACACTGCATACACTAACACAACACACACACTGCATACACTAACACAACACACACTGCATACACTAACACAAAACACACACACTGCATACACTAACACAACACACACTGCATACACTAACACAACACACACTGCATACACTAACATACACTGCATACAACACAACACACACACACTGCATACACTAACAAAACACACACTCTGCATACACTAATACAACACACACGCTGCATACACTAACACACACACTGCATACACTAACATACACACTGCATACACTAACACAACACACACACTGCACACACTAACACAACACACACTGCATACACACAACACACACACACTGTATACACTAACACACACTGCATACACTAACACAACACACACTGCATACACTAACACAACACACACTGCATACACTAACACAACACACACTGCATACACTAACACACACACACACTGCATACACTAACACAACACACACACTGCACACACTAACACAACACACACACTGCATACACTAACACAACACACACTGCATACACTAACACAACACACACACACACTGCATACACTAACACAACACACACTAACACTGCATACACTAACACAACACACACAATACATACACTAACACAACACACACTGCATACACTAACACAACACACACAATACATACACTAACACAACACGCACACACTGCATACACTAACACAACACACACTACATACACTAACACAACACACACTGCATACACTAACACAACACACACACACTGCATACACTAACACAACACACATTGCATACACTAACACAACACACACACACACACGCTGCATCCACTAACACAACACACACATTGCATTCGCTACACATTAGCACACTCTGCATTCACTACACTAACACACACTCTGCATCCGCTACACACTAACACACACTCTGCATTCACTACACTAACACACACTCTGCATCCGCTACACACTAACCCACTCTCTGCATTCACTACACATTAACACACTCTGCATTCACTACACTAACACACACACTCTGCATCCGCTACACACTAACACAATCTCTGCATTCTCTACACTAACACACACCCTGCATCCGCTACACACTAACACACTCTCTGCATTCACTACACATTAACACACTCTCTGCATTCACTACACTAACACACACTCTGCATCCACTACACACTAACACACTCTCTGCATTCACTACACATTAACACACTCTCTGCATTCACTACACATTAACACACTCTCTGCATTCACTACACATTAACACACTCTGCATCCGCTACACACTAACACACTCTCTGCATCCGCTACACACCAACACACTCTCTGCATCCGCTACACACCAACACACTCTCTGCATCCGCTACACACTAACACACTCTCTGCATCCGCTACACACTAACACTCTCTGCATTCGCTACACATTAACACACTCTCTGCATTCGCTACACATTAACACACTCTCTGCATTCACTACAAATTTACACACACTCTGCATTAACTGCATTAACACACACACTACATTCATTACACTGACACACTCTGCATTCACTATACTGACACACACTCTGCATTCACTACACTAACATACACTCTGCATTAACTGTACACACAAGGCATCCGCTACACAAACACACACTCTGCATTTACTACAAATTTACACACACTCTGCATTCACTGCATTAACACACACACTACATTCATTACACTGACATACTCTGCATTCACTACACTAACATACACTCTGCATTAACTGTACACACAAGGCATCCGCTACACAAACACACACTCTGCATTCACTGTACAAACAGTATCTAATACATACAAACACTACATCCATTACACACATTCTAATTCACTTCCACTATACACACCACATTCAGTCCTGCATCATTGTCAGCGGACCAGGTAGGGCCTGTGCGGGCCCGGGAGGGAGGGAGGGGGGGGGGGCCAAACCTTGTGCTTTGTCAGGGGCCCCAAAATTTCTGATGGCGGCCCTGCTTGCATCAGTTCATCCTTGGAAGCTTGTTGTCTTGGCATTATCTTTGACCTTGGCCTCACCTTTGCCTCTCATATCCAGCATGTTGCTAAAACCTGTTGTTTCCACCTTAAAATAATTGCCTGCATGCGCCCTTTCTCACCCAAGATGCTGCCAAGGAGCTTGTTCATGCTCTGGTAATCTCTCTCATGGATTACTGTAATTCTCTACTAGATGGTCTCACCAGAAGCCTAACTGCCTTGCTACAATTTGTAATGAATGCTACTGCCAGACTGATTTGTCTCACCCGTCGCTCCTCCCATACCTCGCCCCTCTGTCATTCCAACACCCTATAGGTGTCAATTCAAAATACTAACCCTAATCTATAAACCTTTAAACAACGCTAGCCCCTGTTACATTTCTACACTGATTCATAGATATGCCCCTTCTTGGTCTCCTCCTGTCCGCTGTTTCTACCCTTATTGCAAGACTTCTCGCGGGCAACTCCCTTCCTTTGTAACAGCCTGCCAATCCCCATCAGACTCTCCCCTAGTCTTCAACTGTTTAAGAAGTCCCTCAAAACACATCTGTTCAGAAATGCTTATGGACTCTCAGAGTAACTTATCTATACTTATCCATATCGGTCTCTTGCTCTCCTGAAGAGCCATACTCCACTCTCACCTCCAGTTCTGCTACTTTTCCACCTTGTTTGGTGGCTGTCACCATTGCTGCCTTATTATGTTTTTGTACCCCACCTCCTCTAGACTGTAAGCTCATTTGAGCAGGGTCCTCATCTACCAATTGTTCCTGTGTCATTGTGTAATTGTCTAATTTATTGTAAAATTTCCCTCTTTCATAATATTGCAAAGCGCGGAATTAGTTGGTGCTATATAAATACCAATAATAAATGTATATGTATAACATATAATCATTTTTGTAGGACTTACAGTTAAGCACGTGAAATGAGTCAGATGTTTTTGCACCGTATGCACTGACAGAGTGACAGTAGATTAATAAATACACCAAACGTGTTACTCTTCCTATAAATGTGATTGTGTGCCAACTGATTTGACAGTGCTCATAAAGATAACCTCGCCACCATTTCTACAGCATCAACAGAACCAAATTTTCATTCAAACAGATGTGGAAATTGATGCAGAATTAACTGCACTTTTTCTTGGTCACCCAAGTAAATAGATACTTTAGTTGTTCTGTGCGGTGTGTTCACAATGTTTTGTTCTTATTGGAGTATTTTAAAAATACATGGTGTAGAAATAACAGATGCTTGCCAAATTCCAATACATCAATCATTTCACGTGCAAAAGTAATGGTACATTACTACAGATGTGAACAGTTTTCATAAAGTTACACATACAGCATTAATCATTAAATGCATTGTTAATCACTAAATACTAAATAAATACAGTAAAAATGGCAAATTCCAACTGCATTGGCAATTCTCAGATTTGCCATAGCCAAACATGATCAAGATTTAGTCTGTCCAACCGATTCTGTAACATTCATTTGGATGAGTTCAAAAAATCACTAATATACAAATTCGAAAAAATTTCCAGCATTGAAATCAGAGATTTATCCAAGACCAATCTGGTGCTGATAAACTGAATGCATCTCGTAGAATGCTCGTTTGCAAATTATCATTCACTTGCTTTTTAGTTTGATGAACTATTTGCCCACTGGCAAGTGAAGTGATAAAAAATTAAATTCTATACAGAAAAATCCTATGGGAGCAAATAAAACCCCAATTTTACTATTATGGAGGTATTTTACCTCCATGTGCCCCTATCTGCAATTTGGCAGGTGGGGGCATATCTACTAAACATTCAACCCATTAACACAGTTACGGCGTTCCATGCTGTCCCATTAGGCTTTAACCCCTTAAGGACACATGACATGTGTGACATGTCATGATTCCATTTATTCCAGACGTTTGGTCCTTAAGGGGTTAAAGTCGTTGTGGTGGCATGGAACACCGTAACGGCTTTCAGCCCCAGAGTGGCCAATCTACTTACCTCTGCCACAATCCGCTTCGGGGGGACTGTCTGACAGTATTATATATGTATGGGCCTGATTCAGCAGGGGGGGACTGCCTGGGCTGTCAGACAGTCCCCCAGAAGCAGATCGTGGCAGAGGTAAGTAGATTGGCCGCTCTGGGGCTGAAAGCCGTTATGGTGTTCCATGCCACCGCAACGACTTTAAAGCCCATAATAATGGGGGCAGTATATGCTTGGATATAGTGCTTTATTTATAGAAGAGTCACATACAGCAAACTGATCGACGTTTCGACCCTGCCGGGTCTTGAAAAATTGATTAGTCTATCTCATATATTAGTTTCCCCTTTTACGTTGCATTACTGAAATAAATGAACTTTTGCACGATATTCTAATTTTTCGAGTATCACCTGTATATATATGTTTTGTTTTTTTAGTTTAATTATATGTATATATATAATTAAACTAAAAAAATGAATAAATACATGAAAAATACAAAAAATAATAAGATAATGATGAAACAAAAATAATAATTTTTCTATATTTATTTCCATCTTAACTGTATTTTGTTATATATATATATGTTTGTTTCAAAATACAGAATGGAGTGATAGATATAAATATAAAAATATATAAACAAAAATATATACATTTAATAACATAAAGAATTACATAAATATACACGTAGAATTTAAATACATATATATATATTTAAATTCTATGTGTATTTATGTAATCATTATACATAATTAAGTGATTTTATTAATTAAGTTTAAAGGAATTGTCTGACAACCCAGGCATAAAGTCCAGAGAATTTAATTTGCAAGCCCTATATTTAACCCTGTAAGAGTTCAAAACACCATAAAACATGTACATCCCCCATGCACTGTTTTACTCGGGAGACTTCACTAAACACAAATATTAGTAATTAGTAGGGTAATTCTCATTCCTGGGCTACCATACGGTGTCAAAGGCAACATAACCAGTCTGGCAAATTTCATTGTGTATAAACTAAAAACATGACTTGCTATATTTGACCTTGTAACTTTACCAAAGCTCCATAAAACCTGTGCATGGGGTGTACTGTTTTACTTGTGAGATATCACTGAATACAAATATGTGAACTTTATTGCAGTAACAGCTAACAGTATGATAACTTTCACAGTTAAAATTCTATGCAGAGCTAAAAAAAATACATTTCTGTCATAACTCACTGAGACTCCGTTCCCCCGAGGTTACTTCCACATTCGGAAGTAAGCTCCTCCCATCTTTATGACGCTCCGCTCACCTGCCTTATAGGGAAGCCACGCCAAACTCAAAATTGTTGAGTGATTCTGTCCTTAACTCGGACTCCACGCTGAGCTCCATCTTTCAACGTTATTTAACTGCAATCTTGGACTCCACGCTGAATTACCTCTTACTGGTTAGAATACTGCAATCTTGGACTCCAAGCAGGTTCACCTCTTGCTTACTTTTTATAACATAAACCTCGCTGTCTTCAACTACTTCCAGATTAGAACAAACTCCAGAGTTCATTCACTCTCACACAAGCTGGACTGTTACAACTAAAATACTTGGATACATATTATTCTCTTCAAATTCTACTAAGAACTTCATCCTTAGGATTCTCAAGGAAAACCATAAGTATCACTAATTATTTACTTATCAATTTACTTAATAATCCAATGATTATCTGCATTATTCTTGTTGTAATTCTACAAATATGTCTTATCAATTCCCATTTATTAACTACTAATCAAGAAATTAAGAACTTTGTTACTACTTAATAATTGTCACATTTCTACAATCAAATCCAATCACATTCCTATGCAACTAACTACTATTTCATATAAATAAGGACTTGTTACTTTCTCTTCAAAATTGTTGCAACCATAACCAAGGCAAAGTCTTTAATGCATACCAATCTGCAATTAAGTAAGTTATAATTGTCTACAACTTAAATTCGTTGAAGCTAAATAAAACATCTCAAGGGATTCAAAGCATTTTCTTTTTGTTTTTCTTAAAAGTATAGTACTACCTATTAATTCTGCAGTTGTGTTCCTCCATCTTGTCTAAGCATTCTTGAAGCATAACAATTTCTTAATTTTTTTTTATATTTTATTCATATTAAATTATGTTTCATAGCTAAATATTTGATGTCAAATAGAAGTCCTGTTTTTCCTGAATAAAATGATATAGGAGAAGAATGGGTGTACTTAAAATGAAAGAGGTGAATTACGGTTGAACAAATATATAGTAAAAATTTCAGGTTTTGTTTACATTTTGTTTTGATCACAACTTGTACAAGTGGCTCCGTCCTTACTGTGTAGTTTAATTCTCCGAGCCTGGATTTGCATGTGGATGAATTAAAAAAATCCAGATTATGTGGGTAGAGCATGATAAATAGATGGGCATAACCCTATAAAAGGGCCTGCAATTGGAGAACTCACTTGATTGGGTCAATTAACTGAGGCACAGTTGGCCAATGGGACCACACTTTAAAATTAGTGGTGACTGACCCTGTTATCCTATGGGACATCTCCTAATGCTCAATTTATCCGTCACAGAGGAAAGTGTAGGTGAAAATTCAGTTTCCATGCACTTGATACACAGAGTTTTACTTGTATGTATGTTTACTGTTATTTATGTCCCTTTAGATAGCACTACCAAACACACTTTTCAAGCAATTCCAGATGGTAATCAATACACATATTAGCAAGCGTAAGATGCTAAGGTTGTCTCATGGGTCAATATGACTTGCGTGGAGGGTGGGAGGATGGAAGTACCTGATCTCAAAATTATTCCACAGCCATTTCACAAATCCTATCCATTCTGCGGAAAATGCAATTCTATTTTGCTGCAGTTGGAGAATGCACATTTGACATTAGTGTGGAATTTTAATAGACTTGAAAGGAACACATTGATGTGGAAGTCTTACATGACAGATGTAGTGGAGAGTGGTGCTTCTCCTATGATATGTCTGACCAGAGACAACAAAATAGGGGTTCTATGATAAAAACCATGGATGTAGAAAGAACGCTCCATGATGTGATTGTGACTGTGACTGCATACACATACACTCACTTTAGTGCTGATGGAGAGTACCAAAACTATGAATGTTTACAGAATTACAATATTGGATGTATTTTGCGTGTTTACCTTCCAGATTGTAGAGATACAGCAGGTTGAAAATTGTGTTTTCCAACATTTTGGCATAATCTGAATCAACCCAAATTATTACTATTGCTATTTTTTGTCAGGGAGATATTTTTGTATTGTTCCTTAAAATATTCTTGGAACTTTGTTTAAAGGTAGTCAGAAATCTCTGGAAATAATCTATAATAATCTAATACCATCTGGAGGCATACATACTACAAAATACAGCATTGTTCTCAAAATGTTTCAATGTTTGGATGTTGCCTTCTTTTGGATCTAAAGCATAAAATAATGGGCATCACAGTTGAGCTTGATGGACTTTTTTCAACCTAGACATCTAAAGCCTCATTTCCACTGAGTGGATCGGTTCGGTTCAGTACGGTTCACTATTTTGAGTGTTTCCCGCACCATTCAGGGTCCTGCTTCAGATGTAGGGCCATAGGAAATGGAATGGTTCGGTTAGGGCGGAGCTACTATACAATCCATTGATTGGTGGACAGGAAGAGCATTTTTTCTAAACCCCGCATGGCCCCCGAAGGTCTTGACCATTCTAAACCTTCTAAACCTTCCAAACTGTACCGACCTGAACCGATCCACTCAGTGGAAACGAGGCATATGTGTACTACAGCAGTCTATTTTCCAGGACAGCCTCCCTGTTAGGCTAAATGTAGACCAGATTTCAGCCTGTCCTGATGCAATAGAAATACACAACTGTGCATTCAAATAAAGCGATAATTAGACAAACTTGGCAGTTATCTGTCTAAACATTTGGTTCAATTAAATTTCCATAATTCAGTTGGACCAAATTTGCAGAAATTTGCCAAACATAACCAAAGCTATTTTGTTACACAAAGATGTCACTAGGACCTTTCTGATTGCTAACTTTGTGCGTGAAAGGTTTACTTCCAGAGAGGTGTCAAATATAAACCAATAACTGAAACATAATTGTATGCCATCTTTGGATGTATTACAAATTTTAAAGCAAACACCTGATCTTTGCAAATTATATGTGTTCCTTTGGTTGAAATAACAGAATTTCAACTTTATTTGCCTTACATATACAGTACATATGAGAATTTCAAACTTTGTTGAATTTCTTTTAAACTATTAGATTGTTTGAAGTGATGTTTTTTTATCCTTATTACGTGCAAACCTTAGTGAAGAATCGTGTATTAAGTAATTCGGCTACTTTTTTAACATCATACATACACCCAACATATTATATCCCTCCTTTTATATATATCCTGTTATTGATATTGCTCTTTTAGTTTTATAAATTTGTACATACCGGAATCCCAGGAGGACCTCTGGCCCCAGGTTCACCTTGAGATCCTGTTTCACCCTAGAAGGTACATAAAATAGATTTTTGAAGAAAATTACACTAAATTAATATATTTCATCTGCTATAGTGTATATTTGCATTTTTACCTGCCTTAATTAAGTACATAGCAAATACTGGAAGAAGAAAAATTACTATATGCACAATGTTGTTATTTTAAACATATCAATAATAGTTACAGAATTATTATCTATTAGTTATATAATATTTATCTGTAGAAATATATTATTACTAATGGCATTTGTGATAAACTCCCCTTTTCCTGTGAGTTTGCCACAAGTTTTTGGAGGGCCCTGTTTGCCAGTCTCCTACCCTGTGACGCAGTAGAAATGAAGATACTAGGTAAAACATATTTCAATGTAATCTCTTTGAATTAATTAGTGATCAAATTAGAGATCTGTTTACTAAACTGTACTTTATAGTGCATTGACAAGTGATCTGTAATTTGTAAATTAAAACAGCAGCTGCAAGATGTAATGGTTTCCAGTGAAACACATATACTACATATTATAAGCATTTATGTTTCCTTATTGATATTCATTGAGGATTTCTTAGGCCTATTTCCATGGGAAAATGATGAACATTCAGAGTTTGACACAAATGGACAATGCAAGGAAGAAATGACACACACACACACACATATATATATATATATATATATATATATTTTTTTTTATTTTTTTATTTTTTTTTTAAGATAATGGAGGTCACAGGTCTTCTAATTGTCATGAGTTTAATTAATCTTGTCCACATGGTTACCAACCATCCAGTTGCAGTAGGACAGGGGTAGGCAACCTTTGGTATTCCAGATCTTGAGGACTACATCTCCAATAATGCTTTTACAGCCATATTGCTGACAACATGTCAGGGGATATGTAGTTCATAACTTCTGGAGTGCCAAAAGTGGCCAACACTTGTCCTAGAAAATGGAAATAAGGGGCAAGGAGCATTGAGGGCCTAATGTCCTCCCCCCTGGCTCCCACCCCTGAACGGTGGGTGGGGGCTCTAAATTAGAATAAGGGGGACATAATGTCCTCCCCCCTGGCCCCCACCCCTGAGCCGTGGGTGGGGGCCCTAAATACTAATAAGGGGGACCCAATGTCCTCCCCCCTGGCCCTAATTAAAAAATCAACCCCCCCTCCCCCAGATGACTAGGGGCCCCCAAAGTCACCCCCCCCACCCCCTCACCCTAGAAATAATGAGGGGGGGACCATTAACTAAGTACCTGTAAAAAAAAATATGACCATTTGATGTTTTCTTTCTTCTAAAATCTCTTTTCAGCCCCCCAAAAAAGGCCAAATAAAAAATCCAGAATAACCGACGCACCGAGCACTCTGATTGGTGGATTTCAAGCCAACCAATCAGAGTGCTGTGACAGGTAAAAGTAGAGACTTACCTGTCAGTCTCTTCATTTACCTGTCAGAGCACTCTGATTGGATGGCTTAAACCCACCAATCAGAGTGCTCTGAGCCTAACTGAAGGGTGGGGCAAGGCTTTATAAGCCTTCCCCGCCCTGCAGAGTTTAGTCTGCGCGGAGCCCTCCATGGGTGAAGAAGGATTTTTTATTTTTTTTATTTTTTTTAATTGGGTCATTTATTGTGGATTTTTTATATGGCCTTTTTTGGGGCTGAAAAGAGAAGATTTTAGAAGAAAGAAAACATCAAATGGTAAGTTTTGTTGTTTTTTTTTTTACAGGTACTTAGTTAATGGTCCCCCCCTCATTATTTTTAGGGTGAGGGGGGTAGGTAGGGATTAGTTTTTTTGGGGAGGTGGGTGACTATGGGTTTGGGGACCCCTAGTCATCTGGGGGGAGGAGGGGTTAATTTTTTATTTAGGGCTCCCATCCACCGCTCAGCAGTGGGGGACAGGGGGAGGACATTAGGTCCCCCCCTTATTAGTATTTAGGGCCCCCACCCACCGCTCAGGGGTGGGGGCCAGGTGGGAGGACATTAAGTCCTCCCCCCTTATTCTAATTTAGGGCCCCCACCCACCGTTCAGCGGTGGGGGCCCGGGGGAGGAAATTAGGTCCCCCCCTTATTAGTATTTAGGGCCTCCACCCACCGCTCAGGGTTGGAGACCAGGGGGGAAGACATTAGGTTCCCCCCTTATTCTAATTTAAGGCCTCCACCCACCGCCCAGGGGTCCCCCCTTATTAGTATTTAGGGCCCCCACCCACCGCTCAAGGGTGGGGGCTGGGGGGGAGGACAATAGGTCCCCCATCATTTTACTTTAGGGCCCCCACCCGCCGCTCAAGGGTGGGGGCCAGTGGGGAGGACATTAGGTCCCCCCCCTTATTCTAATTTAGGGCCCCCACCCACCGCTCAGGGGTGGGGGCCAAGGGGGAGGACATTAGGTCCCCCCCTAATTGGTATTTAGGGCCTCCACCCACCGCTCAGGGGTGGGGGCCAGGGGAAGGACATTAGGTCCCCCCTTTATTCTGATTTAGGGCCCCCACCCGCCGCTCGGGGTGGAGGCTGGGAGGGAGGACATTAGGTCCCCCTCTTATTCTGATTTAAGGCCCCCACACGCCGCTCAGGGGCTGGGGGGAGGACAATAAGTCCCCCCATTGTTTTACTTTGGGTCCCCCACCCTTGAGCGGGTGGGGGCCATGGGGGGGGCAATAGGTCTTTTTTTTTTTTTAACAGTGAGCAGCCACAGGCTGGAATTAGGGAGTTATCTGCTTATTCATTCCTGTCATTACATTGACTGGCTAAGTAACTTACATTTTATATGAATGTATGTTACTTGATTGTTGTAAGTGTTGCAAATGCTTATAGCTGAATCCGGGCTACGTTTGTATACTTTTTATTTAAAATTGTATACAGTGTAACATTCTTCATTCTTCTACTGGGTAAGTATATTAGTTCTTAGGCAATACTGTGCTTCGGAACTTCGGTACTTCGACACTTCGGAACCTCTGCAACTTCGGCACTTCGGAAATTCGGTAATTTCGGAACTTCAGCAATTCATCTATTCAGACATTCGGAAGTACCAGAATGTCAGAATTGCCTGAAATTCGTCCGAATTCACATTCGGACCGAAACAAATTGCATATGTCTACTAAATATTGATATTGGCCACTGTATAGAAAATATAGTAAAGATCCTTCTTTTGGCTAAGCCATTGTGCTGTAGGAATTACAAGTGTGCTTATTTAAATGAAGTTTCCATTTTAGGAAATATAAATGATAGCAAACACAATTCACACGTGGCTTAACATTATATCTTTTTTAGTAGGAAACATGTGCATAAGTAATTATAACTACTAAACTGTCAGTGTGCTTGCATTCAAAACCTCAATAGAAGGATTAAGATTTTCCAGTTTCCAAAAGCATCCCTTGGGATGAGAAGTGTGAACTAAAATATCTCCCGCTATGTAGGAGAGAAACAAACAAACTACCAATGGGACCATTGAATCGCAATAAATGCAGGATATCATGTATTTAGCTGACTCATGTTAGTAATTAAATACATGTCTAATATCCAGATGGTAATGTTAAACGTTAACAATCAAACCAATGCAAAAGAAAACTATATAAGTAAAACTAATAATAACATGATAAGCATAACAGTAGGAAAAACAATATTTTACATAATCATAATAACAACAAATACATATCACTATGATGATATATTATAGTATATTAGAAATGGTTTAAGATTCTTTGGCAATAATGAAACTAATTTCAAGACTTCTGGGCCAGTGTTAAGGTTATGTCTATGTCTATTTACCCTCCAATACTCACTTCATAGCTAAACAGTTAAACAGGATTAACCCTTACACTAAACTGTTACATCTGTCTACTTGACCCT
Organism: Pelobates cultripes; assembly: GCA_933207985.1. Classification (NCBI taxonomy): domain Eukaryota; kingdom Metazoa; phylum Chordata; class Amphibia; order Anura; family Pelobatidae; genus Pelobates; species Pelobates cultripes. Next base: position 144,574,586 of record OW240913.1, read on the forward strand.
AACCTTAATTCCAAATGATTAAATAGACTGTGTCCTAAAAACAGCTGGCACTAGTAAAGAAACACCCTATGCACGAAAACAACTTAATCTTAACATTTGGTTTTGGTGCATAGACCCTGTGTATGCAGTCTGGCAGTGTAATGCATTGCTGTTTCAGCAAATGTGAAGGTAATTATGTTCATTGTCATCAAGCCAATGACACTGAATGTTTTTTTCATAGAGAAGCACTATATTCATTGCTTCTCTCTGAGAAGCATCCAGTTTCGAGAGCACTGTGTTTGACGTGCATGTGCTAAAGGTTTCAATTCTTCTCTATGAATTGGACTGAGATTATCTGTCAGGATGATCTCACTAAAACCAGAGTGTTTGCTAGGAATATACTGTTGTGAGTTCAAAGGCTTTTTTTTTAACCTTTTTTTATTTAAAAGTTAGGCCTTAATCTAACAAAAAATGAAAACAATGCACTAAGGTTTAAAATAAATTCCCTTTTAACCTTAGAGTATGTGTTTAAAGGACCACTATAGGCACCCAGACCACTTCAGCTTAATGAAGTGGTCTGGGTGACAGGTCCAGCTAGGTTTAACCCTTTTTGCTGTAAACATAGCAGTTTGAGAGAAACTGCTATCTTTACCTATGGGTTAATCCAGCCTCTACTGGCTGTCTCATTGACAGCCGCTAGAGGCGCTTCCGCGTTTCTCACTGTGATTTTCATTCTCAATGCTTTCCTATGGACTGGCTGAATGTGCGCATTCAGCCAGGGACATCAGAAGAGGGAGGAGAGTCCCAGCGCCAAAGGAGCCTGGCGCTGGAAAAAAGGTAAGGCATTAACTCCTTCCTCCCCCTTCAGTGCCACGGGAGTGGGACCCCGAGGGTGGGGGCACCCTCAGGGCACTATAGTGCCAGGAAAACGAGTTTGTTTTCCTGGCACTATAGTGGTCCTTTAATGATACCTATGTATCTTTAACACTGAATTCTTAAAAATTTTTAATTTTGCTTGGAAAATAGGGACTAACCAAAAATCACACAAAATATTACATCAGTGAATAATTTCTTTCAAACTATTATTCATTATAAGAAATGTAGTAATCAGTGACCGCTAGACATGAACTATTTAGTTATATAAACCCTGTGAAAAGAGACATACTCTGATTCATTTTGACACTATAAGACCTTCGTTTGATCTGTGATACGTTGTTTTTCTTTTTCAGTACATTAAATGGCATAGCATGGCAGCATGCACCACTAACTTTCAATGAGTCAAACAGAAAACAGAACACATGTGTTTGGTAAACCACAAACTTAGAAACATAAGTCTTAAAGATGTCATTATTAGAGGGACTCTAAGACTATTTCATGTACATTACTTAAGTCCCATACAACCAAAATGACATACCTTTACTCCACTGGGACCTTCATTTCCAGGAATGCCTGGTATTCCCTGAAATGATAAATAAACAAATAAAATGTTCAGAATGGTTTGTGTCTGTTATAATATGTTTGGAAGTATATTGTTAAACAAGACAATGTTCCCTGATTTCCTGCATTCTGTTTAGTTCTACTATTTCGTTTATGTTTTTTTTTGTTATTATACAGCTTAAGTAGCTTATTTCTTTTCATAAATTCATACATTATCCTAACATTTTCTAAAAAAATAGGGGACAGTGTGAATTAAATGACAACAAATAACCTTGTAAAACGAACACAAGTGGGTTTTTTAAGTTTCTAAAATCAAATGTTCTTGAAGGCAAATTTCTAAAATCTCAATATTCTTCATAAATAGATAACTTTTGATATTGTTAAATAACTTTTAACTTCTACCATTACAAAAGCACAATTTTTATAAAATGTGTTTACTTCATCAACATTTTTATTTCAATTATTTGTGTAATATTTACGATATCTTTGCAGATATAACTGTCAATAAAATCATACAATGTATGGGCATTTGTTTACACATAAATATATGTATGTCTTTATCTAGAAATGTATCTGTGTATCTACAAATATCCCCATAGACTTTAATGATGACTTCTAAAGATAAATTGTTTTAAAATTTAATTCTAACAAAATTAATCAGAGGGAACAATCATTTAAACTATACAGGTATAAACAAAAATGCAACTGTAATCATTATTTACTGGTAAGCCCCGATGGCCTTCCATTCCCGGAGGACCTGTTTTTCCTTCATCTCCCTATAAAAAAAATGAATTGAATTTTATTACTAATTGTTTATTATTCACAAATTTCCACAGACAGTAAAATATCAATAACATATTAGCATGCTCCTAAGTCCAGAATTACTGGAATCATCTACTTCGAAGCAATTTTACAAAAACGTTCCATATGAACTTGCCAACATTTGTATATATAGAATATTTACTACGACATTTAACTTTTATGCTAACAGTCAGATTAATAAGCAATGACTGTCAGAAAACACAGTAAAACTTCTATCCAGTAACTGTTTCCTACCTGAATTGATTTTACCAGGGACTAAATATTGCACACTAGTACCAACACAAGAGAGGCATCTACAAACAAGTAACAGCTAATCGGAATTGTATAACCTATTAAATGAAAAACTAGACATTTTTCGTATGCTCGTAGGTAGGATTAACCTAGACATATTAATTAAAAAATTAAAGATACCATTAAAGAGATGACTGATCTAGGATAAAATATATAACTGGATCTGTTTCTTTAAAATATTACAGTTCTGCATGTTCCCTACTTACTACACAGCATAGAATGAATTACTGCTGGGGGAAAGGTCATTTTTGAGAAACATTCAGTTTATATCAAGATCTGGACATGCTCACTCAGCATTTTAGTTTGTAATGGAACAACTAAGACCGATGGCCTACAAGAGGCATGTGTATCATTGTCTAGGCTTAATATGTACTATATTTTAAGCACAGAATGCAGAAGACGAATTCAGCAACATTCTGCAGAAAAGCATAGAGATGTGAGGAAGACATGAGAAGTAACTATTTTTTTTTTTTGCCTGACATTCCTACTTTTCAGAGGGACGTATGTAGGGAGCAGTTAAGGTTGTGGATACCAACATTGGTGGGAGAGGGAACACAGAATGCCTAATGTTTGTGGGAGAGGAAGGCGATGATGGCTGCCTAACACTAGTGTGACACAGACAGGGGCTTGGTGTCTAGATAATTGCGAAAGAGAAATGAGTGATGTCTAATGGTGGTGAGAAAGCAAGAAGCCTAGAGCTGGTAAAGGGGAATGAGGTGATGGCTGCTTAGGGTTGGTGGGACAGAGAGGAGAGTGAAACTTTATGATTGGGGAGGTGGAAAAGGTTTGGAAAAGCAGATACCTGATGATGGACATCATTCATGGTGTTCAACAAGGTATGATATCTCATTAAATTGTAAATGAAGTACACAGGGTTAAGATAAGGGAACAGAGCCCAACATGTCAGAGATGAAGTTTCTAAAGACAAAGGAATGATCAAAAACACAGGGATGGAATCTACCTCCCTACTATCTTAAAACTGCACCTGCTGCCACTTGTAGAAGCTTTGATACACCAAACATAGGGATACAAAAAATGGAGACATGGTAGATCTGACTACCCTTGATCGAGAGTTAACTGCTGCCTGCATCAGACATAAAGAGAACAAAAGTAGCTCATTTGTTAAACATGTGATGCATAGTATCCTTACTGAACAAACATTTCTTGACTTAATTTATTCAACATTATTTTTGCATTGACATTTTAATGTATATAAATTGCAGAGATATACTGCCATATTTCAGAAGATGAACTGATTTGAAGTAGATAAGTGCAGTTAAACAATAGGTTATTTCACATTATTCTTGGCTCTCTGATTTTTCTGCTCTCAAATATTTTTTGCCACCTTGAATTCACAAAGGTTTAAAATAAGAAACACATGGTTGAATTGCATGCAGACGTTTGGCAGGCTAATTCTGATGAAATATGCATTAAACAAAAGTTTGACATTGTGAAGCTCTGATTAAATCAATGCCATACTAAATCCACATTTCTAGTAGATTATAATTTCACATAAAATATAATAATGTTTATTAACTAGCTAACTTGTTTGTTTTGTTTGTTTGTTTCCATCATATTGTTGCTTATTTATTTTTACAATACTTGATGAATTATCTAAATGCAATCCCTGTGCAGCAAGGAGTTACATGAAATAAAGTATAGCAGAACACAATTCCCCATGAGCATAGAAAGATATATTATGTAAATTCATGTTTTTGTTCTTCTATAACAACAACTACAATGCTCTACGAAGAAAAATGTCCTATGTAGATGTAATGGAGCACTAAGTTATTAGACCTGAGTTATTTCTACAAGCAGTTGTCTTCCCTTTATTCAAAATAGATGTTTTACATAATGGAACATTTCATGCATTTTAATAATGGCAGGAAGATATGATATTCGGATTTCAGCCTTACTGTATCATTCCCCATTATAATGCAGTTTCCATGCACAGCAATGTTTGATCACCAAGCTCATATGAATGCCATTTTCATAAATATACCTGCAAACTTGTTTGACATACGATTCTGTTGTGTGGCACTTGAGTTGCAAGCAGTTCTCCTGGTCTCATGATATGATAGCAGTAATGTCACACAGTCCCAGGAGGGTTGAGGCAAAGTGCTCACTGTGCACTTGGATTGAAAAACAGGGCATCTCAGCTGATAAAAACCCTCTCAGCAGTACTCAGTCTATGGACAAACCTGACTGTTCTCCCTAGTGGGCAGCCTGCCATCCAGAAGCATGCACATCTGGATAACATATCCTCCTTTATGGCATTTCACAAGTGACACTATTCGTACTACAGTCATGCCCCTCAACTGGCCTCACCCCAGTCCCTCTCCCAATTGACCACATGTAACACATATCATGTGCTGAGTACAGTGCTACATCACATATTTTGCCCAGTGCAAGCTAATTTCCTATTTTGCCACTTCAATCCACCTGCAGTTTAAGGCCCTTATCCAACTTTATCGGTTAAAGTATTAAATAAAGAATCTGCATCTTGAATAACAAGAGTTTACCAAGTAAATAAAGACACATTAAATTAAAATCTGATACATAGTCTTCAGTATTCTACTTACAGTGCTATTTTAGTGAAATCTACTTTTGTGTTCAAATATTTGTTATCCCAAAGTGCTTATAAAAGCAAGCACTGCCAAACTTTTACAAACAAAGACACTGAAAAAGCTTAAATATCTGTAGAATTATGTTTGTTAAATACCTGCAGAATTTTTCAATAATATCTGGCAGATATGTGCACATGGGAAAAAGTAATTATGGTTTGTTTCGGATTGATTCGTTGCTTTTCAAATTTCAGGTCATCTGAAAACCTCAATTTAATAACTTTCCAGATGATCTGATACAATTGGAAAAGCTTTGCAAATTATTTATCTACAAAAATTCCAATAGACTTTAATGGTTACTTCTATAGATAAATCATTTGGAAAGTTTTTCGAACAGTATTCAATCATTTGAAAGCTTACTAAATCAAAGCCGAAATTTGGAAAATATGATTGGAATGAAATGGATTTCAGTATAGAAATTTATTAATTTTTGAATTTTGGAAACCATTATTCCATATGCGCAATGAATGGTGGTGACAGTCACAAAATTATCAAGATAAGTACCAATTTAAGAAGTTATATGCTATACTACGGACAATTCAAAATGAAGATAAGTCATTTTCTTAATGGTTTAAATGACCAAATAAGGGATACCACAAAAACCAAAGTGCTCTATTACAGTCAAGTACAAACATATGATAGCAGCTACCACATAGGTGAAGGGACTCTAAACCCTTACACAGTCAGATTCCAAGGGGTAAGTTAGGTATGGGGTAAGTGATAACATTTATTAGCGCTCCACTGTTGCAAGTAGTAGTGAAACACTTTTATTGCATAGTATGTATTTTATATGTACCAAATAAGGAAGCTGTCTGCTAAACAGCTACCTAATTTGATATCCTTAAATATGGCAATCCCACATAAGGATACCAAATTATGGCATTATGTGCTGAACTTCTGAATAAGCAAAATTTTGACCTTTCAGTTGTTTAAAAAATAGCTCCCTTAATTTGCCATCCAGTGTATATCACATACCCCAAGTATATTCTATATACTTGCTGCACAAACATTCTGTGTACATTGCATGCAGCATGTACAGTCTATATAGAGTACTTGCAGCACATATATACTATATACAGGGAGCATACACATTCTATATACAGTTGTAATCAAAATTATTCACCCCTAATTGAAAATCAGAATTATTGTCAAAATTTACAGACTTTCAACTGTTTGTAATGAGCAAGTCAAACAAAAGCAATTGAAATAGCTGAACACAATGAATGTTTCGAGTTGTTTCCATAAATTCAACTGAAAATGCAACTTATAATGACTTCTCCAGTCTCAAAATTATTCACCCACTTAATGGCAAGCATCTTTAGTACTTAGTAGAGCACCATTTTGCTGTTATGACTTGCTGCAAACAAGATGCATAACCAGACACCAGCTTCAGGCAGTGTTCCTGAGGAATCCTAGCCCATTGCTCATAAGAAATAGCTTCCAGATCAGTAGTATTCTTGGGTCTGTATGCTGCAACTAGACATGTGCAATTTGTTTCATTCCGAATGTACATTCCGATTAATTTCATGCAATTCGGACATTTGGAGACTTACGAATGTTCAGAATTGCCAAAGTTCCGAATTGCCAAAGTTCCAAAGTGGGTTAGGGATTAGGGGTTAGGGTCCGAATTACTGAAGTTCCGAATTGCCAAAGTCCCGAATTGCCGAAATCTTGAATTGCCGAAATCCTGAATTTCAGAAGTGCCAAACCGAACCGAATGCCATTGGTCTGAATTGCCAAAGCAGACTAATTTTATTACTTACTCGTATTTCCGAACCGAACCAAACCAAATGTTTGGCCCATGCACATCCCTACCTGCAGCCACCTTCTTCAAATCCCTCCAGAGATTGTGATGGCCACTATAGAATTTTATAGGACTTCTTCTGCAACAAAGCCATGGGGAAATTTGAGGTATGCTTGGGTTCATTGTCTTGTTGGAAGGTTCAAGGAAGCGTAAGCTTCAGTTTTCTCACAGACGGCATGACATTTTATCCTAGGATTTCCTAAAACTTCAATTAATCAATTTTGCCTTTCACATGTTGTAGTTTCCCGTGCCAGAAGATGCAAAGCTGCCCAGATCATCACTGAGCCACCACCATGGTTAACTGTAGGCAGAGTTCTCTTTATAGCCTATGCTTCATTCTTCTTCCTCCAGACATATTGTTGATCCATTGGGTCAAAAAGTTCCAGTTGTGTTTCATCGCTCCACAGAACAGAATCCCAAAACTTCTGTGGCTTATTAATATGAATTTGAACATGTTGGAGCTGATGTTTATTATGCTTTTGGATCAATAGTGGTGTGCGTTTTGGAGTTCTGGCATGGAAACCTTCTGCGTTTAGTATGGGCCTTACTGTGCTTACTGAAACTTCAGTGCCTGTTGCAACCAAGTCTTGCTGCAGGTCTTTTGCAGTCACTCAATTAGTTTTTACAACCTGTCATCTCAGAAAACTGGTTGCAGCCATTGATAGCTTCCTTTTTCTGCCCTGTCCAGTTAGTGTAACCACTGTTCCTTTAACTTTGAATGTGCAAGCTTTGCTTCCAATGGTGTCTCTAGGAACATTCAGTGCCTTCACTATCTTTTTGTATCCTGTTCCTTGTTTGTGAAGGGTGATGATCTCTTCTCTTAACTTGTGGATCATTCTTTTGACTTAGCCATATTTCTAACATGCAGTCAAATGTGACACTCAACAAACTTCTAGGCAAAACCTGATAGTTGCATCCTGTGTTCTTGAGACAACGCCTGTTTTGCATAGTTGTGCTGTTGTGAGGCATTCTACTCAGGGTGTTGAATACTTTTGAGACTGGAGAAGTTATTATAAGTTACATTTTCAGTTAAATTTGGGGAAACCACATGAAGCTTTTGTTGTGTTAAACTATTTCAATCGGTTTTGTTTTATTTGTTCATTGCTGAAAGTCTGCAAATTTTGACAATAAACCTGTTTTTCAATGGGGGTTGACATTTTTTTATTACAACTGTACATGGAGCACATACATTCTATTTACATGCAGCACATACATCCTGTATACATGCTTCCTAATTTGGTATCCTTATCAAAACAATTGATCCGAAAAATTTAATTTTGGTTCATTTTTTATTATTTAGTTTTCAGTTCAATTTTTTTTATTTTTTTTTATTTGGAAATTAATTTTGTCCAAAAATAATTGCTCACCCCTGATATGTGGCCCAGATTGTTAATTTCAGAAATGTTGCCTATAACACATTAGAGTCTGAAATTGTGAGGAATGTACTTTGCATAAGAAATGAGTGACAAACATTCAAGTAAAGCAAATATTATGTGCATACCAGCCGAATGATTTATTAAGACCTGTGGCCTACATAATCACCTAGGTCTTTAAATATTTGTACCATCAACTTGGTTTATATTAAAATGTATGTTCAATGACATAATGGAAAGTTTGATAAATCATGATTTATTCTTAAAAAAAAAACTAAAATATTCAGCAAAACTGTCCATGGTAAAACAAGATATATACGTAATTGACAACAGACAAATATGGAAATTCATACACAAGAGCTATTGAAATCCCTGCTTATTATTCAGGTCGATAGCTTACCGATAATCTGTACATTTACCGTTTTGAAAAAAGAAACTATTTCTACACAAATCTACTGTTAACTTAACAGGTTTATTATTATTATTATTTTTGCTAATCTTTTTTTATTAAGGTAAATGCATAAAATATACATGCCAGTCAGAATATTTTATGTTTTCAAGAATATATGTGTGTGTAGTGGATGCAGTGAGAGTATTTGATTAGTGAATGCAGTGTGTGTATCTATAGTGGATGCAGTGTGTGTGTTTGTGAAGTGATGTAGTGTGTTTGTGTGTAAATATGTGGGGTAGGAATCTGTGGATTTTATCTAATAAATAAAAATAATTTTATATAATTATTAAATTAAATTTTTTTTTTAAATCAATTTATTCACCCCTCCCTGGCCACAGGTACATAGGGCATTACACTCACTGGTGGGGAGTGACGGGTACAGTATGTGTGGGTAATGGGTGTCATGTGTGTGAAAAGTGGTTTGTGTGTATGAGGGGCATTGTTTATGTGAGGGGTGCAATATGTGTGTATATAGGGGCAGTGTATGTGTCTGAGGGGTAGTGTTTTTGTGAGGGGTGCAGTATGTGTGTATGGGGGAAGTTTATGTTTGTGTGGGGCAGTGTGTGTGTATGAGGTGCATAGAATGTCCCTTTAATTCAGTTTAGCAAATAACCCCAAACTGAAACAATCCCAATGGAAATCAACAGAATGTCCCTGATAATTGCTCCAAGTTTTGCACGTATTGCCTTATAATCCCTCTTTATAGATACAGCCAAACCAAACATTACATGATTTCTCTCACTCCCAGCTGGCTCAGCAGTCCTATTTAGTATCAGGGGGACCTAACATTTAGTATCTTGGGGCCATTTTAGTACAAATCCAACAATGAAAATAACAGCTTCTTTCACCCAAGCAACAGTAACCAGCAGCAGCACTCAGCACATGGAGCCACATGGAGCCACTTCCAGGTGACCACTGCTGCTATTCACATTTCAATTAGTAGCTGTTTTTCCAATGCTTAGTGATTATATCAATGCATGGGTCATTGATAAGCCAGTAAAATTTAACAAAGAAGCTCATACCTGCAGTTTTGAGGAGTAAACCCTTGTTTCCTGTTCTATTTTGACCTTTTTTCCGCTCCATGCTCGCGATAGGGCAACCTGTTGGAGCAGCAGGTAAGAGCGCCCCTGGGTCCTCCCTCCCCTGCCGGCTGTCAGCAGAGTGCCTGCGGGCCGGGAAGGGAGTTCACTGATCTCCACTCCGGTCCGTGAAGGCACACACAGCTGGCAGGGAGAGCCTCGACCTGCTCTGTGATCCACCACTTGTGCAGGCCCCACTGTATACATTATCAGCAATATCGGTATCTTTATAGGTCGATACCGATATTGATGAAAATTCAGAATATCGGCCGATAATATCGGCCAGACCGGTAATCGGTCGATCCCTAGTATGGGCAATATATAATGAACAATATTGTGAGCACATGCTTATCAAGCAGCAAAATGGTCCAATGTGCAATAAAAATTAGAAAATGGAATGAATCTATTCTGCCATACATTCAATGAACATAAAAAACAAAGCAATCACAATGTCTTTCTTCCTAAGTCTTTTCATTGCTCCCTGGAGCAAATACATTTCACAAATGCACATCAATAAATTTACAGTGAGTTCCAAGAGCCCCTGCCTGTGACAAGGCATCCTGGGCGCAATGCACTGACTTTTCCCTCAGTGAAAACCAGTGGGAGAATATACATATCCTAGCTCACCAGGGTATGGTGTACACAAAGATTTGTGAGTTTAACTATAAGTTGATCATGGGCTTTTATCAAACTCTGGCCAGACTACACTGATGGCCTCAGAGCTTTGCTGGAGATTTGAACATGAAGTAGGCATGTATCTCCACATCTAATGGTCCTGCCCCAAGATCTCTTCGTATTTGAATAGGATACATGACTTGATCACGGAGATCCTGGACACAGATCTCCCAAAGCAGCCTCTCCCCATGCTTCTCCACCATACAAAGCTTACCTTAATGAAGTATAAGAAATAACTGAAGCTTCACTTGCTAAATGCTGCTAAAGCATTTATCCCAGCATTGGACGCCAATGATCCAGCATTGGACCGCCAAAGTGGAGGAACTATACAGCATGGAAAATGTAACACCTTCTCTTCAGGGGAGATTGGAGAAGTGTATGCAGCCCTGGTCCCCTTGGAGTGCTTAAATGTCCCACAGGACTGCTGCCTCGAGGGTTGAGGTGTAGTTGGATCCCATCAAAGAAATTCTGGCGATGGGTGCTGGGTCTTCCAACGGTGGGGGTTCGGGTGGCGGAGAGATGATGTGGTGCTCCTGAAAGGGGCACTGTTCTGCCCAAAATGAGGTGCTTGATGTATGGGCCTTGAGGGTCTGCCCCAAATGTGGATGCGGGCACTGTGGTTTTGAGGTAGTGGATCACGGAGTTGGGCGCACATTCTCTGCTCCCCTCACTAAACCTCCCCCATCCCTTTTTTTTCCCCTTCTCTTGTCTCTCCCATTTTATTCTTACCATGATTCCCCCCATTCCTTACTACTCCTCCTTAACTTCCTCCTGCTCACCAAATTTCTCTTTCCTTCAGCCTTCGGGGCAGCCAGTCGGATCGACCATTAAGGGATGGCTGCTGGACCAGTTATGATTGGTATCAAACCAGCTGTGCTTACTTAATTTCAACTTTACTGTTACGAAGAATTTAGCTGTTAATCTTAGAGACATATACTATTTTGTACCTGTGGATTGTACTGCAATGCTCTGATCTGTTCTTGAAGTTAGAAATTACTGTGTATGTTGTTAATTTTATCCTGATTCCTTCTAAAGGCTAATTGTTCAGCCTTATGCCTTGACTGTACTACAAAATAAAAAACTATACAAATAACATTTTTAAACAACAAGAAAATAAATTTGAAATGAAAGGCAAGAAAGTGAAATGTGGTGTCATCTGTATATTTTTTGAGACATTTTTATTGAAAGGCTGAAGCCACATGGGTCCAGCTGGCATATTACAAGACTCTTTACATGTGTACAATTATTCTCTATATAGCACACAGCTGCTATCGGGAAGTTGTCTCCTTAAGACCTGATCACATGTGTGCTAGAATGACTTAACTATATATTCTCATTTAATCTTAGAAAAAACTAATTAAAACTTGAAACCTGGATATGTAATACCTTCATGTGATCACATTTTATTAGTGTTTCGGTTTTAAAACTTGGAGAGTTTTACTCGATAATGTTCTTGAGAGTCTGCAAAGTTTATACTTCAAAAGTTTCACAATTTTATTGTATGATTCATACATTAAATTCCTATTGCGCATGGTTCAGATTCTTGTCAAGCCCCTGCCATCCTGAATGAATTTATACAACATGTCTGGATGACCCAGGAGAGATATTTCAAATGTATTTAAATGTTTAAGCTATTTTGGGAAACATTACACATAAATGTGAGTGGGTCATATCAAAAATACATAATTTGAGACACATTATATTCTGCTCTAGTATTCCATGAAGTTTTTTTTTCTCCTTGTACAGAACCAGTGTTTCGCCAAGAATGTTATTCTTTCCCTGTGTACACTACATGTGCAAGCTGGTATTATCGAATGTGTTTGGCCGCTGCAGTTTCTATATTTTCTAATGAAGCAATTTTGTATCCAGTTGCGTCTATTTTTTCTGAAGGTGGTGCTTAGTTACACCAGCTAGAAAAAATGCAGTAGGTCTTTTTGAGTCATGTTCCTTAATCTGGATTTAATTCCCACACCATGCTTGATTATATTGATAGCGGTTTCTGCACTTCGACTGAAATCATTTTTAATTTAATATCAACTTGAAACTGAACTTTTATCATTGGTGTAAAAGTAAAGATCAAGATGCTGAGAGTAATGACGGGTTTTCCAATAAATAACAGTAGTGATGATAAGTGACAGTTGTGGAATTAACCTACTATGTTCCATTCTTCTCTTCCCTCACACCAATACTGAGGAATACGTTGTTTCTGCCTGGTCTTGACCTCGTCATTTCGCTAACTATGAAAGCAGGAACATAGCTAGACTTATGGACCTATACCTCCAATCACAAATTATAGAGCATGCAGACCTTCCTACCCACACTGAACTTCTGCTACACTTCAGATTTCTTTTGCTACATACAATTATAAGATCTAGCTGCAACTACGTTAGTCATACAGACAGGCATGAACCCCACACACCTTTTGAAAGATACTGTCTCTTAGCACTAGTGCAGAAGGGGAATATACTACACTAGCAGCACACACCACACACCAGCTGCGACTGGCTCCTTCATTCCAGGGGGCCAGGCTGCCCTGTCGACCCCTGGGACCGGGGTGCCCACCAGCATTTCTGCACTGAAGGATCCCATCGGGTGGCCAATGCTCTTGGGGCCACCTGATGGCAATGGATTTCCAGGGGCCTGGTCAGCGCTTAAAAGGCATATGTGGTGTTGGCGTTTGAATGCAAGCATGTATTTAGGCTGAGATGTATGCACAAATGCATATACACACAGATATACACACACTGAAACACATGCAGACACACATGCAGATATACCTCCCACTGCATCATAGAGAAACACTGGGTGCATGTGCAATGAGTAGCATAAGTACATTAAAGGGACACTGTAGTCACTATAAGCATTTCATCTCTTTGAATTGGTTATAGTGCCTGGAGTGCCCTGGTGTGGTCCCTCTATTCAGTGTTGAACAATTTTCGTGCAGTATGCCACAAAATAAGAGTCTCTGGCCATCCACAGTCCGGCCCCTTCAGTATGTGTAGCTAAAGCAGAGGTTGCACACTTCCTTGTTGTCATACCCATTCATACCGTCAGTTGGAACTCTGACAGGCTAAAAGCAGTCAGCTGACACTCTCAGCCAATCACAGCTGCCCACTGCTGCTCAGGCTATTACTTCTTTATTAGCCAAAGCAGCACAGAGGGGATGGATTGCCAGGGACTCTTGTATAGCATTAAAACATTAAAACTTTAAAAACTGTTTAATGCTGAAAGAAATGATGGTACCAGAGGACTCCAGACACTATAACCAGTTTAATGAGATGAAGCAGATACAGTGCCTACGGTGTCCCTTTAAAGCTTCCCCATAGGAAGCATTTTTACTCACATTTTCCCTGGTCACTGCAGCAGACGCACCCCTAGTGCCTATCAGTATGTCAGTTTCTAAAAAAAAACTGCAAAGTTTTACAATGCAGTTTAAAAGCACAGGACACTGAACCCAGACAACTTCATTAACATTAATTACCAAAATATTTAAGAACAAAGGATCTTTTAGAGGGATAGTCCATGTCTCCGGCACATTTAAAAACCTGTTAACCCACTCCCAACAGCCATTATTGTGACACAGTTTGGAAAAAATTGGTATTGATAATGACAAGTACTAATCAAAGCAATAAGCTCAAATGTTTTAGGAAGTGCACCAACAGCACTAAAAGCTAATTGGCAGCCGTTAAAGGAACACTATAGAGTTGGGAAAACAAACATATATTCCTTACTATAGTGTTCCTAGACACCATACATTGTCTCTGGACTACATTTCCCATTATGCTCAGCTAGCTTTTAAGGTCTAAAAGCTAGCTGAATATCATGGGAAATGTAGTCCAGAAACAATTTATGGTGTCAAGGTTAGCCGTCACTGAACTAGGTGTTTCCCTAACCCTGGCATGGGGATTATATCCTGTGGTGTACTATTCTTGCATTGGCTTCCCTACCTTCCTGGCTGAGATTATCAAGATTGATAAAACTTGGGAAACTTTGGGAGGCAAGTGCACACGTGCAGTAAAACACCACACTGTGCCAATCAAATGCTCTGTAGGAGAATTAGAATTTCTTAGATTCGAAAGCGCGTCTAGTGGCTGTCTTCCAATCACTAGAGGCGTGTTAACCCTGCAGGGTAAAAATTAAAGTTGAGATGATGTGGTCTGGGTGCCTATACAGTCTTTTTAACACTTAGATAAAGCCATTGAATGGTGAAATACATTAAGTATTTCTTAATATTGTTTTATGCAGCTTTATTAGAGTGGTTTGCTGCTGGACTTCTGAACACCTTTATCCTTGGTGGGGATGAGAGCACCTATCCTTATCTCCTCTACTAAACATGAGTAGTTCTTTATCTACCTCATTTTATTTTGCACTCTATATGGTTTACACTATTTTGAGTTTTTTTTTTCCCTTTTATCTACATTATAAGAGAGAGAGCATCACAACTGATATCCAAGATGATTGGGATTATACCACTTCACACACATCTACCATCACTTTTAGCCTTAATTTTCATGTGATATACTGCACCATATATTTCTTATCTCTTCTACATATCTACAAGAGTCACAGCCACAACAAGAGCCCACTACAATTTTAGCTCATACTCAACAATATCCATAGGCGGGGATCATTCTGCCAAGGCGCTTAAGTTGGAGCTGTATCTTAGCTTCCCAAAAATTTGAGTGTGCTTACTTTTATTTGTTATCAATTGGAACTGCTACATGCTTCACTATCAGTTTTGCATTTTTTCCCCTTGTTTTTATTACATATACTTCAAGGACATCCAGGGGCGCTGCACCACCCCTTGTGTTTTCATCTTTTCTATAGGACTGCATCAGTATTTGATAAAGAAATACTTTTTTCTTTTTCTTTTTTAAACATACTAATAAGCATTAAATGAACAAGGTTTATATGCACAAAAAGGAAGATCTAAACCCAATTTTTCATATCCTGCAAATTGCAATATGCATCTGTAAAAGTACAAAATATTCATTCTTGATAAAATTTAAGTGAAAAAAAAGGAAAATAAAAATTTCTAACTTGAAATTTTTATTTGCCTTTTTTTTGCCCTTTTTTTCCCCCAATCTATTTCAATGAAACAGAGAATACTCATTTAAAGCATGGATATACCACTACCTAGTCACTTAAGCAAATCTGTAATTAAGTGAGCTATTCCAGTTGAACTATGTTTATTGATTTCTTCTAATCATGTTCAACTAGTCATCTAAATCTGCCCTCTCTTCTAAGACACTTTTATAAAAATATGCCGCTAGTGGAAAAATTAAGAATATGGATTAAAGTATTCAAGCGCTTTGAGGGATCCCTCTTTTTATCATATATCCTTACCTCTCTCAGAGATGTTGATGTCAGAAATTGAGAAGCAGTAAGTAGTAATACAAGTTTTATTAAGATTGTTAAAATCATATGAGCCTGGCTGGTCATCTGAGTTACTGTTAAGAACAATCACAAAGGAAGAGGGTGAAATATCGGCTTTTATCCTTGATGCATTTACCTGGCAATAAAGTAATATGTTGTATACAAAATACAAATATTTATTTTTTCATGATAGCAAATTTGCAACATTTTATATTAAGACTATAACAATATTCTGTAATTTTCATTATTTTTAATTCATAGAAAAAAATGCAAGTCTTACTAAAAGAGTTAAATTAAAACCAAATTTAAAATTTGAAGGTCTTTCAATTGTTTGCCTTTGAGATGCAACCACATATAATAAAAGAACCACAATTTAGCTTGTGGTAACAGATCTGCTGAACTCAAGTATACTGTTTTAACCACTTAAGGACCAAACTTCTGGAATAAAAGGGAATCATGACATGTCACACACGTCATGTGTCCTTAAGGGGTTAAATTCATAAATGTAGTTTTATGGCAGTTCAAACCTGGCTCACAATAAACATGCTGACTTCCATCCCAAAGTTCTTACTTCTGATTTCCCATAACAATGCTGGTCAAAGCAATACAAAGACAGACAGACATGGGGGCGTGGCCTGATTGATGGCGAGGATGGTCGCAAGAGAGTGAAGCTCCATCCAATATCAACCCAAAAGCAACTTAAACAGTGATACTGACCCGCAAAGAGCCCCACAAGGCTACCCTCAAGATGGCACAACAAAAGGGGAAGAAGAATCTTGAAAAAGGAAAAGAAAAAAAATGGGTTCTTTATGGCCCATAATCAACCACTAAAACTCCCCAGCGTGCAAGATGAAGAACAAGATGGCGACGACACACTGCCGCTACCAAGCACTCCAACCTCCAGAGGTCTGCCTGTCATGCAGGATATCCTCCAAGCCTGCTTAGAAGAGATGTTGGAAAAACTACTCCGCAACTTTAATAGGTCAATCTCGGACCTTAGAAAGGATGTACAGGAGCTGGGGGAACGTACAGCCCGCATGGAACATCGCATGGGTGAGTATGCCGAAACCCACAATGACATGGCGGACCATGTTCAGAAAATAGAACAACTGGAGTCCTGCCAAACTAAACTTGTGGACTTGGAAGATTGGTCTAGGAGACAAAACATACGCCCCGGTGGCATACCGGAGACGGTAAAACAACCGGATCTCATGGCATACCTAACAGGGTATTTTAAAACCTTAGCCCCTGACCTTCCTACAGAAACCCTACTAATGGATAGAGCCCAGAGGGTGGCTAAACCTAAATTCCTGCCAGAGGAAGCACCCAGGGACGTACGCACCCACATGCACTATTTCCATGTAAAGTAGGCGATAATGAAAGCATCCAGACAAAGCAAGGACTTCTACTGCTCAGTACCACTCAGTACAGCTATTCATGTACCTTTCAGCACTCATCTTCCAGAAGAGGAATGAGTACAAGGAAATCACAGATGCTCTCCGCTCACAGAATGTGCCTTACCGCTGGGGTCACCCCGTCCGCCTGCTCATCCACAGAAATAGGACATTTCACACCATCTCTGTAAGAAGGCCAAAAATCCCTGAAAATATGGGGAATAGCGCTAAAACAGCAAAGTAACAATCAACAACACGTGGCCAAACTGCAACTGGAGTGGAAGAAGGCACGCACTTGAACACGGTGACCTGCCGCCGAGTCTCCAGAGAGAGGTACCCCGAAGGGACTTAACACAGTGAGGAGGTGAAAGGGTGTGAGTCTTACCGTGCACCTAACCTGCACTCTATCTATACACCTAGTTTAACAGTGACACTGCCATAAGTGGACACAGCATTAAGGTAACACACAACCACAAATTTGATAACCAACATTATAGCTTAAACAAAAGCCATGTTGCAACACTAAATAACCACACACGTCCATGAGGGCTTAACCCTTACTTAACTGGCATTAAACCATGCATCAGGATCCTGTGTACTAGACATGGGACCCCCTGCATTGATGATATAAACTCCACACTGTTCACTTAACGATAAATATTGGAATGTGTACAAATATTGCCTTAATTCACGCGAGCCCACACATATAGCTGAACGATCCTAGGTATTGCAGTGTGTTCGAAACCATTGAAATTGGTATGTAAGGCACACAATTGAGACCCTGTGTACTAGACAAGGGACCCTCTGCATATATAATATATTGTTCACAATATTCATTTAGCAAATGTTACCAGAATGTGCTTCAATGTAATGCCTTCATTCATGCGAGACCACACATAGTGTTGAATGCTTTAAATGTAATGTCATTTGTCCACTTGCATCGCCAGTCACTACTAAGGGACGGTTGATCATACAATTGGAGCAGTTGACAGCTGGTATTCAAAACATATGACCAAGACCCCGTATATTACACAAGGGACCACCTATATAGCTAATATATTTCCCACACTACCCAATTAGCGAAGGACACAGACATGTGTTTCAATGTACAACACATGCGAGACCACACATATTGTTGAATGATTTGTAGGTAATATTATGTATCCACTCGCACCGCCAGCAATAATAGGGAACAATTGGAACTGCAATAGGAACAGTTGAAAGTAATATGAAATATAAAAAAAAAGGGTGGGGGGGAAGATAAGCTGTAACGCCTAATGCATGTCATAGAGTAAGACAAAGGCTGATGTACAACCCTGAAGTATGTAGATTCAGAGCACATCCACGCTCCACCATGATACCTGTATCCAGGTATAACACCCATGATTGGGTTACAGTAGTGCTAACTACATTCACCATACTTCATCAGTATGGTTTTACCCCACAACACCCTTACTCCCTCCCCCCGCCCCTCCACGTGTGGATCATCTAACTTACCATACAATTGCTATCCTTTACCCTTACTGGGGGCTGGAACGTGTCAAACACTATACTCACCAGACGGGGAGGCCGTCCTTCACTGGCCCCCAGTATACACACCAGATAAGCCAGGAGTACTACTTCCTCTTCCATATGGGTAAAACAGGGGAACACGCGCAATGCGCAGGAGCTTTCTCAATGACACACAAGCTCATAAAGGCAATCACAATATACCTACCATAGTATGAAAATACGATGCCATAATGTCCGGGGATTGAACACCCCATTTAAACGGCCCTCCTTTTCCGAGACCTTAAACGCACACAACCTGATATAATCTTCCTCCAAGAGACACACTTCAAGACACCCCCCACGCTTAAACCGTCTCAATACCCACATTAATATCACGCCACATCTGGGCAAAAGAACAGAGGAGTGTCAGTTCTGATTAGCAACAAGGTGTCATCCGAACACCATGCATCCCATATAGATTCTGAGGGTATATACCTCATAGTAATCTGCACAAGTAATAATACTAAATACATGCTGGTTAACGTGTACGCTCCCATGTACACAAACCAGAGAAACTTCTTGAACAAGGTCCTTGCTCTACCCTCGCCGGTCCAGGAGGGAATGCTTACTCCCAGCAGCACTTGCGGTGCAACCGCACTTTTTTTTAAAGGGGCCCGGTCGCGCTATTACGTGGCTGCAGCACTGACCGGGCCCCAGAAGATATAGGGCTCATCAGGTGGCCCTAAATGCTTGGGCCACCTGATGGACCCCGGTGCAGATGCCACTGCGGAAGTTTCACTGCTCCATGTGGGGGCCCCCCAGGGCCGCCGGGCCCGTGACAACCACCATGGTTGTCACCCCTTGATGGCAGCCCTACAGGAGCCTGTGGATCATGGCTCCTGAATCACAAACAATACCATCCCCAGCTGCTGGGACTGCCTACTGGAGTAATTCTGGAACAACACAAGTATTAAACTGTAAGTAAGAACCTTATTCGTATCTGCAGGGTAGGAAAATACACACAGTTAGTAATCAGCTCTTCCAGAGCTCAAATCCAAATGCGACACTTTTACAGACATAACCCAAGATTTGGAGGAATCTTATACTCTCTACAGTTTTCAGTACAGAGAAGGGCAATTGCTCGTTATTCATATTTTCACTGGTGACATTTAAGGTGTTTGGTTTAGTGTATTTTGTCACTTATACAGACAAACATATACCTATATATGAAAAATATATATTTGCCATAGGGTGATTAATATAGCCCAATACATACCAAAACCAAACAGAAAATGGGAAAAAAATGGATATAAATGCCTATCCGTGATTAACATGTAGGCTAATAAGACAAATAATTAACCACTAATTAAACTTTCAGCATGGCCAGCCTCACAACTAATCATTGTAGAGATACTTTCAAAATATGGAGAAAAGCCCATGAATAAATGTAGGAAAAGAAAAATTAAACCAACAAAGGGCCCCCTTATGTCAAAGGTAAGAACACAGATATAGGGAAAGAATAGACCCAGAAGTGGATTGTGAGTTTGTGGTTACAAAACAGGATGAGCGGGAATAAACGCGTTTGGAGAAGTTAAGATCTGGAAGAAATGTGCAGATCCCATTTTTAGAGATTAGTGTTATAAAAACTTAATGTAGCAAGCTTATACAGTCCTAACTTCAAAATATTCGTGGTACACCGAATACCGTACACCATAGCTTAATCTTTGGAAATCGCTTGTAACAAAGATGAAAGGAAAGCTGCATGATATATCTGCACATAGAAAATGTGATAAAACTAGAAAAAAAATTGAGGATTTAACAAAAATAAAATCATACATATAGATGAATACATAATAGCAAATACATTTCAGAAGTAAAAAAAAAAAAATGCATATATCCCAAACTCTACATCTCTGTACATTAAGTATGTTGGACTGCGCTGTGGTATTTTGGGCTCCAAAGGCCTAGAGCCTAATAAGAGAAGCTGAATTACCATTTCCTATAAAAACCTATTTTTATTGCTTCAAGGGAGGAACTACACCTATTATCCAAAGCACAGCTACGATGGAAGAAGTCCACAGAAGGGCTCACAAGCTGCTGCTTGAATGCTCAGAGGCTGAAGTGGTAACAGGCACTATAGAAAAACAGAAATTTGTTACAATACTTACTGTAATTTTCTTTTCCTGGCTAATATCCATGTCAGCATCACCTGTGGGTTAGCTCCTCCCTCTCAGTTTATAGGACAGGAATATAAATTTCTAATTATGGTATATAAATAATCCACCTCCCCAGAATAAGCAGTTTCATAACCAAGTCAGTCGAGAAAAAAAGGAGGGTTTGTTGATGCCGACATGGATATTGGCCAAGAAAAGAAAATTATGGTAAGTATCGTAACAATTTTATGTTTTCCTGGCCTAACCATGTGAGCATCACCTGTGGGACTTCCCAAGAAAAAGTAAAAGGTGGGTGATAAAAAACAAAAAACAAAAGAAAACAAAATTATACCATATCAATGCTATACCAAATTAAATCAAACAGTTGTGGAAGTAGGACATTTCTCCCAAATGAGGAGGCACAGGAGATTGAAATGTCTAGGCTTCCATTCTCCTGGATGTACATAGTGTTGGCAACATTGTTCAGTTGTCCTGGAAGATGTATTGAGCTCCCCAACCTTTTCCGCTGGCATCTGTGGTTACTAATTCCGACTCTGGGTACCCTAACGGGAAGCCTCTCCTGATATTTTCTATGTTCATTCACTACTATAGATCTTATCCAGATCTTTTGTATCCATTCTTGATTGAACTGCTCTAAGAATTTTTTCTGTTTTATACTCAGGTTCCAGTGTTCCCACCTCACTAAACTGATAGTTGGGGACATTGTTCCCTGTGATGTTTGCAGTTGATATTAGTTGAAGTTATAATAAATCAGAAATCTCGTAAGTCCAGAATGACTGTCTCTTTATCTCTTATCAGTCTTCCTTTTGATTTGTTCACAATCAGTATATCTTCCAGATAATGGAATGTTCTTATTCCTTATTCCCATAGCAGAGCATCTAGGCTGAACAGGATCTTTGTGAATGTACTGGGTGCAAAGCTTAGACCAAATGGCATACATAGGAATTGGAAATCTTGAACCTTAGATACTGTCTGTGCGCAAAAGCTACAGGGATGTGATAGTATGCGTTTTGAAGATCCATGGATTTATGGAGGTTAGCCATTCTGTAGGATATATAGTTGAGGAACCATAATCTGAAGACTCTTCGTCTTGAAAGTTCTTTCTTTAATAGTGAGTTCACCTTTTTCAGATCCAACTTCATTCTCCATTTCTCTGATGGCTTTGGGCAAGAAAAACTTAAATTCCTTGAAATCTTTCTTTGGAAGGAATATAACAAATCACTTCCTGTTGAAGGAACTTTTCTATGCATTCTTGCATAGGTTTTTCTCTATAACTGACAGAACTGAAAGATCTGTGATGTGCAAGGACCAGATTCGATTAAATTTTTCAAGGCGGGCTCCTACCTTGAATATCTGTTTCCTGCTGTCTGCTGAATGAACGATTTTCCTGTTCCTCTTTTGGGTTTTGGAGGATTATCTCTGTTGTTCCTTCCAGTATGTCACATAGCTACATAATAATAATAACAAAGTATGTAACCAGGAAAGGTACATTCAGATTACTCTGGTTTTCAAGTACTTCCAGGGGTTGTTACTATTACCCAATTTAGAAGAATGAAGAGCGGAGTCAACTCTGCCAGGATCTGAACCTGCAACCCCCAAGGTGGGGGGAGAATAGATTCTACTGATGATGTATTAGCCCGCTGAGTTCTCGCATCAGCCTTTAGCTGAAAAGTGACTTGCGTCCATCAAGTTCAGTCTCTCTTACATATATTTTTTCTGTTGATCCAAAGAAAGGCAAAAAACTCCATCTGAAGCACTTCCAATTTTGCAACAAACTAGGAACAAATTCATTCTTGACTCCAAAATGGCAGTCAGATATCTCCTTGGAACATGGCACTCTAGAATATTCTCTCCCAGGCTATAAGATATGGAGTCTCAAAAGGAATTTAGTTGTTTGTATCCTTTGCTCCAACTGTTAGGATATTGCTTTATTCTTCTGTCTTGTGGCAGAAGAACTTTTTCCCCCTTCAGCCACCTTAGGTAGCATCGTCTAAGGGTTTTCCAAATAGAAGGTTTCCCTAAAAAGGAAGTAGGCATAGGTTAGATTTGATGAATTATCCCCATGTTCTCAACCAAAGAGCTCCTTTGGCTGAAAGTGAATGGCCCATAGCTTTGTATATAGGCTTGGCAAGGACTACCAATGCTTCTGTGATGCTGCACTGTCTATTGATAAAACAGTTCTTTTTGCCACTTTGATTATAGCCGCATCCACTTTCTGTGTTATGTTTTTAAAATAGTAGTATCAATGGCACCCAAGAAAAGGATTTGAAGGTAATTTTGAATTCATGATTTTCTTTTTTATGGGGAGCATCACAATTTGTACTTGAGACCTCGTGATCTGCAGTCACATTCTCTACCACTGTGCTATACCCCCAATTTTCCAGAATTATGTGTCTGTTAATTGGAATGGAAATAATATATTGACTTTCCCTTGGGTTGAAAATGTTTTGTCTTCTTTTATCCCCATTCTGATTCCATTAGATCTATAATGGTGGAGTATATAGGGAAAATAATTATTCTCATGTGCAGGTCCTCAAAGTATATATCTGAGTCCTTAGCTTCTCCACAATCCTCTGGGATTCTTAGAGTGTCTCTAATTAGATACATTAGTGTATCAACCACTTAACTGTCTAGGTTAGAAAAGTGATCCATGCTCTATTCATCCTCTGATGAGATAGAGCCATCTGGAATATGAACCTCTGACATAGAGCTTGAGGAATCTTCTCTTACTCTTTTAGGGTTTTTTTAGAGGAATGACTCTTGCAAATTACCTCTTTAATCCCAGCAGCCACAGACTTAGATATAACCTCAGCCAGATTTGGGTTAATGGATTCTGCAGAAATAGATGCACCTTAATCTGATATGATTAAAAGCAGTGTCTGCATAAATTTACCCCTTCAATTTCCTGGATTTTCTGTTATCCTTTGAACGTTATCTCTCAGGCTGAAATATATAAATATATATGTATATACATACACACACATATATACACACACACCACCTATACACAGGTATAGCCATTAGGTACTCTTTTATATTAGAGATAAAAAGTTCACCTTAAACTTCTATGTTTGAGTCTAGAGGTGGAGGAAGAGGAAGCCATGGTCACCAAAAGGCTACTAAGCAATTGAACTAATTACAAACATATACCAGCAAAATAAAACTTATTAAAAACCTTTAATATTGAATTAATGTAATTCTTTTACCTTTATTAATAATATTTGGCATGGTTAAAACCATCATTGGCATTTTGTACCAGGAATGGGGTCTGAACCCACACGGACATTTGTCCATTGGAACATATACCCAGAGTGGGGTTTGAACCTATGTGGACACAACCCATTTAAAGGAGATCAATAATATCTACCTTTAAAAAACCTTTTCAGTGAACTTCCTTAAAGGACAACTATAGGCACCCAGACCACTTCAGCTTAATGAAGTGGTCTGGGTGCCAGGTCCATCTAGGATTAACCCTTTCTGCTGTAAACATTGTAGTCTCAGAGAAACTGCTATGTTTACCTATGGGTTAATCCAGCCTCTAGTGGCTGTCTCATTGACAGCCGCTAGAGGCGCTTCCGTGCTTCTCACTGTGATTTTCACAGTGAGAAGACGCCAGCGTCCATTGGAAAGCATTGGAATGCTTTCCTATGGACTGGCTGAATGCGCGCATGCGCATTCAGTCGATGACGGCGAAAATGAGGGGGAGAGTTCCCTGCGCCGAGGGAGCCCGGCGGGGGAAAACAGGTAAGATTTAACCCCTTCCACCCCCTAGAGCCCGGCAGGAGGGTGGCCCAGAGGGTGGGGACCTAGAGACCCTATAGTGCCAGGAAAACAAGTATTTTTTCCTGGCACTACAGTGGTCCTTTAAATGTCACTCTGGCCCTTTAAGGCAGTTTGCACATGCTCTGTGCAAACAGGAAGATGCCAAGCGGCAGTGGTGTACTAAGGGGTGGGCGGTGCCACGCTCTCTACCTCCTGCCGGTTACACTATAATAATCTCTCCCTCCTAGCCCTGGCGCTCAGTCAGTGAGCCAGAGCACAGGGAGGGGATTTCCAGCCTGTGTTCTGAGTCATTACTGAGCATCACAGAGGTTATTATGGAGTGTACCAACAGGGTGCAGAGCATGTATTCTTCCAGATTACTCCCCCCTCGGCCACTCTGAAAATGCAGGGGATCAGAGTCAGCCTGACTAGATCCCCTGCCTGCACCTGCTGCACTGCCTGATCCTAGGCTGGTGATGCTGACATGGATTGGCCAGGAAAGAAAGCGATAGACTCTAAGACAGCCTAGTGCCCAAGTACCAGAACCCTTGCTTTTCACATGACCTGAATCTGATATTTCAGAATTGTGAAATAGGGAATCAATTAAGTGTAGGTGTAACTCAATTGTCAATTAGTAGATGACAATTTAACCCTTACATACATACATGTATTGACACACAAACACATACACTGTTGCAAACTAACATACACAGATACACACTGACACACAGGAACATACACACCACCCCTGACACACATACTCAGAAATAGATTATAATATACATATCTTAGCCACCCTCTTTTTTCATATTTCTAGGGTGTAGGAGGGTGGCTTCATATGTCCCTGTCTGTATACCAGGATGCTATGGTAATAGAGAACAGCCAGTCTGACAATAGCCCAGTTCAGCACACTGTTAAAAAGCTGTAGCACTTACCTGGGCAACGTGACCACTTGATGAGGCATTTTGACATATCATTTTTTTTTTTAAGGAATGCAGCTAACATATGCACATATAAAGTTTTAGAAATGGGGTAGGCAGCAAACTTTCTGCTTGAGATAGCACTTAGCCTCTGGCATAGTAAATTAATGAGAGTAGGGAGAGGGAACATTTCAGAAGTATCGCTGTCAGGATCTGGACATGTAAATAGAGCAGGGGTTAGATCCCATGACCTGATCTTTATGACAGAAGAAAGATTTGGGAAATTCAATTCCCACAATTCATTTCATTAACAACACTCACATTTATAAGGGCTAAAGAGACATTGGAGTTAATTGTGGACAAGGGGGCGCCCTGCGGCTGACACAGCTCAAACATGGCCAGCCGGGAACAAAAAAAAAAGCGGCGGGGGTGGAGCTTCCCGTGCGGCGGGGGCGTAGCTACAAGTGCCGGATAACTGCTACAGGGGAAGCAGGAAGGAGTCCCTGCTTCCCCAACAAACAGTCTCCAGGAGCTGCACTGCCTCCACAATGAACAGAGGTAACTATGTGTGATTGTGACTGTCTGCCGGCCTGTCTGCCTGTGTGTGTGACTGTGTGTGTGTATGACTGTCTGTCTGAGTGTGTGTATGACTGTCTGTCTGCCTGTGTGTGTGTGTGTGTCTGTGTGTGTGTATGACTGTCTGCCTGTGTGTGTGTGTCTGTGTGTGTATGACTGTCTGCCTGTGTGTCTGCCTGCCTGTTTGTCTGTGTGTGTGTATGATTGTCTGTCTGCCTGTGCGTGTGTGTGCGTACATGACTGTCTGCCTGTATGTGTGTGTGTGCGTGCGTGACTGTCTGCCTGTCTGTATGTGACTGCCTGCCTCTGTGTGTGTGGATGTCTTCATGTGTGTGTATGGTCATCTGCCTCAGTGTGTGTGTGGCTGTCTGCCTGTGTGTGTGTCTGTCTGTGTGTGTTTGTGTGTGGCTATCTGCCTGTGTGTGTGTGTGTGTGTGTGTGTGTGTGTGCTGTCTGCCTGTGTGTGTGTGTGTGTGTGTGCTGTCTGCCTGTGTGTGTGGCTGTCTGCATGTAAGTATGTGTGTGTGTGAGACTATATATGTGGCTGTGAGTGTGTGTGTGTGTGTGTGTATGTCTGCCTGTAATTGTGTGTGAGCATGTTTATCTACCTGTAACTGTGTATGTGTGTTACTGCCTGTATCTGTGTGTTTCTGCCTGATCCTGTGTATGTGACCATCTGCCTGTGACTATGTGCATGTGGTGGATTTGACAGTGTATATGTATAACTGTGTGCATATGACTGTGGGACTGTGTGAAAATAACTCTGCAAAAATATACACCTGCATTCACACACAGTCCTAAATGCATGTTTTTATCTGAATTAAATAACCATCACACACAGCCAATAAACCCAGCACAAACATCACATATTGTAATGGGTGTATTAACAGTGTATATCAAACAGTGTATATCACACACTGTTAATACACCCATTATATCACACACAGCCAACACACAGTCACCTATCACATACACAGACAACACATACATGGATGACAGGGGGGGGGGGGCGCTATCAAGATTTTTTGCACAGGGTGCCTAAAGGCTTAAGGCTGGCCCTGATTGTGGATCTGGGGGATTGCGACATTTTGTAGTAATATCCAATCTTGCGGGAACATGTCAAATTTTGAAAGAAATTCCATCACAACTGAATAAAGTTTTCAGCTTTGCCATTTCTATCTAGATATGTCTACATTTAGTAAATGTCTTCTTAATTCACCAATGAGATGCTTGTTTCTTCATGATTTGACTACAATCTCCATCATGAAAATTATTACACTTTAGTTCATGTGTAGTGGTGTCCCGAACGGTTCGCGAACGGTTCGCCGAACGGTTCGCCATGGACTCATCATTCCTGCCAATCAGCAGCAGACCCTCCTGGACAGCATCCATTTTGAAGCTGCATTCTTAGTGAGCTGTCCAGGAGGTGGGAGGGTCTGGTGGAGCTTCCCGTGCGGCGGGGGCATAGCTACATAGTTACCTCTGTTCATTGTGGAGGCAGTGCAGCTCCTGGAGACTGTTTGTTGGGGAAGCAGGGACTCCTTCCTGCTTCCCCTGTAGCAGTTATCTGGCACTTGTAGCTACGCCCCCGCCGCACGGGAAGCTCCACCAGACCCTCCCCCCTCCTGGACAGCTCACTAAGAATGCAGCTTCAAAATGGATGTTGTCCAGGAGGTGGGAGGGTCTGGGAGGGAGGGTCTGCTGCTGATTGGCTGGAATGATGAGTCCGCAGCAAACCGTTCGCGGAGAAACGTTCGCGAACCGTTCGGGACATCACTATTCATCTGTATTCAATTGCATACAGTGACCTCCTCTTGAGTACTAAAAAGCTTTATGGCCAAACATAATCAACAAACACATTCCTAGCATTTGGGCAAAAACAAAACTTAAGCAAAAAAGAAAGAATGAAAACTCTAAGAACGGACAAAAGTAAACTCAATAGCTTGCCTTTCGGTACATCCCCGCTCAGGTCTTCGATAGTCTTAAAACAAAAGTTATGCTCAGCCTAAGGGAGCCTTAACAACTGTATTCAAACTTTCTATTCATTTTATTAATACTTTCTAAACATATAAAAAGTTCAACAACAACTACCACTTTATTGTCCAATCTTCTTGGATGGATAAAGCAGGTGTTTTTCCATGCATTCACTAAAGATTTTCTAGTGATCTGCAAATATTGAAATTTTACAATACCAAATTTGGGAACATATACTTATAGATTAGTGAATGTGATACCATTGCAGTACATAATAATCATTAGTTATTTAAAAAATAATATACTTTTGATTGATTCCTGCTCCTATGAACAATCGGACAATCCAATTCTTTAAAGGAACAGTCCAAGTACCATAACTTCTACAGCACCCGCTGTAGTCAAACCATTGTTTTGTTTGACTTCTTCTCTGGGAGTGACAGGGTGCCCCTTCCTGCCTTCCTGCAGGCAGAAATGAAAAGCTGAGCTAAGCCCAGCAATATAGGGATAGCCCATTGACTGAAAACATTGGCTGATTGCTCTCAGTCAATTAACTTAGCACTGCACAGCCATAGTGGAGGCGGGGAGTGGAACCAAGAAGACTCCAGGTATGAAGACAAATTCTAAAATGATTGACAGTTTACTATGGGGGTTGCCAGGGCACCAGTGGCTGTAGTGGTAATGGTGCTTGAAGTGTTTCTTTAATCTTAAAAACAGTGCAATATTTTTATTTATATGATATTGTAGTATATTTAACGGTCACATGCCTACCTTTGAACCAGGGTACCCCGGCATGCCATCCTTCCCATCTATTCCTGACTCTCCCTGTAGAATAGCAGGATAAAATAATATTAAGCATATGAAACTGTATAGACATGTTGCACTTTGACCTGTATCTCTGTAGATTGATAACATGATTTTTTACTGTTGTATAACTTTAATCGGTAATAGGTAATTTACCTTTAGAGAACCTGTTGTTAAACCACAACTATAATGTGTGACTTAGATGTTTGTAAACTACATCTCTGTTGCTCGAGATGTTCCTTGCTAGAAGGCAGGTCACTGAAGTAACAACAGCATACTGTAAAGGTCATTTCTCAAGGAACAGTGTGGGAAAGACAACACTATAGTAAATGTTAGAAGGTATAACTTTGAAATGATTTTATGATAGAAACAAATGGTATTAAAAACCAGATGATGCATTATGGTGGAGATCACTGTATCGATAACTATTCAATATTCACTATCCTCAATTTAAGATCAAATGATATGCAGAGCATGTTTACAAAAAATATTGTTGGTCACCCAGAATGGCTTATTAAACATATCTCAAATCATCTTGTTAAGCATTTTGCTATTAAAGCAAAAATATTGATAGAATGAATAATTATATATGTACAATTTTCTTTCACACTACCAGAAAAAATATGTTAGTATAATACATTAAAAAATATAAGTTAATAGTAAAAGACCAAAAATGTATTATACTTACAGGTCTCCCTGGTTTTCCAAATGCCCCTGTACTTCCTTTGTCTCCTTTTGTGCCCTTTAATTTAAATCATTGTTATTAAAACTATGAGTGTTTAAAGAAACGTTTTATCACCAATATAAATTATTATTCAGTATTGACTTTCATTTATATGATGGTAACTATACCATTCAGTAGATTCATTATTAAAAATCTCCTATACACTTGAGATTGTAAGCAGCTTAAATATAGCTCGCCAAATTAAAATTGCCCAATTTAGGCAATTTCCATTTGGGAGGCAGAGCTTTAGGAGTCATTGAGAGTTGGAAATACTAGATTACATTTTATTTAACCTATAGTACTACTGACTGTCCTTTATGTAACTTAAAAAAATGTTTTCAACAAGGCCATTTTAATTTCTTAAGATAAACTAGCTTCTAAGAATTGATTTGTTGCTGTCATATTAAGTTATACACATATAGAACCTTCTTCTTCTATAGAAAAGAAGCACACTGATAAAGAAATTTGAGGGATTGGCAGTCCCTCACAAAAAAAAGGATTAAATAAGGAAAAAGAAGAACAAATATGACAATAAAAATTAACTTCAAAATTAAATGCAACAGTGTAATTTTTAGGTTTACTAAATTATTTGTGAAGACGTGTAGCAGAATGGGTAATTATTTAGAGCAGTGGATCCTAACCCAGTCCTCAAATAACCCCTACCAGTCCTGGAAATCCTGGACTGGTAAATCCTGGACTGGTAGGGGTACTTGAGGACTGGGTTGGGAACCCCTGATTTAGAGGAATAAGTGTATTTGACACACCTTTTGAAAGAATTTTGAAGAAACGTGTCCCACGTAATTTAACCCTGACTATGGGCTATGCAGAAATATAAACACTTAGTATACTATATAACCATTTGTGTGTCATTTTATTTAGTGCCACAGGATGTTTGAGGTAATTAAATAAATAAACAAACCCTACACTCATTAAATCATTCATTGTCAGTAATAACAAAATGAATAACCGGCTGAATAATAATACATTATACATTTACCTTTTTGCCATCAATTCCTGCAACACCTTTATCTCCTTTTGGTCCTCGTTCACCCTGATTGAAGAATTTTAAATACAAAACATATTCAATTTATTGCGTAATTAAAAGATAATTAATTCAATTTACACTTTACTATCCAAGTTAAAAAGAGCCTTATTGAACTATCATTATTTTCTTAAAACCATTTTGCATTCAGTTATTAGTGTTATTATGAAATATATTGGAATATCCATTAACAATCACATTGCACCAGCTTTGCAGCTGATTGCACAGAGTGTAATTCATTCATTGCCCTATCATGGTTTCTTGTTAGATCCTTGTTTAGTGCTTCTAGAGATTCCCTTGTGATTTCCTGTGTTTGACCTCAGCTTCTTATCTGACTTGTGATTTCTGGTATCTTGACCTTGACTTCGTGTTTGACTTGTGGTTTCTGGTATCATGACCCGGCTTTGTCTTGTATTCTGTATCCCTGACCTTGATTTTTTTCTTGACCTTAAATCTCACTAATTTAATACGTTAAGTCCGGCCATTCTAAGGCTCAGTAATTCATGTTTCGAATCCACCTTTTGTGGGTTTCCTACTGGCGATTGTAAGACCTGTCGAGGGTTTATAAACCAGATAGGTTAATTTTGAAAAGTCTTCCAGGTCAACCAACATCTCCCATGTTGGTTTATGATTACAAGACCTTTGTAAGAGCCTTCAATAAAGTGTTTGATCCACCTAGCAGAGAGAAGAGTGCAGCTAGATCTCTTACGAGGATTAAGCAAGGAGAGAGATACATAGTGGATTATGCTATTAGTTTCCTCACTCTTGCCTCTGAGGTGGATTGGACCAACAGTGGTTTGGTTTCTACGTGGCAGCCAGAGATCTTTCAGTCCTTCTAGAATTTCTTATTGATTATCTAATCAACATTAATAACAGGCTAAGGGAAAGAGCCCAACAGAGGATTTGTGTTAAATGCCTTATTGTTACCCCTAAAAGAGGGGCTCTGCCTATATTGTGGCCAGAAAGGTCATCTTAGATTGTCCAGTGCATCTGGAAAACTGTCACACCTAAGGTCGCTCAGGGGACCGGCCTTCGGTGTGACATCAGAATCCCCTTTACTCCCTCTAAAAAATTACTTCTCCCCATCACCTTAACTTGGGGTGAGAAGTGTATAGATGTTTTAGTGCTCATAGATTCTGGAGCAGCTGATAATTTAATAGACAGGGGTTTTGTCAAGACCTTACCACCCCTAAGAAATAAGATGGTAGTTCTTTAAATTCTCCGTTAATCACTCATGAGACAGAACAATTGACTATGCATTCTGGTCTGTTACACATGGATAATTTATATTTTCAGGTGATCACTTCTCCTTCTTCCTCAATAGTACTGGGTTATCCTTGGTTATGTCTGCATAAGCCCACTATTGACTGGAGACAGGGAGAAATCATATCATGGAGTGATACGTGTCAAGAGAAATGCATAAAAAAGGTTACACCTGTTCATAGTATTAATGTTCCTACTGCTGCACCACGGTCTACAGACATACCCTCCTCTTACATACACCTTAAGGCAGTATTTGATAAGAGGAAGGTGAAAAGATTGCCACCTCATAGGCCTTATGATTGTGCCATAGATCTTTTACCTAGTAATATGCCACCTAAAGTGAGGGTCTAACACTCATCTTCCCAGGAGAGTACAATCATGGAGGAGTATATTAGAGATTCATTAGCAAAGGGTAAGTCAACGGGAGGGGGTCACCCTCGTTATGAACATTACAAGACACTGCAGGTCCAACAGTGTAATCTGCAGGAGGGGGTCACTCTCAGTATGAGTATAACACGATACTGTAAGTACAGCAGTGCAATCAGTGGGAGGGGGTCTTCCTCATTATGAACATAACAGGACGCTGCAGGTCTAGGAGTACAGTCAGCAGGAGGGGGTCACCCTCAGTATGACTATAACAGGACACTGTAGGGCCAGCAGAGTAGTCAGCGGTAGGGGGTCCCCTCAGTATGAATATAATAAGGCACTGTAGGTCCAGCAGTGTTATCAGAGGGAGGGGGTCACCCAACCCACAATAGTGCCATTTGCACAGAAGGATGCATGCTCAATGCATGCAGTCCCTTGCAAGAAGGACTAAATGTTTAATTGTGACAAATCTCACCAAGGTTTATGCAGAGATTGGATACTATAATGTAACATTTCCTTTACCGTTACAATTCCCAAGACTGTCTAAGGATTTGAACCTGTGACTTTGATTAGTGCAACGCCTTTATAGAAGCCTGCTCATTATAATCTGATGTTATCTCTCAGTGTGTTTTAGTAACATCACACAGAGGGGACACAGGGAAAGGGAAGGCTGATCACACTGCCAATAGACAGCAGGGCAGCGGGGTGAGTGAGGCCGGGCTTCCCAGAATGCACAAAGCTAACTTGGCCCCAAAAAATTGCAGCGAGGCTCCAACAAAATGTCCGTTACGGCTGCAAAAATCGAGCATGGCCTATATAGTATATATATATATATATATATATATATATATATATATATATATATATATATATATATATATATATATATATATATATATATATATATATATATAGTGATGTATACGTATATACTTATGTATATAGATTTTTATATATATACTATTTCGTTCTATGTGTATTTTGATATATATATATATATTATATAAATTTTAAAATACAGTTAGAACAAAATTACACATATATATATATATTTTTTTTTTACGTATTTACATACATATTTATTTTATATTATATATATATATATATATTTAATCAATATCATTCTATGTGTATTTTGATATTAATATATATATATAATATATATATATATTATATATATATTAATATTAAAATACACTTTGACAGTGTGTGTGTGTGTATGTGTATGTGTATATATATATATATATATATATATATATATACTTAGATCATATATATAATAAATATATATATATGATCTAAGTATATATTTTATTTTAAACTGTTTTTAAATCTTTTATTTTAAATTTTTCAGGCAGCGGGGGGGGGTACCTGTAATTACAGGCACTCCCCCTGCTGTCACTGCTTTGGACGGCTATGCCATCCATGTGATCCTCGCATGGACCTCGCGATCACATGGCCCAGGAGGGCCGAAATGGGAGCAGGGGGACTCCCTGGGATGCCAGGTGAGTCCCCCCACTGCGATCGCCGGCGTGGGATCACCAGCGACCGCGTAAGTGAATAGGACGGCGGGGATGTGCTATGCCGCCCCCTGGCGTTTAGACTCGGGTCCCCAAGGACGGCATAGCAAGCCCGCTGTCCTTAAGGGGTGAAACACACCAACAGGGTATTCACTAAAATGAGAATTCAAAGTGAATTTCAAATTCAAGGTCAAAAAACCCGAACTGGAAAAATGTCTAAGTCAGCTTTGCTTTTATTTCAGCTATTCTGACCTTAAAGGAACACTATAGTCACCACAACTACTACAGCTTAATGTAGTTTTTCAAGTGTCTAAAGAATGCCCCTGTGGACTTTTCAATGTAAACGCTGCCTTTTCAGAGAAAAGACTGTGTTTACATTGCGGCCTAGTAACACCACTAGGTGTAGTCACTGAGATGGCCACTTGAGGCGCTTCCTATTTCAGTGCACGTCCACAACCAGCATCTCCATGTTTTGCATGGAGACGCTTAACTCCCCCCATAAAGATGCATTGATTCAATGCATCTCTATGCGGAGATGCTTATTGGCACAATGTGTCATTTTGCATTGCTTGCTAAATAGACTCCCAATGCTTTCCTATGGGATATTGACGATCTCAGGCTTGCAGGAGGGGCCAGCCGTGGCGAGACCAGTGTGGCAATGGAGAAAAGGTAAATTTAAACACCTTTGAATTCCACTCTTTGGGTGGTCAGGGACCTGAACTGCTACACTGTAGAGTTAGGAATACATGTGTTTGTATTCCTAATCCTCTCGAGTTCCTTAAATCTGAAATTCTCTTTGAATTCTCACTTTAGTGAATAAACCTGCAAGTGAGGCCACTAGAAATAAATGATGAGTAAAAAAATTAAAATCAACCTTAATTATATAAAAAAACTAAACATTCAATTCAAGTACATTCAATTTACTATATATCTGTTCTAAAAATGTTATGTTGGTGTCTGTCAATGAAGTGCTTAGGAGAATAAGCCAGAGGCAATATGTAACTATATTAAAAACAAATGTTAGTATATATGATACCCTTTGCATAGGCTTTATATACATAAGGCAAATCAGCACCAGTTAGAAACAATTGAGCAGAACATATTTTTTAGAAGTGCAAATTAGGGGAGTTCATTCTTTAATACACAGAGATTGCTGGCACAGTAATAAAGAAAACTCTAACTATAATTAAGGTTTTTTTATTTAATGTTTCCCAGCTTACATACAGACAGTCAATTCCACACCAGGACTTCCAATATCCTTCTCTTAACATGTTGCTGTGCAGGAAATAGATTTAGACATAAAATTGGCTTTATGTCATCTTTGGTTTTTATTCCAAGAAGTCAAAAAAATATAATTGTAATATTTCCCAAAAGGCAGCAGAGCATGAGCTGTTAACTCCCCAGTCAATGGAAAAAAAAAGTTTTGTTTTGATAGAGTTTTCCTGAGTTGTATAATGCTGGAACAATTTAGATTCCCTAGCCCTATCTGATCTATGGGTTCGATGCTGGATGTTAAAGTGATTAAACAAGCTGTTATATTTCATTGTTTACTGTTTTGGGTCTCTGTTCTCTTCTTTCTCTTCTTTCCTTCCTACATTGGGAATTATGCCAAGCAATATTGTAGTAGGTGCAATGTGCAAATAACTCAATGGCAATAAAATATTTGCGAATAAAGGAACACTGCATGCACCCCAAACTCTCCACTCCAGTGGTTTAAGCAGGGCTTAGCTCAGGAGAGCTAATGGAAGTTTCTGCTTATGACACCCAGCAAAGAAGTTAATCGGTTCAAAATGGTTTGACAACTTAGAAAGAGGGAGAAGCCAAGGCACCCTTGGCACCTTAACCACTACAGCATGTTTTAGTGGTTATGGAGCTTGGAGTGTTCCTTCAAAACAGGTTTATTATGATAAGTCTGGAAGGTGTCTCGGATACCATCATCTACACTTGAGTATTTTTTTTTATCAGTTTTCTTTTAATGCATACAAATGCTCAGCTCTCGTAGCCATTTCAAATGGTTTTAGTTTAATGTTATATCTATTTGTACAAAACATTCCATGTTAGTTCATCAAACATTTGGTGGCCAATATAACATTATTACCTCTTCTTAACAAGTTGTGCTCATGAGTCACATAGCCAATACTGGCAATTTAGTGTATTGAATGCTGTGTTGGAAAACCTAAAAATAATTATGTAAGTGTTCACAAAAGTATTTCATTTATTTGTTCATCAGTTGTAGGAAGTATTACTATTTTTGAGGATAAAGCTTTCTTAAAACATCACCAATATGTAAAAGTGTCTGCATGTAGGCAAAAATACACCCGTTTAGCTCCTGTTTCTCATGACATTCATTTGTATTATTTTTTTATAGATCGATAAAGAATATTGCTTTTGCTAATTCTCCAAGATAGAAGTTGACATTTTTGTTTAATTAATTATTGTATGGAGGTTGTATGAAGTTATCTCTTGCCTACCGCCTTAGGATCTTGAACATTGCTGGACACAAGGGTAGAAAAAACAGGAAATGTGGTGGTGTATGTTTGAATGTCAACCATAAGTTAAAACCAAATATTAAGCAAGTGGAATGTGACAAAGAAAATGTGAAAGCTTTATGGGTGGATGTCTGCTTGGGGCAAAAGAAAGGAAATCAATTATTGGTTGGGGTATGCTCTAAACTAATGTTAATATTGATGAGGAAAAAAAACTGTTAGAGAAAATTAGGAAAGCTGCACATCTGGGTAACACATTATTGTTGATATTAATTACCCTGATTTAAATTGGGATGGGGGCTAGTACTTCAATAGGGGAACCAGGTTTTTGTCTTTTGAAAAAACTCAAAAAAGAAAATGCACATAGGGTATACTAAAACATTATTTTAAAAAGGCTAAATTCAAAAATATTAGGGTTAACTTTTCAAAACATTGACTGGCATAAAATCTTTAGTGAAAAAACCCACTGGGGATGAATGAAATATCTTCAAACAAATAATACAAAATGTATACTTCTAAGTATGTGCATTAAGTAATAAATATAAAAGAAACAAACTGAAACCAATGTGGCTTAGTGGGAAGGTAAATAAAGAAATTGAAAATGAGAAAAGGGCATTTAAAGCATTATATCAGACAAATCTGAGGCATCAATTATAAGCTATAAAGAAGACAGTAGTGCATGCAAAAAGGTGAATAGATGGGCTAAACTATAAAATGTGAACTTAATAGTCAAGGAGAGCAAAACCAACCCCAAACATAGAACCTATGACTAGAGCTATGCAAATGATTGCTGCAAAAAACTTGCAGAAAAATTGGGAATGGATGACTCAAGACAAGGTGCTGCAGCAACTTAAGGCAGTGAATATAAACAACGCTCCAGGGCCTAATGCTGTTCACCCATGAGTACATAAGGAGCTAAGTGTGGAAATAAGTAAGTCTCTGTTTTTAATCTTTCAAGATTCTTTTCTTTCAAAAATTGTACCAAAGGACTGGAATGAGGCAGATGTGGTTCCTACATTAAAAAAAGGGTTCAAAATCATTGCCTGGAAAATAAAGACCTGTTAACTTCTATGCTGGGGAAGTATTTGAAAGGTTATTAAGGGGTAACATTCGGGAATTCATTGAGGAGAACATGGTTGTCAGCAAAAAATCATCATGGTTTTATGAGACATAGGTCATATCAAACTAACCTAATTGAATTCTATCAAGAAGCAAAAGTATAGATCAGGGTGTTGCAATGGATTTGATCTACTTGGATTTTGCCAAGGTGTTTGCTAGGGTTCCACACAATAAGCTAAAAAAAATGGTCTAGATGAAAATTCTTGTTCTTGGGTAGAACATTGGCTTCAAGATAGAGTATAGAGAGTTACAATTAGTGGCAAATTGTCAAGAAAGAGAAAAGTTGTAAGTGGAGTTCTGTTCTGGTACCACTTCTATTTAACATATTTATAAATGATCTTGAAATAGTAAATGAAAGTCATGTTTCAGTGTTTGCAGACGATAAACACTGTGAGCAGAATATTACTTTGCTGTAGATGGATTTAGATAGCTTGGGGGTCTGGACACTCAAATGGCATATTACATTTTTATGTAGATAAATGCAAATTATGCACTTTGAATGTATATGCAACTTACACCCAAAATGGTAGTGAATTAGGGATAGGTGTACATGAAAAGGATTTTGGACTTGTTACAGACAACAAACAAGGCAACAATGTGCAATGTCAAAAAGCAGTTGCTAAGGCCAGAGGCAATAATTCTCTTGATGAAAACTGATGCCCATAGAACAGCAAAGCTAGGTGGAATTGGCCTTGACATAACTATGAGGCAGGCATATGGATAAGTATAAGTTTTAATTTGAGTTTTAGTTAAGGGGTGGGGCTTAAGGTTTATATACATAGTGGACAATTTAGGTGATAAACCATTTTAATTTTAAATTCTCACCTTCTTGTTGCTGTCCCACCTTCCCTCCCTAATTTATTTGATAGTGTTTTTCTTCTCTTGTTTGGTCATGGTGGTGGGGGGATGCACAGGAAAATTGGGGAGTAAGTTGGCTTTGTAGGTTGGATAGTTTAAGTTCAGGGTCAATAGTTATGTTTGGATTTGTTTTTGATAGTTTCGAGCTCTCGGTAGCTCAGAATGTGGGGCTGAAGGGGTATCTCAGTATACCCCTACAAGTGAAAAAGAATGCCCTTGGTGGCTGTGCTATCTGTTTGTGTTGTATTATATTAACCCCTTAAGACCGGAGGGCGTACTATAACGCCCTATTTTAGGCGGTTCTAAACCCCGCCTGGCGTAATAGTACGCCC
Organism: Pelobates cultripes; assembly: GCA_933207985.1. Taxonomy (NCBI): domain Eukaryota; kingdom Metazoa; phylum Chordata; class Amphibia; order Anura; family Pelobatidae; genus Pelobates; species Pelobates cultripes. The sequence continues at coordinate 144,613,299 of OW240913.1, forward strand.
TCCGGTCTTTCAATTCTTACCCGGTCGCCGGCGATCCCACGCCGGCGATCGCGGTTGGGGGGACTCCCAGGGAGCCCCCCCGCAGCAGATCTTCCTCCTGGCAGCCCCCCCGGCCATGTGAGAGTGAGGTCCTTGCGAGGACCTCACAATCACATGGCCGGGATAGCTGGCTGCAGCATTGCCAGCAGGGGGGCTGCCTGTAATGACAGGTAGTCCCCCTGCTGGCTGGAAACAAAATTAAATAAAATTAATAAAAGTTTAGAAGTGAAAAAATATATATACTTAAATATATATACTTATACACACACATACACTGTCTAGGTGTATTTTACTATTACTATATATATATAATTATATATATATACATTTTAAATTACACGTAGACTGATACTGATTAAATATATGTATAATTATTGTTATATATATATATTTATATATAATGTAAAAAAAATTAATATGTAAATACGTATAAACATAAAATTAAAAAAATTATTAAAAATAAATAATTAAAAAATATATAGATGTGTGTTATTTCGTTCTAACTGTATTGTGATATTAATATATATATTTATATCAAAATACACATAGAACGAAATAATATATATATCTATATACATAAATATATACGTATATATCACTATATATATATACCTGTATATAAATAAAAATATTAAAAAAAAATATATATATACATATATATATATACATATATATTCACATACGTATATATATATATATATATATGCATATATATATATATACATATACTAATTCTACATATATATTTATGTAATATTTTTACATAATTAGGTATCTTAATTAATTACAATTAGCGGGACCTGCCTGACAACCCATGCCGAAAGTAAAGGGAATTTAATTTGCTAGCACTATATTTAACCCTATAACTTTCCAAGACACCATAAAACTTGTACATGGGGGTACTGTTCTACTCGGGAGACTTCGCTGAACACAAATATTAGTGTTTCAAAACAGTAAAATGTATTACAACGATGATATCACCAGTAAAAGTGACGTTTTTTGCATTTTTCACGCACAAACAGCACTTACATACGGACGATATTATTGCTGCGATACTTTTTACTGTTTTGAAACACAAATATTTGTGTTCAGCGAAGTCTCCCGAGTACAACAGTACCCCTCATGTACAGGTTTTATGGTGTTTTCAAAAGTTAGAGCGTCAAATATAAGGCTTGTGTTTCATTTTTTTCACATTAAAATTCGCCAGATTGGTTACGTTGCCTTTGAGACCAAATGGTAGCCCAGGAATGAAAATCACCTCCATGATGGCATACCATTTGCAAAAGAAGACAACCCAAGGTATTGCAAACGGGGTATGTCCAGTCTTTTTTAGTAGCCACTTAGTCACAAACACTGGCCAAAATTGGCGGTTTTTTTGCATTTTTCACACACAAACAAATACTAACGCTAACTTTGGCCAGTGTTTGTGACCAAATGGCTACTAAAAAGACTGGACATACCCCATTTGCAATACCTTGGGTTGTCTACTATTGCAAATGGTATGCCATTATGGGTGTAAATTTCATTCCTGGCTACTATAAAGTCCCAAAGGCAACGTAATCAATCTGGCGAATTTCAATTTCAAATGTAATGTGCTATATTTGACCCTGTAACTTCCCAAAACGCCATAAAACCTGTACATAGGGGGTACTGTTTTACACATGAGACTTTGCTGAATACAAATATGTGTATTTTATTGCAGTAAAATCAAACAGTATTATGACATTGACAGTTAAAATGTCATGTAGAACTACAAAAAATTTAAAAAAAATCTTATTTTCTCCCATTTTTTTCATATTAAATAATGTTTCATAGCTAAATATTTGATATTAAATGAAAGCCCTGTTTCCCCTGAATAAAATGATATATAATAAGGGTGGGTGCATTTACTATGAAAGAGGTGAATTACGGTTGGACAGACATGTAGCACAAATGCCAGGTTTTGTTTGCATTTTGTTTCGTTCACAACGTGTACATTTGGCTCCGTCCTTAAGGGGTTAATGTTATATGCGTGTATTGATGTTTTGTTATTATTTATGGTTGGGTTATTGTCTGTTGATATTTTAAAAGTTGCTGAACTTTAATGTCATTAAGTATTTGTTTGACAATAAGCTTTCTTTAAGTTAATTTATCAAAAAATAATTTAATAAAAGCTGTGATAATTTTTAACCGATTTTTTTGTGCCTGTATTTTTATTGGAAAAGTGTTTAGGAATATGCCTATTGGGAAGACTATGCACAAATCAAAAATTTTGCCTCTTTTTAAATCACTGGAAAGACCACACCCTGAATATGGAATGCAATTTTGTGTACTTTTTTTAAAGAAAGATATTATGGCACTAGGAAAAGTGCAGAGACAGGCTACAAACTAATAAAAGGAATGGAACATTTTAGTTAAGAAGAAAGGTTTACAAAGTTAAACCTCTTTATTTTAGATAAACTGTGCCTCAGAGGGGATATGATAGCATTATTCAAATATATTCGGGTAATACAAACCATTGACTGGAAATTTATTTATAAACAGCACTATATGTAGGACACAAAGTCAGATATTTAGACTGGAAGAAAGGAGATTTAGTCTAAGGCAAAGGAAAGGGTTTTTTTACAGTAAGAACAATAAGGAACAATAGAGATGTGGAATTCATTACGTGGAGTGGTGGTTTTATCTGTACAGATGTTTAACAGCAACTGGGCCCCCCCACTGCACAGCCCATGCCACTGGACCACCAGGGATTAAGATAGCCCCCCTCCCTGACCAGTTAACAAGCAGGGAGGGGGGGACAAAAAAAATTTAAAATAATAATAATATTAAAATAAAAAAAATTACAATAATAAAAATGCCCTCACCCCACCCAGTTCACACACTCTGCATTATATACACACACTCTGCATTATATACACACAGAGTTCTAAAGGTAAATTTGTGGTGCTACTTCTGTAGTGATGCTAAATTGAGTGCTGCTGTTTGTTTTAATTTATTTAAATATTTTAATCATTCAGATTTTATATTGTTGTGGATTATATGCAGATTATATTGAGTGTGTATATAATGCAGAGTGTTTGTTTGTATGAGTGAGTATGTGTATATAATATAGAGTGTGTGTTTGTATGAGCGAGTGTGTGTATATAATGCAGAGTGTGTGTTTATATGAGTGTGTGTGTATATATAATGCAGAGTGTGTGTTTGTATGAGTGTGTGTGTGTGTGTGTGTGTGTGTATATATATAATGCAGAGTGTGTGTTTGTATGAGTGTGTGTATATATAATGCAGAGTGTGTGTTTGTATGAGTGTGTGTGTGTATATATAATGCAGAGTGTGTGTTTGTATGAGTGAGTATGTGTATATAATATAGAGTGTGTGTTTGTATGAGCGAGTGTGTGTATATAATGCAGAGTGTGTGTTTTGTAGTGTGTGTGTGTGTGTATATATAATGCAGGTGTGTGTTTGTATGAGTGTGTATATATAATGCAGGTGTGTGTTTGTATGAGAATTGTGTGTGTATATAATTATAAAAATCACAGATTTCCTTAGCCCCAAAGTTTTACCCTAGACTTATCCACCGAGGCATAGCATATTTCTAATTGTTGGTCCTGAAAACTGCACTTCGACTTATACATGAGATAGAGCTTATACACGAGGTATATCTGATATATTTGAACATCCTGTCATTTGCGTATGTTAAAATGGCAGAGACTACACTTACCTGCGGGTGATTATTTCGTGGGACAGACAGGCAGGAGCGAAACTTGCCCTATAAAATGAGAGAGTACATGAGTTTACATCTGCAGTTTCCCTTAGAATGAAGATCCCTCAATGACGGTTATTAGAGACACTTACCCAACATCTTTCAAAGTGTTCCTCAACTCTCGACCCAAATTCTGGATATAGAGCCACTGACTCTCCTGCACAGGTTGTCCACTCAGATGAACATTATCCACAGTCAGCTGGGCTTCGTCAAACAGCCACTGGACCACAAAGACTGGACCTGTGAGATGAGGCCAGTATGAATGTGAGAAGGGCAAGTCAAAGGGCAACAGTGGTGTCATATGGCTAAGGAGCACCTCATTTGAAAGGGTTCCAATGAAATTATAGAAAAGTGCAAGTTTTAGTTCACCATTGTACAAAAACCTCAAAATACAGTGCTTCTTACAATGCAATTTATAGGTACAGAGGGTGTGCATATATTTTTTTTTTTAAATTCTTTATTTTTCTTGTGCATAGATTAACAACAAGCGTGCAGTGCCACAACAGCATCTACAGGCAATTGCATGACATTTCAATGTGTGGCATTTTAGACAGCACAATTTTTCTTTTATAAATGCGAGGGTAACAGACTATTAGACAGTAGCATTTTATAATGTAACACGCTAGACTAGATATGCATATATCAAAACTTGTTGTGCTTGAGATGTTAAACAGTATGGCATTATAATTAAATCAATAGGAGAGAAGCTGATATGCAATTATGTATGCCATATCGGATTAAGGTCCCTGAGCCCTCGGCATCACACAGCCAGCTAAACAAGCGTGGGTATCCACTGTACAGGCTGCATGGAGAGTCACCCCAGTCCCCACGTAGAGATTCCCATCTCCCACCGCCATTTTCAGACATGAATCTGTTGGCGGGCAGCCATCAATCAGCCTTGTTAGCCCAGTCACTGCTCAGAGCCAGGCTGTGTGTCGCTTGAGGTTGTGGAGTGACTTGAGATTTCTCCATGTTGCGGGAGCTGATGCTGCAAAGCCAGGAGGTGGCGTGTGGAGAGGGAGAGGTCGGTGCTTCCGGCAGTCTCCCTCGGTGTCGATTGTTAGCACTTAAGTGTGACACAGACAGTGTTGCCCTGCCCTGCCCGCATGGGGCGCCAAGAGCCCCGAGAGGGACCACCATCTCAGTGGAGGGAGGAATGGACTCCGTCGCCATCTTGTTCGGTAAGCAGGTCCTCCAATGCAAGTAGCTGGCATTGTTAGTAAGCTGGAAGTAGGGCTTCAGGGTGGACCGGGATGACCCCCACCGGTCCAAAGGGGGGGAAGCAGGGCCATCGCCTAGCGGAGTCGAGGGTCTAGCTTGTTTCCAGTATGCAGGATAGCAGGGTGGCGGCCGTCTACCCCACTCACTGCTGGATTAGGCCTTAGGCACCAAGATTAAATTTCTCCCATCAGGGGGCCAAGACTTCGGTTTTGAGACAATCTTTAGGACCAGTACCTCTTAGTGCATGTGGTGGTAGCTTCTTGGTGCCTGGCATAGGATCAGACCGCCTTTGTGGGCCAAAAGGCTTGAAAATGCTGGGAGCTGTTCTTCCATGCGACTTGTGTGCATGGCGGTCAGGCCCCGCCCCCCGGGTGTGCATATTTTGTGTATACAGGGAGTGCAGAATTATTAGGCAAATGAGTATTTTGACCACATCATCCTCTTTATGCATGTTGTCTTACTCCAAGCTGTATAGGCTTGAAAGCCTACTACCAATTAAGCATATTAGGTGATGTGCATCTCTGTAATGAGAAGGGGTGTGGTCTAATGACTTTAACACCCTATATCAGGTGTGCATAATTATTAGGCAACTTCCTTTCCTTTGGTAAAATGGGTCAAAAGAAGGACTTGACAGGCTCAGAAAAGTCAAAAATAGTGAGATATCTTGCAGAGGGATGCAGCACTCTTAAAATTGCAAAGCTTCTGAAGCGTGATCATCGAACAATCAAGCGTTTCATTCAAAATAGTCAACAGGGTCGCAAGAAGCGTGTGGAAAAACCAAGGCGCAAAATAACTGCCCATGAACTGAAAAGTCAAGCGTGCAGCTGCCACGATGCCACTTGCCACCAGTTTGGCCATATTTCAGAGCTGCAACATCACTGGAGTGCCCAAAAGCACAAGGTGTGCAATACTCAGAGACATGGCCAAGGTAAGAAAGGCTGAAAGGCGACCACCACTGAACAAGACACACAAGCTGAAATGTCAAGACTGGGCCAAGAAATATCTCAAGACTGATTTTTCTAAGGTTTTATGGACTGATGAAATGAGAGTGAGTCTTGATGGGCCAGATGGATGGGCCCGTGGCTGGATTGGTAAAGGGCAGAGAGCTCCAGTCCGACTCAGGCGCCAGCAAGGTGGAGGTGGAGTACTGGTTTGGGCTGGTATCATCAAAGATGAGCTTGTGGGGCCTTTTCGGGTTGAGGATGGAGTCAAGCTCAACTCCCAGTCCTACTGCCAGTTCTGGAAGACACCTTCTTCAAGCAGTGGTACAGGAAGAAGTCTGCATCCTTCAAGAAAAACATGATTTTCATGCAGGACAATGCTCCATC